>JBBDGP010000492.1:630000-1030000 GCA_037952835.1 Lithobates septentrionalis | reverse complement strand
CGCCATGTCCGGCCCCTCCTCAGTCAGCCCCGCTGTCTTCTGGGAGACACACAGGTCCCAGGAGACAGCGGGGACCAGTGAGGATGCGTAGCGTGACTCGCACATGCTCAGTAGGAAACCAGGCTGTGAAGCCGCAAGGCTTCACTTCCCGATTCCCTTACCGAAGATGGCGGCGTCTCCACCCCAGAGCCGAGGGACAGATCGGCTTCGGGTGAGGACATCACGGGCGCCCTGGACAGGTAAGTGTCCATATTTTAAAAGTCAGCAGCTGCAGTATTTGTAGCTGCTGACTTAAAAAAAAAAATAAATAAATTTCGGCGGAACTCCGCTTCATGTACACGGGACGTTTTTACAACCACTCCTGAACGATTTAACTTGACATATAGTAACCCACGTTTAAAACTTTCGTTTTGCCGCATTTGCGTTTAGAAGCATTTTTACAAAGAAAAAAAAAAAAAAAAAAAAAACTCCTGTAAACGAAAGGTGGCTAAACACGAGTTAGCGCATTTAGCCATGTTTAGAAGGGTTTGGCGCTTGAAATGCCTCTAAACTCAGCATCTGAACCCATTTTTTTTTTATTACAAAAAAAGCCTCTAAACTTAACTGCCTAGAAACGACTATAAACCATTCTCTGTACATGGACAGATAAGATAACATGGAGGAGAGTTCAGGGGTAGTTGAAAAAAATGCCCAACTGCTCCTAAACATCCGTTTACCAGCAGCAGTGTACATGAGGCCTTAAAAGCCCATTGAGACAAGATTTGCATTTCCAGCTATTTTATTTGCGCATGTCCTTCTGAAATTTGACTATTACAAGTATGCAGTATTTAATATTTCTTCTCAGTGTATTGGTGCATCCAAACATTTTCAATGGAAAGTCAGTTTAGGGGAAAGGGCATTCACCATTCTGCAAGGTAATGCATATAAAAGTTGCTGAACGATTCCAAATATAAACCTATTAAAACATAGAAATGTGGTCTAAAGATCCAGCAGAACCTTCTTTTAGTCCACTAGGGTCTGCTCATCACATGACACAAATTGTACAGCACATTACAAGAGGCAGGAGTTTCACCCAGAAGCTGTGTTAAATGGCTGCTAAGCATGGCTAATAAGAAGTATGTAGCACAAGAATTAACCACTTGCCTACTGGGCACTTTTACCCCCTTCCTGCCCAGGCCAATTTTCAGATTTTAGCACTGTCACACTTTGAATAACAATTGTGTGGTTATACAACACTGTACCCAAGCTAATTTTTTAGCATTTTTTCACAGAGAGCTTTCTTTTTGTGGTATTTAAATCACCACTGAGTTTTTATTTTTTGCAAAATTGTTTTTTTTTTTTTTTTGTTATAAAATTTAGCAAACAGGAATTTTTCTCCTTCACTGATATGCACTGACGAGGAGGCACTGATGGACACTGATGGGCACCGGTCCCTTTTACACAAGCGGGTTATCAGCTATCTTCTCCTCTCCTCACGCTGTCAGCACGAGGGAAGAGGTGAAAATAACCGGCTTCTGTTTACATCTGTGATCAGCTGTGATTGGACACAGCTGATCAAGTGATAAAGAGCCGCTGATTGGCGCTTTACCTCACAATGTGATCAGCAGTGTCCAGAGGAGCAGCGGACGCGATCACGGGAGGCCGCCATATGACAGTCTCCCAGAACTAGCCAGCCACGCTGTAGCCATCACTCGGCTATAGCACAGTCGGCAAGTGGTTAAAGTGTATGTAAACCCTGACAAACCTATTTTATCTGCTCCCCTTCAGTTTAAATGTTCCATTGGAAGTATTTTGTTAAAGTGGTATTAAAGGTTCGGCTTTTAAAAAAAATTCATACTTACCTACTCTGTCCAGTAGTCTTGCACAGAGCAGCCCGATCCTCTTCTTCTGGGGTCCCCTGTCAATGCCCCTTCCCCCTTGACCAGTGCCCCCAACAGCAAGCCACTTTCTATGGGGGCACTGATGTGTGCTCACTCCTGAGCCCTGCTCTATGTGTCCATAAGACACAGAGCCACGGCTTGTCCGCACCCCAGCTCTCTCCTGATTGGCTGTCATTGACAGCACTGGAAGCCGATGGCTCCCGCTGCTTTCTCAGCCAATGAGGAGATGGAGTTCCGGGACAGCTGAGGCTCTTGTGCACATCACTGGATTAAAAAGGGAGCTGAGTATTGGGGGGGGGGGGGCACACAGAAGGTGTGAAGATAAAAAATGCATGAAGGTAAAAAACCTTCAGCCTTTACAACCACTTTAAATCTGTTGGAAAAATGCACACTGATCATATCAGCAATTTAGAGCTGTCGTGTGCCCCCCCACACTTCTTGTGTTATCTCAAAGAACCCTCGTAGTTATTATTGTGATAACCTGAAAGTAGGAATGGTTGAGTTGTTTAGCAAAACTAGGGAGGACTGATTATGGTCAATAAGGTCAGCGTGCACCGATACGCGATGCTTCCACTGCAGTTTCGGCTAATGTCAACTTAGAGAGAGGCGCCGGGAGTGCAAAGAGCAGGAGGTAAAGAAGGAGGGAACTCCCAATGGCGCTGCTGATCACAGACTGTTGGAGGGAGCACAGAGCTCGAGCACATGGCTGGATAAAGAGGTGAGATCCAATAATGAGACTGTCTAAGGCAGCAGAGTGATACAGAGTGCAGGGGGGGGTTGTCAGAGCCGGAACACTGATTGTATATGGCAGCAGTGTGATCCAGGGGAGGGGGGCAGAAAGCCAGAGCATTGTATGTACAAGGCCTGTAAAATTCAAGTTGGTGGTCCGCTGGATTCAAAATTTGGAGTTTAGTGGTCTGTGAGGTCCGAAAGGTTGGCAACCACTGCTCTATATGGTATTGTTCAAGTATTGGACATTGTACACATTTTTCAACCCAAGCAAGAGACCTTTGTATGATTAAAATGCATATAAAAATCTTTAAACATGCTGTTTGACTGCAAATTACAAATTGTAACAATAATTACAAAGACTGCTTACCTTTCTTCTTTGTCCAAGGTTTTTTTCTCCGTAGGACTAGACTTCTTTGGTGGAACAGGGGGTGCAGTTTTCCTGCAAATCTCATCAATGCTGAGTTTGTTTAAATGGCTCTGAATTGCTGCTTTCAATAAAATTCTCTCTACAGCAGTCACCCCATCCCCATGTAGATACTTGGAAAGATCTTCCTGAGCAAGACAGTCCGAATCCGTAACCCAGGGAGGGCAGTAAGAGTCTGTCTTACCAGACAGTTTCTGGTGAAGTTTAATAAGCAGAGACAACACACTTTCTTTCACCTCTAAAATCACTGTAGTTAACTGAGGTGTGGAACCAGGCGCAGTCCATTTTAGTGCTGATGACTTTGGCCGCACAACTTGATTGGCCTCACTGTTGCTGCGATTTATTATTTCCTGAAACTTTTTCCGACGTTCAGCAACCAAGCTGAAAACTTGAGCCGTTCCTGAATTCTGAAACGGAGAGAAAAGAGTAAGGGCTTGTTTAGATGGGTATTGATATCGAGCATTACCTTTTGCATTTAGACAACAGAACACAAACACATGCGTTAAGGCTCCATTTTTCTGCTTTACTTGAAATTCAATTAAACACATCTCTTCAGGACCTGCTGTATCCAAAAAAATGCAACACAAAGCTGATCAAACACAACATCAAAATTGGTTTTCGCACTAAACATTAGCAGTAAAGGGGAATCTGCTGATAGGTTTTTGAGGTGCATTTGCAACACAGGGAAACCACACAAATTTGTATGATCTAGAAGGCATTTTAAATTTTACCTTCTTTTTTCCCCGCAAACATAGAAAGTCCGGGTGCATGCCAATCTAACAATATCTATAAAAGGATAAGTTCACTTGTTGGAATGGGTTACAAGTTCCACCCCTATTTAGGGTAAAACATGTAACATGTTCCAGCAGCTGCAGCCTCTAAAAATGGCACCCGCAATCTGCTCATAGTGGGTGCAATGCTTTCCAGGCGCCAAGCACAAAAATAATAAATGCACTCTTTTTTTTTTTTTTTTAACTACAAAAAGGTGAACTTATCCTTTAGGTCATATATAAAATCAAAGCCTTATTTAGGTACTTATTTAACTAGTTTTCACTTCCTTGTATTTGGAGGCACTGGTGATGTTGCCCCCTGGGAAGGCTACATGACCAGTGCCTTCTAGGGAGATTTCATTTGTAAATATTGGGATCTCTGGGAAATAGCATTTTTTCAACAGACAAGCTGTGTCACAAGATATTGCAGCACACATATGTGAGATCAGGCACAGATGTCATTAATTGACAGACAGAGAAAAAGGACAATAAAATCACCAAACAATGAGGTTATTTTTAAAATAGCAGCATAGGATATCAATCTGGGGAAGCGAGGTGGGGGAAGGTCACTAGGACTGGAGAAACGATAACAGAAAGAGGCATGTATAGTAACTATGCCTTTTATTTTTTCAAATAAGATTGCATTGGAGTAGTCAGTTATTGAGGAATTGGTGGAAAGGGTCCACTTTAACACAACGTAAAAAAAAAAAAAAACAAAAAAACTAGACTAGAATAAAAAATAAAAAAAATATATGATTTACAAGGCAGTGGTCAGGCCAACAGGGTACCATTCTACAATACTTGGTATACGTGAAAATATTAAAGTAGATGTCACAGCTATTTTTTCCCCCATCTGTAGCAATCGCTACCACTAATCAGGGTGCCCAACCTTTTACTGGCAGCCAGCATTCTGGATATGGAATAAATTAGGTTTGCATGGATACTAGTATTGGTGCCGATACCGAGCATTTGCCCAAGTACTTGGGTGCTCGGATGCTTGATCCCTGGGCAGTCATCCCCACCAATCACCCCTGGGCAGTCAGGGGTGATTGGTGGGGGAGTTACAAGCACCGATCTCCCTGTACACATTTCAATAAAGCAGCTGACAGACACTTCTCCTCCTCTCCCTCCCACAGCTTTCAGCTGCTTTATTGAAATCTATACAGGGGGAATCAGTGCTTGTAACTGCCCCAACAGCCGCACCGATCACCCGACTGTCCCGGTATCCTCCTCCAGTCCCCCTCTGTTACCCCCTCCGTGCTCCTCCGCCCCTTTGTCCTCGATCTGTCAGGATGGAGAGCGGATGAAGGAGGTGGTAAACCTGTAATTCACAGGCACCTTCCTTTTCGGAATGGACAGAGGCAGTGATCACTGCCTCCGTCCATTCATAACCAAGCGTTGTAAGCTGTTTACAGTGCTTCAGTTTTTGAATGAAAAGGAGCTTCTTTCTCTTGTCCATTCATCTCCAGGGCAGCTGAGGCTGCAGAGAAAGGGACTGGGGAATCTGTGTCCTCAGTCCCTTTCCCTGTCGCAAAAGGGAGATGTCAGGGGTCTGTTAAGACCCCTGATATCTTACCAAAGCCCCCCAAACTGGGCTGATAAAAAAAATATATATAAAAAAAAAAAAAGAATTGTAATAAATAAATATTTAAAAGTTTAAATTGTAAAAATAATAATAAAAAAAAAACACTCACATCGTCCACTCACCCAATGTAAAATAATAAATAGTAAAAAAAAACATTAAAAAAATAAATTGTGTAAAAAAAATAAAAATTGTAAAAAAAAGTGAAAAAATAACTAGACACCCGTCATCATGCTCTAAATTTGCACTTACATTTACTTGATACAGCACAGATCACCTCTCTCATATTTATATAGTGCACCTTCAGCACTTCCCCAAGAAGGCTTTGTGTGCCAAACAGCAAAAGCAACATAGTGAATGTGGGGCCCATTCCAATGCATTTAATCTTCGCTGGACGTAGTCATGGCATGCCTAATGGTGTCCAGCAAAGACAAAATTTGTCAGAAAAGGATTTCACATCTGTGACATCACATCTGCTATTTGGAGTGCACAGCCATCTTGGGGATGAGCTAAAGGTGCTGTATATGAGAAAGGAGATCTTATGCGGTTATATAGCACTAATGGATTATTGCACATACATCAGGATGTTCTGGTATTATTGAATATCTTTACGATTTGCACATTTTTTATAATGTTTGGTGACTAGAAGGATTTTATGTAAGCTTTAAGGTCTTAGAAAAATGCACTCTCAGCCTTGATATATTGGGCACTAAATCTCTATGCAAATCTAAGTGCCAGTTTCTGTGGGCAGTAGTGGCAACACAATAAGAAAACAGCCATTTTGCCACTAATCAGAATGTACACTGTAGGCAGGACCCTCCAGTGAAATCAGGGCCTATCACCTAGTATGTACCTTTTGCCCATAGAACTGAATGAGAGTGCTTCACTGTATTGTATCTACTGGAGCACATCTCCTTTTGATGTCATGGGACTACATTACATGTTACTAAGTGAGGTTTCTGCACTACTCCCTTCTCCGAGGCTATACGCTGAAATAGGAAGCATGATAGCCATATCATGCGATTTGATTTTAGGAGTTAAAATATATAACTCACAACCTATTTTTACTAACCGGTTCAGGGGTTTATCTGCCTAATAAAAGCAACCCATATTAATAAGCCATATTTGCTAAAACTTTATAGTAGGCATCCTACTAACAGTTCAGTAACCCTGGGACTGGCTGTCAACTCTGCCTTCTGTAACATCAGCTGAAATAGAGAATCACAAAACAGAACTGGTTAGAGAGCCAAGCAATAAATTGTTAAAACACATATACCTATGTAAGAAAGACCAGTTATTGGGAGCAAGCTTGGGGCTTCTAGCTACTGTCAAAAATGCTAAAAAGGGAGGAAAGACACTAAACACTATGAAAGAAACATCTCCCCATTCATCTAAACAGAACACAATGAACTAAAGAACGAAAAACAGGACATGATGCATGTGGCCATCAATTTTCATACAGTTTACTGTGAAAAGTACTTTTCATCCTGTACTGCGCTCACCAAAACACAGCGCACAACACAAGTAAAGTGTGCAATACAAAACACCTGTAGATCGTAGCCCTCAGGATCAAGCAAGTTCTCATTACACAGCTTTCCTTTGACAACCAATTTCCGTTTTTCCGAGTGAGACCTACACAAATATATTTGGCTGTATTTTTAGGCCAAAAAACTCAAACAAAGCCTTTTACTGAATTCTTAGCACAAAACACACACAAAAAAATGTTCCCCTTCTCGATCACCATTTCATAGCACTGCTACAAGGGCACAAAAAAAGGTCATCAATAATTCTAGTATATATTGCATAAAGATTGGCAATTATGCTTAACTGATGCAGAATTGAACAAATGTGGCACGCAATGATTACACTTCATTTACATAGAAAGCCAAGCACACAGCAAGTGCTGGATGATTTATAGCCAATACAGATGCAGTCCCGTACAATGCCATTCATCCAAATTAATTCCTTTCCCTAAAATAAAGTCCATAGAGCTCTCAGCGAGTTCTGAAATGCTCAGCCAGAATAATTTCTAAAGCTGGGTTTCATTCTCCTCCCAAAGCCTATTTTCTCTAAATTAATAGCACCTTCCAGGACTAGAGGTGGCTCATACACCTGTCAAATGTCAAGTATGGAGGTTTAGTTATTACACTTAATGTGATTTAACAGTGTGTATTTACTAGAAGGTATGTCTATACATAGGCGTGCATAGCCTATTGCATTAGGGTGTGCAACCAAAAAGCTCAAACACAGTTGCTTGTGTGTGCATGTTTATATATACACTGTCAGAAGAGCAATGGACGGTGTCAGTAGGGCAGAGTTTGGTGTCAGTAGGGCAGCGTCAGTAGTTTTTATTGTTATTTTATTTTTTACAATTTTATTTTAAACTTAATTTTTCTTAGGAGCCCCATTAGAGGGCTTTGGTGAAATATAACAGGTCTACACAGGGGGAATCTGCGCCACACTGGGTGATTAGGGTGTGCCCAGGCACACCATGTGCGCACATCTATGTGTCTATACAATGTAACATAAATCCGTTCAGAGAATGAAAAGCTACAGCTGGATGAAAAGGTGCCATTCTCAGCCATACAAAACCTAAGAATTGACTATAAGTGAACATTACTTGTACTGTACAGATCAACAAAAGTAACAATAAATGGGACTTTTTAAGTGCCAGTCACAGAACATAGTTAAAAAGTAACAATTTTTATTTGTTCCATAAAAACAATTCGCACCATTATAAACATCACAAGAACAGTTCTTGTGATCAAATCGGGCTTCGTGTAAATAATCCTGCCCCAACATGTTTCTTCTCTGCGGCTTCTTCAGGGAGAGTTTGACTACATGAAGCTTACACTGTACATGAATGAAACATAAAATTACAATTAAAAAAATTATAACTGCTATTGTTTATTATGACACATCGGATCAGTGTGATTTTTCTCACCCATTATCTGAATTTGCATTGAGTGTCAATCCTAATATTCCATGTGTGACAACATACAATAGTGGTATAAAATTCTTGATTGTAATTTTTGTATGTTTCATTTATGCACAGTGTAAGCTTCCTGTAGTCAATAGAAGAAGCCGCTGCAGAGGTGAAACATGTCAGAGCAGGAGTATTTACGTGAAGCCAAGTTTGATCACAAGTACCATTATTATGTTGTGATGTTTTTATTGGCATGAATTGCTTTTATGGAACAACTAAAATTGTTTAATCTTTTTAACTATATTATAGTGACTGTTCAGTACCTAAAAAAGTCCCAATCCCATATCTTAAAAAACAAAAAAAAAAAAAAAAGGAAGAGAAAAGTGTAAAATTTAAGGACCCATTCACACTATCTGCAGCAACCTGTGCTTTTCTGCACTGAATAAGTGCGGGTAATGCTAAGGCACATAGAAAACATCTGTTTTCTATAAAAGTCGGTTCCCACTGGTGTGATGCAGAAACCAGCACGATTCCTGTGTGGGTTCCCGCATCACATCTGACTCACAGGCAGTTCACACTGCCCTCTGCAAACCACTATGAGTGTCAATAGAAATTTAACTAAATCGTTTGGCAGAACGCAGCGCGAACTGTGGAATCGGATCGCATGGGTCTGAACGCCATTGCAATACGATCTCCAGTGCGGACCAAAAATATGGGCCTTCACCATTTTGGGGTGAATGCAATTTGATTTAAGACATACAAATTGTATGGCTGAAATTGCATCGCATAGACATTGCGTGTGATGTGCACAGCAATGCAGTGCGAACCAGCTTCAGATAGATTAAGAAAATGGCGGCACTCCAAAATGAATTCAAACAAAAGTTCACGGTTCAAGGGCAATCAGTAAACGTATTTCACACGTCAGTGCTTATTCATTACCGAGTATTCCATGAATGTTCGCACATTTAAGACCGCAAGGTGTCAGGTGAAAATCATTGATGGACAACACAGCTCCCTAATGGTTAACTTATAAGGTCATAAACATATAATCAAAGTAAAAGGAAAAAATCCCCCCATGCACTCTCCTAAATACTTGTGTATACTCAATCAAGTGCTGTGCCCGTTTGTAGCTGCTCTCTTCTTTCCCTGCATTCAGAGGAGAGAGGCAGCAATGGGAGCCACTGGCTTGCTATGGTGGCAGACATTGAAGAGGAGGAGCCAAGATCGCCATCACCAATGGGGGACCCCAGAAGGGGAGGTTTGGGGCCACTTTGTGCAATACCAGGTAAAAATAACATTTATTTATTTTTAAACTAAAAATAACAAAGATCCTTTACAACCTCTTTACAACTTGTTTGCGCTGCCAGCTATTTAGTGCAGTTTGTCACTGACAAGAATGCAGATCAAGAAAACAAGGGGTTAAGGCCGGCCAGAAAGCAGGGGCAACCAACTGAGGTTTTTGGAAAGGGAGAATAGGCAATGGCATCCTGAATGCTACACTTATGATGGGTTTCCTTTAAAGAAATAGTAAAGTGGCTGCATGGGTGTACCAGAGTAATATCAGTGTCATTGTGATATGAAACTCAAAACCAAAACTGTAATCTCATTAGATGGGGTGGCTGATTTGTTTTCTTTAGGCCTTTTCCCTATGTTTTTATATGGTGATCTGGACACTAACACAACTCCACTCTGGAGTGCCCCCACTCTAGATGAAGGAGCAACAGAGACACATTTGGGCAGCCTGGGGAAAAGGTAGTGTTAAATGTATTGGTAGATTTAGTTACACTAACAAATTGAAGCTGAACTCCAGCTAACACTTTATAAGAAGTTAATGCAACAGTTTTTTCCTGTTAGGATCAAGGTTTTAAATAAATAAGAGCTGTCCACTGTAAGCACCCCTGTCAGTGGTAAATGGTTTGTCTCAACTCCCAAACTGCTACATCTGCAGAACAGCTTGTTCTGTTAAAAAAAAAAAAACAGATTTACTGGCAGGATTACCAGCTGAAAACAAAGGAAAGAAACCTAAAAAGACAATGCAGCCATCACATCTAAGAATTGGTAAGCTGCAATTTAATACGTTTGATTTTGGGTTTAATACTGCTTTAAGTTACACTGACTCCATTTGCCTATGTTACTAAAATATTTAAGACTGCCGGATGTCTTTAAAGTCTGACCATGAAGCTCTAATAAAATAAAGCATGTCCTAAGATTCCAGAAACTGCTTATTCTAATGCATATGCAGTGAAAGATTTTTATGTTCTGGGGAAAAAATAATGACTTTAGTGCAGATTACATCAATATTCATAAACCAGGAGAAGGTATTATTCATCATACTGAGTTAGTAGCACTAAACACCATCAATACTACCAAACACTTCTGAGAGAAAAGCTCTATTCAGAGAAGTTAGAGGAATACACCATGCAGCATCATAAAGCTTTTCAAGATGCACTTCAAATCCACAGCAGAACATGTATTTATCACACACGTCTACCTCTCTCTGGAATGAGGATGGTCTTCTGGCGTTCTGATAAATGGATAATAAAGAAGTTTATTTCATGTGATCAAATGCTATTTTGAGTTATGTCCATACCATAGTGAGATCCAAAATGAATTGCACCCAAAAAATCTTGGTGCTTTTACTGCCCATTTACACTGTTGGGGTCCACTAAAGCATGTCGGTGCAATGTGCTGCCATTTATTTTTAATGGCATCCCAAAGCCCCTAGCTGAAGCACAGTGCAACGTAACATGCTATCCACTTAACAACCGCCCTATAGCAGATTTACTGCTATAGGGCAACCGTTCTGTGCAGAATTAGATATACCTGCTTCTGCACTTCCAAGTAGGGGGTATGCACCACCGATGCACTGCATTATGCTGCTGGCACCCGCTGATCGTCAAGGAGAAAGGCAAGGCAGAGCTCCGTCGTGACACCGCAAAGCATGGGATAAAATCTATCACATCCCTTATTAAAAGCACCCCCACACATAGTACACATTTAACCCTTTGATCGCCCTAGATGTTTAACCCCTTCCCAGACAGTGTTATTAGTAAAGGGACGGTGCATATTTTTACCACTGTATTAGTGTCACTGGTTCCCACAAAAAAAGTGTCAAAAGTGGCAGAATGTCCACCGCAATATTGTAGTCCCACTAAAACTTGCTGATCGCCACCATTACTAGTATAAAAATAAAAGTATACTGTATACACCATAGTCTGCAAACTCTATAACTGTTGTGTAAACCAATCAATATACGCTTACTGGGATCTTTTTTTTTACCAAAAATATGTAGCAGAACACACATTGGCCTAAATTTATGAAGAAATTTAAATTTCTTTATTGGATATATTTTATAGCAGAAAGTAAAAACTGGCAGTTTATAATTTGTAATGAGGGCAATCTCCATGAAACGTCATATTAAAAAAAACAAAAACATTCTCAGCATTCTTTTGGATGTGCATGCTCATGGCTGGCTGGTAAGGATCGGCAGGTAACATGCACATTTAAAGGGTTTCTGAAGCCAAACTTTTTTTTTTGGGGGGGGGGGGGGGGGGTTAAACTAGCTAAGAACCCATCAGGCTTATATTGCTGTCTTTGTTCCCAATAGGGAGGTCCACTCTGTTTTATTTTCATGACAGCTGTGGCTAGAGGAGAAGGGGAGGGAAAACTCAAAACTGAGTTGTCACCTTAACAGGACTACAAGGTGGAAACCCTCCAATAGGGACACTTGTTTCAGTGACAACAGCTTAAGAAGGGACTACCCTCTCAGTTGCTGTTATGTATGCAGGACAGTTAGTGAAGGGAACTATCCCCAGTAGGACAAGAAAATTCTGCCACATGATCTACCCACTCCCTATTCTATCCAAAAAAGTTTGGGCTTTAGGTATAATTTTAACAGGATGTTCTCTTCTATGTAAACACAGAAAGACACCGCAATCTCTCACACTTCCTACCCTTTTAAGCAAATTTCATACATATACAAAAATATGTATATTTTCTTTAGATATGGTGGCACTGAACCAACCAGGCAGGAGAAACAATAATAATATAATATTTAACCAAAAGGTTATGAACATATAACTTATCACCGTGTACTACACCAGATCCAGACAATGAAATCAGAAAAAAAACAAAAAAAACCCACGTACCTGAGTAGAGGAGGAGTGTCCATCTGAGCTAGTACTTGCTGGAGGGTCTCTCCGCACTTCCGGAGCAGTGTCTGGTACTCTCACCCGTACATAATTTATAACATGGCGCATATTGCACAGTAAATTGCTGCCTGGAAACCAGCTGTCATGGCACTGATCCGGCCCGGCAGTATCCTGAGAACACACAATTGGGGGGGGGGGGGGGATATATAAAAATCGTACATCTTTGGTTCATTACATTTTATTTCAATAACTGGTAAGATACAGCCAATGGACAGAGGTACCACACTGCAAAGTAGCTAGAAGTAATATCACCAGTGCTGGATTCCAAAAATACGAGGGGCATTCAAGTCAAACCGGGTCTTTTGGTTTTTCCAGGTATAAAAAGGGATGCTAGCGTGGCAGTACTACACGCAGTAGTAAGTGACAAGTGTGTTCTATTACTGATAGGCGGCGTACATGTCGTGGGCTAGTCCAGAGACTGTCAATCAAGATGGCAGACAACAGTGTTAGTGCGTGCATGGAACAGCGCGTAATGATGAAGTCTCTTGTGAGCGAAGGCGTAAAACCCGCAGATATCTACAGAAAACCTCAATCACAGTACAGTGATGAGACGCTCAGCCACAGAAAAAAGCAACACAAGAGAAGATTCTCTCTGTGGGAACGGTGAACACAATCATTTATGAGCATTTGCCTTTTTTTAGAAAAATTAGCGCACGCTGGGTACGAAACCTGGGCACATAATTTTTCTCCGGATTCAAAATGAGCAAAGCAGTGGTAGCATGCAGACTCACCACCGCCAGTAAAATTTCGAACAATTGTGTCTGCAAGTAAAGTGATGACAAGTGTTATTCATGTGGATTTTCTACCCTGCGGTGCCACTATCAACAGTGAATACTTCTGTTGTGTCCTGGGTGATGTGCATACACGTCTAGGGAAACAATGGCCTGTTTTGATCACTAAGGGCGTCCATCTTTATCCAAGACAACGCACAAGCTCATACTGTTCACCGTACTACATGCACATTACAGTAACTTGGCTGAAAGTTATTGCCACATCCCCCTTACCGCCCGGACCTTGTTCCAAGTAGTTTCCACCTGTTCAGACCCCTAAAAGAGTTCCTCAGAGGTCGGCATTTCAGTACTGATGACGAAGCGAAGCAGGGTGTCCTAGGGTGGTTCAGGCGTACTGCCGAATCTTTCTATGCGGAAGCTTTCCAGGCATTGGTTAAACACTGGGATAAGTGTGCAAAAGTAGCAGGGGTATATGTCAGGAAAAAAATGCAGTTTCCACTTGGAATTTGTTCTTTCATTATATAATCGCAAAAGTCCTGGTTTGACTTGAATGCCCCTCGTATATGTGCCTAACAATCACAGATCTCCAAGATCCTGTAGTTTCTAAACACCGCATACTAAGCGCATTCAGCTTGGGAAATGTTAAAACACTGTATATTGATGCCCATTCAGGAAAGTGACAACATCATCTGATAGCTGCTCATGCCCCTCTTTTCCCAGCAAGGTATGCTCACCGATCTAGGCTCCTTCGCCGACTCTTCTCTCCATTGCTAGAATATAACCACAGCAAAAAAAAATTTATAGGAGGAGCAGTGAGGTGTGTTAAAGACCAACCCCAGTCCAGTCAAAAATGTTTTTTTTGTTTTGTTTAAGTTTGGACAAAGTGCCGAAGGGGTAAGGGCCTTATTTGAATTGGTTGCCATCTCACCGCTACGCAATTTGGAGACTCTTTCATTTCTGGTAAGGACAAGAAATAATGAAAATAGGCTAGAAACATACAATTGTAGTAAGCGCATGTGAGTGTTTGCATGTAAAGGGGATCGAACATCTGAGAATGTTTTTATGACTGTCTGGGCCGTTCTGTCCCAGAGACAAGGAACAGGAAGCAAAGGAAAATCTCCCCAACTGGGCCACAGATGGAAAGCAAACTTAATGGCAGGAATTTTAACTCTTCCTTCTATTTCCAAAACAAAACAGAAATTTCCAAGTTAAAGCATTTGTTACCCTAAAAAAAAAAAAAAAAAATACAAATGGATCCTGTTCCTTTAAAGCAGGTTACTTGTACTTGTGCTGTGCAATTTGGCTCTATCACCTAAAATACGTGGCTGATCCTGCCAGGTGCTTCCCTTCCCCCTGTAAACTGACCACGGTTTATCATGGCTGCTGAGCCCCGACACCGTGGTCAGCTTACATGTCTCCGTCAGCTGCAGCTCTCTTCGGCCCCCCCGCCTGTCAGCTTGTGACAGTGCCGATCTTCTCCCCTCCTGCTGCTATCATAATGCAATCATATTCCTATAATCCCCTCTGGTATATTAAATAATGTCACCAGTGTATGTGTTTTTTTTTTTTTTTTAAAGCCGCTGTGTACCTCAGTTCATAGCGCTGCTCTGCGCTCATGTGACCGGCCACGTCTCCCCTCCTCCTGGCTGATGTCAGCGGGGGTTTCTCAGCCCCACCTGCTGTAGCTGTCAGATCGAGAGAGGTTGCCTGTTACGTGAGTGCCGATCAACGCTATGAAATTACAGTAGGTACACAGCGGCATTTAAAAAAAAAAAAAAAAACACGTACACTGGGGACATTATTTAATATAGCAGAGGGGATTGTAGGAATGTCATTGGAGTGGCTTAACAACCACTAAGCTTTAAAAGTGATTGTAAAGGCTCGTTTTAAAAACAAAAAAAAACAACATTTAAAAAAAACACGTTATACTTACCTCTTCTGTGCAGAGGTTTTGCACAGAGTAGCCTGGATCCTCCTCTTCTCGGGTCCCTCTTTGCTGCTCCTGACCCCTCCCACCTGACGAGTTCCCCATAGCCAGCAGCTTCCTATGGGAGCACCAGAGCCGAGTTACAGCTCAGTGTGTCCATTCAGACACGGAGCCCCGACCCGGCCCCACCCACTCTCTCCCCGATTGGCTAACTGACTTTGATTGACAACCCCAGGAGCCAATGGCGCCGCTGCTGTGTCTCAGCCAATCAGAAAGAGAGCCCCAGATGGCTAACATACTCGTGGACATCGCTGGAGAGAGATGGGGCTCAGGTAAATAATTAGGGGGTGCTGGGGAGGCTGCTACACACAGAAGGTTTATCTTAATGCATAGAAAGCATTAAGATAAAAAACCTTCTGCCTTTACAACTCCTTTATTGTGACTCAGCCCCTTTATCTTTAACAATATGAATATTACATGTTGTGCATGTACTCCTACAAGCTATATTGCAGAACATGTGTCATAAAAGAAATTCTATTTTAGATACCTTCCAGGTAATTAGGGATATAATAGTTAAAACAAAAAGAGTTAGCTTGCTTGTGAGCCAAGCTCTAGACAAAGAACATATACATCAGTAAATCACAGGATCAGGACAAGAGTCACATATTTGACTCCCCTCTAAAACAACATAGATGAAGTCCATCCTTTAATATCTGCCTAAAGACATAAGGAAGATATAAGGCTAGGTTCACACTAGTGCAGTGCGATTTTGATCTGATTTTCAATGTTGTTTTGTAGTGTAGCTACAGTGTGACTTATGGTGCGTTTTTGATACTTTTTTAATGCATGCTTTGCCACTGCTGTCAGTCAGCAGGGACAAGTCATTGGTTGTTAAGGAGCCAGCACCAGCCAGTGTCCCAACGACGATGAGTATAGATTGCCCCTATAATGTCATAGGGCAGGGTCTCTGAGGGCCAGCATGTGTCATCATATGTGGCAAAGTCACCTGGTGACGTCACCAGTGGATGACACCACTCCCTATGAGGACATAAGGTGGAGTTTCAGGTGATGTCACGGGGTGACCCCCACCCCTCTGTTTACGTAGTGGTGAGGAGAAAGTGGCGCTCTCATTTGGTGAGTGTTAAGCGACAGAAGCGTTTAGGTTCGACTGAATTTTGTTGTTTTTTTTCCTTCAGGCCGGTGTTTTTTTTTTTTTTGTTTTTTTTTAGGACATGTCAAAAACCTGTCTTGTGTTTTTATTTGGTGAAGGAGTAGGGGTACCATGTACCTCACATTCATTCATATGGGGGGGGGATCTGGGGACCCCCTTGTCAAAGGGGGCTTCCAGATTCAGATACGCTACCCACCAGACCCCCACAACCCCTGGGCCAGGTTTGTGGGTAAGAGGCCCTTGTCCTCATCAACGTGGGAACAAGGTGCTTTGCCAGGGGGAGGGGGGGGGGGTCACCGGTGGGTGCTGGCTTCCAACAACCAGCACAAATCACACACAAAAATGCATGTTGGTGCGATTTTGATGCGTTTCCATTGAAGTCTATGGGCAACAAAAATTCACTGCATATCACCAAAGTAGCAGAGGACCCATCCCCAAAGTGGCATTGCAGCTTCACTGCATTGATGTGAACAGGGACCACTGGATGCAATGTTATTTTCATGGTCATGCAATTCAGTGCAACCCAGGTTGCATCTGAAATCACATCAGTGTGAACCAGGCCAAAAAGATGAAAGGAAAAAGGGAACAGAAATCAAAGGCCTGGGGGAAAGAAAAAGAAAATACTGAAAAATACAACAAACCTGTGGTATTATACAGCAAAAGACATTAGGAAACAAATTAAAATCAATTAAAAAAAACAAAAATGAATTACCTGGTCAACAGGCTCTTCCTGAGAGTTCTCTAGCCCCAGCTCTATCAAATAGAGAACCATGCAGAGGACATGTTCTGACATATTCTGATGATCCATCAAAATCTAAAAATAAATAGCAGAATAAAATGTACTATCTCTGGCCCATTCTTCACACAATGGACAGGATGTTGGTGGTTATATAGTTTTCCAGCTGCAGCAAAAGTTGCAATGACCCGGCTAACCCAGCTGGTTTTACCTCTGACTGCACAGGATTACATCTGCCCCATGACCCAGAGGTGGCATTCGCTGCACAAGTTCAAAATAAGACATCACTTCCAACTAAACAATAGCTGTACAGTCATTTTGTCAATACATTCATGAGAAATATTTTGTACATAGTCTATAAATATTGTCCACCATGAAAAACTACAAAAATACACACTGAGGATTTAAAACAAAGTAGCCTACTGCAAAATTTATAATTTTTGATGTAATGCATTTTGTTTTATTTTTTTACTGAGTTGACCCTTTTAATCCAAAACTGTAAGCCTCATAAAACATGTTCTATGCACTAGATTTACTGATATTATAATTGTAAAGTAGTATAGTTCCATAATAACAAAAGTACATTGTCTCCTTCATACATTTTTTCAGTGAAGTATCTGATAGCTGTCTGTTTCGCTCTTTTTGTAAGAAAAGAAAAATATTCAGCTGAGGGATTTATTTTCTGTAGAGTTTAAAGATCCTTTCTCACAGTTGTGCTAAGTCTGCACTCTGATGTCCAAACTGTTTTCTTAGAGTTCCTATTAAAGTGTTACTAAACCCAGGACCCTGCATTCACTATATCTTGTCTCCCACAGTACACAGAACATGGAAATGCAATAGTTTTAGTAAATATAAACTGCTAAATACCTTTTCTCATCAGCAGTATATAGCAGTCTTGCGACTTCTATCAATGTCCAGCTAAGCACCGGTTAAAGCTTGTAGGAGGAGTTTTCTGACTGTGCTATGAGACTGCAAGACCCCTCTGTCTGGACAGTGCTGATTGGCCCTGTGCTAATCACATGCACCCCAAGAAAAAAAAAACACTTCACTAGCAATACACACCAAACTGCGCATGTGCAGCCCGACTCTATAGACTGTTAACAGGAAATTATTAAGGGACAGTGGAAGGAGGGGAGGATCAGAGAAGACAGGATCAAAAAAGCCTCTGTACACAAAGCAGAGGATTAACCCCTTAGGTTGCACAGCGAGTATAACAAACATGCTTTACTGCATATACAGATTTTAATGTTGTGGGTTTAGTAAAACACTTTAAGGGTGCCTAAACAAGAGTACAAAGCTCTGTGTCTATAAACCTGATGGTTCTCATCAGCTGTCAGTAAACCCCCAATGGTTATATTTTTAGTGAGCAGAGGCTGTGGCATTACAGGCCAAGTTCACCTTTGGAACATGTTACACCTGTATTTAGGGTGTAACGTGTTCCAGCCTGTCCTCCGCTCACTCCGTCACCGGTTTCAATGGGCGAGGAATCCTTTCCCCGCAGCTGCTATCACATTTTAAAATTGGCAAGGGCCCGTCTTTCATTCACAGGAATCTGTGAATGAAAAGACTACAAGTCCTGTCAGCTACTGCAGCAGACAGCTCAATGGATTACGAGGTCGCTGATGAACGCTCTCGTAGTTCATTTACACTCCCTTCAGCTTTCTAATAGAAAACCCGTTCAGAGGTACAGGGAAGAAAGCTGATGGACAGATCTGCAAGAGCCTGACATTGCACCCACAATCCATTGATTGCGGGTGCAGGCTCCTGGGGAAAAAAAATATTAAATGCACATTTTTTTTCCTGCAAAAATATGTGAATTTCTAAATATTTCATAAAAGGGGGGATTATCCTTTAAAAACTAGAGCTGACTGATGCACATATTCTTTGTACAGTGAATGTTCCCTTAGCGTAGTGAATAAGGTGAAGCTAAGGGTATTCTGCAAATATCCAAACACTTGCTAGGAAAAAAAAAAATTATAGTTTGGCTCGCTGTGCTGACTTCAATTTACTAGAGTGTAAATGCATTTTGCAATGTGAACATAAGCTACTCAGATGCCCACATATCATTGACACAAAATTTAGAGCTTTGCCCTTGACATCAATGTTTGTGTGAAAAAATGTCATGTGAGATTCTCTGATGACTTACATAGCTGGCAGATGTTAGTAGGTGTGGAGCTCATAAAAAGCTTCTTGGCAGCCACAAATGTGTAATAGGGAAACAGTTCATTTACATTATATATTCTATTACACTTACATCATGTCCACATACTTTTGTGCCGAACGATAGCAATTAACCTTTATTTTATAATATTTTAATTTTGTAGAGCAGAGATAATAAGCATACTTTGTGTAAGATTGTGTGCTAGTCTGTCAGAGTGCACTGAACTGGATCACTGGATCCACTGTAACTGGCTCTTGCCTATTTTAGAGCAGGTATTCTCAAATGTTCCTCATAGGGGGTCTAGCCTGCCAAACCCCTCTGAGCCCTGACCATAAAGTCGAATTTCACCCTAAACCTACCTGCAGCCACAGTCTAAAACAAAAATATCTAGCCTTGTAAAGAAGAAATCATTATACATACCTATTCTGCAGCCAGTCTGGTCCAGTCACATGCTAAGCTGTCAGCAGTGGCTTTTGTGTGTAGGCATGTGCAGCCGACAACAGAAGCTTCATGCACACAGGGTGTTTTTACAGCTGCTTTTAGCAGCATCAGACTTTTTTTTTTTTTTTTTTGCAGCTTAAGGTTGAAATCCATGCAAAAACCAAATCTCTGCATCTATAGACACCAGGGATCTAACACTATCCTCTCTATAGCTGTAAAGATAAAATGAGTATACATACCTTTTTGGAAGCGGATCTGACCTGCTGCGACCTGATCTCCAGCGGCGGAAGCTCTGCAAAGGACATGGCTGACAACGGCTGTAAAATGAATAGGAAGTGACGTCACCCATAGAGTTACTATAGGGATTCCGTTGTATTCCGTCTCCTCTGCACCCGCCTCTACAGTGAAGCCGCGGCTGACAGCTCAGCATGGCATCCGGTCAAAGCGGGTCAGATCAGCTTCCAAAAAGGTATATTAATTTTTTCTTTACAGGGATAGAGAGGTTAGCGTTAGATCCCTGGTGTCTATAGATGCGGGGATTTTAGTTTTTGCATTGACTTCCACTTCAAAAACGCCTCTCCAAGCACACACAGGCTTTTAGGAGCTGTAAGTGGCATAGGCGTTTTCAAGCTGTAAAAGAAAGCAAGGATATGAGGCGTTAAGCCTCGTCAAGTGGTTTTTTTTTTTTTTTTTGACATGTCAAAATAAATGGTTCCCTATGATAGCCCATTGATTTGAATAGAAGTAACACCACAAGTCGGATCATGATGATCCGATTTGCTGTGCGGCTTGTGCGCTTTAGATATTGAAGGGGAACCCTCACCAAAATGGAGGAAAAAAACTGGCGTGGGGTCCAGGAGGGGCTTCTGACCTGTCGGGTTGCATGTTCGGATAAGGGTTTGGTATGGATTTTGGGGGTTTGGGGGTTCCCCTTAAAATCCATAACAGGCCCTTTGGGAGGATCCCCACACCCGTTTTTTTTTATTTTGGCGAGGGTTCCCCTTCAATATCCTCAGCGCACAAGCAGCACCAGAAGTTGGATCATCATGATCTGACTTCTGGTGCAACTTTTATTCAAATCAATGGGCACTCATAGGGATTAGGGATGGGCTTGGGCATGTTCGCACACTCCATGTGCAGAGCCCGCCAGGAAGTCGGGACGGCGCTGCGCTAAGCCGACTTCCTGGCGGGCTCTGCACGTGGAGTGTGTGAACACGCCCAAGCCCATCCTTAATAGGGATCCACTGATTTTGAAAAGAGGCAGAAAAGCTAGTGCGGCTAAACGTGCATTAACGCCAATGCAAAAGCTACTAAAAGCACATTTTTACAGCCACTTTTTCCCGGCGTTGGCAGTGGCTTTGCAGCTCGTTTTTTCAGTTTCATTGTTTTTTTATTAAAGTTTTTGCAAAAACAAAGAATGAGTACATCCAGATACAAATACAGCTGTCATACATTATATTACTCTTTGAAGGTTTCTATGAAAAAGGACTGCATGACATAGTTTACAATTATATTTAGGTGATTCGATTATTTTATACCACTGTCAAGTGTCGAACATAGGGCGGAGAGTGAACTCCCCTCTCCTCCAGACACCCGATCTGGGAACAAACTGTGCCCAGGGAGAGGGCATCCCACTCACCCCCCCCCCCCCCCTTCACCTACACACCTGGGACGACAGAACAAATGCCTGTCGTCGATTAACAGCTCGTTTTTT
This sequence comes from Lithobates septentrionalis, assembly GCA_037952835.1. NCBI lineage: Eukaryota > Metazoa > Chordata > Amphibia > Anura > Ranidae > Lithobates > Lithobates septentrionalis. The sequence continues at coordinate 1,008,594 of JBBDGP010000492.1, read as the reverse complement.
CTAACGCCCTGTGTGCATGAGGCCTTATTCTATAGGTGACGTCCCTTCCCAGTCATTGATGGTTCTCTCATGCGCACAGCATCTGCCGCTGGAGACTGGACCAGATCGGCTTCAGAAAAGGTATGTATAGCAATTGCTTCTTTACAGGGTTTTGGGTGAACTTTAAATAATGCTAAACATCTCAAAACTAAAAATATTCCTAATTTTAATTGCAAATTAAAGTGGTTGTATAGGTTTGTTTTCTTTTTTTTTTTTAAATAACAAACATGTTATACTTACCTCCACTGTGCAGTTCGTTTTGCACAGAGTGGCCCCGATCCTGCTGTTCTGGGGTCTCACGGCGGCTGTCTTGGCTCCTCCCCGCAATAGATAACCCCCTCGGGAAGCTCTCCCCCGAGGAGGTTACCTTGCGGGCACGCTCCCGTTTGATACACTCTGCGTCCATAGACACAGAGTGTATGTCTCGGTCCCGCCCCCCCCGGTGGCCACGTCATTTGGATTTGATTGACAGCAGCGCGAGACAATGGCTGCGCTGCTATCAATCTATCCAATGAAGAGCCGAGAAGACCGGGCCAAGAAGAGCCGAGAAGCCAGCGTGTTCTCGACGCGGGACTTTCGAGGGCTCAGGTAAGTAAACCGGGGGGCTTGTAACCATCAGATGTTTTTCTACCTTAATGCATAAAATGCATTAAGGTGAAAAAAACAGAAGGTTTGCAACCCCTTTAAATGTTAAACATTAATGTGATACTAAAGGTTTTTTTTGGTTTAAAAACAACAAAAATATGTTATACTTACCCTGCTCTGTGTAATAGTTGTGCACAGAGCAGTCCCCGATCCTCCTTTTCTCGGGTCCCTCGCTGACGCTCCTAGCCCTTCCCCTCCTGTTGATTGCCCCCACAGCAAGCAGCTTGCTGAGGGCACCCAAGCAGAGTCAGTGCTCTGTGTATCCATTCAGACAGGGAGCCGTGGCCCCGCCCTCTCTCTCTCCTCATTGGCTCATTGAGTTTGCTTGAAAATAGCCAGAGCCAATGGCGCCCGCTGTGTCTCAGGCAATCAGGAGGGAGACTCCGGACAGCCGAGTCTTTCCTGCAACATTGCTGGATTGAAATGGGGCTCAAGTAAGTATTAGGGGGGCTGCTAAGGTTTCTTATCTTAACGCATAGAATGCATTAAAGTGATTGTAAAGTCTTGTTTTTTTTTTCTTTTGTTTTTTAAACCAACATGTTATACTTACCTGCTCTATGCAGTGGATTTGCACAGTGCAGCCTGGATCCTCCTCTTCTCGGTCCCTCTTCACTGCTCCCGGCCCCTCCCTCTTGTTGGGTTCCCCCACAGCAAGCAGCTTGCTCGGGGGGCACCCGAGCCGTGCTGCAGCTCCGTGTGTCCATTCAGACACGAAGATGCTGTTTGGCCCCACCCCCTCTCTCCCCTGATTGGCTGACTTTGATTGACAGCTGCGGGAGCCAATGGCGCTGCTGCTGCATCTCAGCCAATCAGTAGGGAGAGTTCTTGACAGCCGAGGGACTCGTGAACATCACTGGCCAGAGATGGGCTCAGGTAAGTATTAGAGGGGCTAAGGGGGCTGCTGCACACAGAAGGCTTGCATTGAATGCATCAAGATAAAATAATCTTCTGTCTTTACAACTCTGTTAGGAAAAAAAACTTCTGCCTTTAGAACCACTTAACCACTACTAATAGCAAAAACAGAAAAAGCAGATCAATGGTATATCTGAAGGAAAATTCATATCAAATGACCTTCTGTAATATTGTCAGCAGCAAATGACATACTAACGGCTAGCAAAATAAAAGGCAGTTCAGATTGTCAAATCATCCAAGTAGATCTGAATGCGAACTGGAAGATATCTGTTTGCTAAAGCACTGCATATCAACCAACTGCCATGCTTTGGATTTTCATACATTTATACATCACAGAGCTAATGATCTGTCCAGTATTTTTCTGTCACTTCCTGCCTACATGTACTAGTTCCACCATCAGCTTCACTTCATTTGCTCTCACTGGCTTACTTAGTGATAGTGAGACATGCCCTTCTCATGTCTGTACCCTTTCACCAGGGGTGCATTTGACAGGGTGGCAACACAGGAGTGCAATTGGGAGAATTACCACCCAATAACAGAAGTGCCTGAAAAAGCACCTTTATATGGCAGGATAAACAGGTATGGCTTTAATGAAAGGTACAGATTAAAAAGAAGTTGCACAGTGCACTCATATCCAGCAAGCACAAGACAAAAGAAGATCCAACACACATACCATGAGCACCAGTCTTCCCTAGCAGGGAAAAAGACACTTTCTTCTTCCTCACTATAATATTAGCACACCTCCTAGTTTGGGAATAGCGATTTTAAGCTGGGTATACAGGTATGATTATTCTGACTCAACAGGAACAGGATGAATCTCGATGTGTGTGCATCTCTCTATGTTTAGCAGAAGCTAGTCTAACAACTGTCTTCTGTTGAATGATCCTGCTGGAAAACCAGCATTCGATCAGCCACTGCAGCCAATGGCTGCAGATCTGATCTGTGTATTCCGATGGGGGGAAGCCCCTGCTGTCAGAATACAAGTGATTTGGAGGGGGAAGCTGTGAGGTTTTACACCTTTATTAGCGGTGTTTTTCTTGAGTACACAAGGCTGAAGTTGATGAAGACACTCCGGACGTACCTTATACAGCAGAGTGAAGAGCACAATGTGTAAAGTTTTGCAGTGCAGGAGCCTCATAAGACCTTTGTAGCTAGGATGCAGTGGGGTTCTCTTCTTGTAAGGTGGCCACGGGTTTCCTGGGCATCTTCCTATCTGTTTCAAACTAAACATACAAATAAATGCAAATGCTTACATATATTTCATGCCATGTATTTTATATACCAAAAGGAAAGACATTTTATTATATTTCAAGTATTTTGTGTGATCTTTCCAATTTCCTGTAATCTATTCATTTTCCTATAGTCAGACAAGATGTTCATATAATTTTTATGAGGTTACTGTTATGTTTGTTACAGCCTAAAAAGTAAAACCCCATTGCAATAAAAAAAAAAAAGTGTCCTGGTTTACCTAATGGAAATTCAGAGCTTAAAACACCTTAAAGTATAACTAAAGGCAAAATTTAAAAAGGAGATTCACCCTCTCTATTTGTCCTGTAAAAATAAAAAAACCTTGGATTGTCCCCAGAAGATTAAGAGGGAAAATCTTCCAATTGGGACACTAGTTCTGGTGACCTGGTGTCCCCATGGAATAATTAATTTGCAGGGATTTCTTCTCACTTCCTGTTTGACTATGGGACAGGAAGTGAAGTCTCCACAATAGGACACACATGGCAGAAAAAAAAACCTGACGGGTTATAACCCTGGCCTTGCTCTATCCAAAATGAAAAAAAAAAAAAAAACCCATATATATATAATAATATTTGCCTATAGTTCTACTTTAAACAGCAAAAAAAAAAAACAGGGAGGGGAGATTTTGCAGCAGTGTTTTGTAGTGAAGGACACAAGGAATGCAAGTGTAACTTACAAAATACACCTACCTTCCCAAACATTCCAGTTATGCATCCAGAAAATCTCCTTTAAATAGGATTTTCAGGATCCATGGGATCATGCTGAATAAGGAGTGCACTATGCTTAAGACCATCACTGATGAACTGTGTGCAACTGTGAAAAAGCAGCTCCAAAGCAGCTAAATCATTGGTCTTTTCGCCACAGTGCAGCCTTAAGGTTGTAAACCTCAGTCATGAAATCTGAACAAAGCAAATATATCTGTAGTGTTTACTTGTCTCTCGCCAAAAGCTCCAAGTGTTGTTTCTATACAGTGCTTCATTCCTCCGTTATCAGCATGTGTCGTTTGAGTTTTTCCGACACGAGATAAATTTATGATGGGGAGGGAGCTCAGCAAAGAGCTGGTCTTTTCAGAACACAGCTATGCATGTTCCCTTGTTACTGTGCAGAGAGGGTGTGTGTCCCTTTCCTCCAATCAGCTCTGACACTAACTGCAGCTCTCTGCCCCCTCCTCTCTGCTCCCCACAGATGAAGAAGGATTTTATCACAAATCAGCACTTTTGAACAGATGACTGCAGATAAACAAGTAAAACTTATGTAGAGAAATTTGTTTCATCTCTGTGCATCACCTGAAGCTATTCACTTCACTGGGTATATAAGAGGGTTTACAACCAGTAAACTCCAGTCAGTTTTTTTGGGGGGCATTTTGGATAGAGTGGAAAAGATTACTGGCCTTCACAGACATCAGCATATTTTATGCTCGTATTATGTGAAAAGAATTGTCACTATAATTTATTTTTCCTTTCTCAATAACGAGGTGTCCCAGCAACTATGGAGGGTCCTCAGGTTTTGGCTCCAGAATGCAGATATGTGGAGCCAGTAAAAAGGGACTGGACCCCATCTTCCCCCACATCTTATCCACCCTGTTGAGGTCAATAGAGGAGCAGAGGGGATCACCTTTCGGAGGTACATACCTCGTGCATATAGACTTTATCCTGTCTAAGGTCTATGGAAACAAAACAATTTTGGTAGTATAACATTTAGATATAATTGATATTGGTGAAAGCTCTAGCTTTTCAATTAGAGCACAGCTGAATATTTGAAATGTTTGTTTCAAAGGATTAGAATTTGTCAGGTTTTTTTTTGTTGTACCCACTACAGCAAGATTGCCCCATTGTATGATTTCTTCTTTTCTGCTCTTCCAGAGAAAAGTGTAACATTTTGGTTTGGTCATGGGGACATATTAGTGATCTCCCCAGTAGGGATACAAAAAGCAATACAAATGTGACACAGCATCTAATCATTCACCACTTTACCCTAAAATAGAAAAGTTTGGCTGAATTCCTTCTTTAAACTCTTAAAAACAACAGTTTTAGTACCCAGTTCTACATGATAGAAGAAAAAAAAAAAACATGCAGCATTTATCATAAAAACATCTCTGAACTACAGCAATTTATCCAATTAAAGTTTTAAGGTCTAAACATGTGCAACTCCTAGGTGATTTTTAGTAGTTCTGCTACCCCCCCCCCCTCCCCACCACCATCCTCCCACCACACCCGGCATTGTGAAAGGAGTATCTGAGCATTGTGACAGGAGGGGCACAGTGACAGTAGGACACACACTAAAGTCGCTCAGGTGCTGGGCACTGTGTATTCCTCCAGAGCCAGAAATCTGCTGTGGCAGAGATGGTATTTGCAGGCTACTGGGCAGGAGTGGCCTCGTGGCAGGAAGGGACTCTTACCTTACCCGGTGGCAGGAGCAGTCTAGATGCAAGGAGCAAAAGCCGTCGGGGGGCGGGACTGGAAGACGGAGCTGATGGAGCAGCTGTGCACAGACGAAGTTTCCTCCTGCTGTGCGCAGCTGCAAAGCACGTCATCTGTTGCTGGGAAGCTGGCGGTCCTAGCAACCACGACTGCTAGTCTCCTGTCACATCCGCCTTCTTCTATGATGATCTGTCCTCTACTGCGACAAGGACTGATTTCTGCTGAGGCCGGGGCTACGGAGTTCAGGGGAACAGAAGACAGTTATTTTAAAAATCCGATTCCCCAGCCAGTGGCTGCCTAAGCCATCTTATGCTGTCGCCGGACTGCACCCCAACTTCTGTAATGGCAGCTAGATGTGTGTTGCTTCAATGGTCTGTGACTAATCTCCACAAGAAGCAAACCTCAATTAGTCATTGCAAAGTGGCTGTGAGTGACTGAACAATCATGGATGATATTTGGTTGCACAACTTTTACATAATTTAGACCTTATCCTAACAATCTCTACTTCACACTGTTTAGCAGATGAAAGTTTTTAATTAAAGCAAGACAATACTTATGAGCAGAGCGTGCTAAACTACAGTAAGAAATTAGCCCAGTTCCATTTACTGAAGGGGAATTATTGAAAGATGTACGGTGACTGTTATAAGCTTCTTTACTTTGCATATTGGTTTATCTTATTGAATAAATCAGATAAGCTCCTTATATTGAGAAGGATAACTACACCAAATGTAAGGACCACTTGCAATAAAGAAACTTTTGGTTGGATTTTACAGCAAGCATTATAGACACTGGCGATGTGTCACCAGACTTCATTGAGCAGTTTACATTTAACAGTTTACTGAGACTCAGTATTTTCTGTGCTGCTGTTATTTGGAAGGGTTTGCACATCCACATGGAAAGATCCTTCCTTGAGGAAAGGACAAGGTTACTTTAAGCCTGTTTTCAGCAGGACTTCAGGGAACTGCAGCATCCAATTAGCAAATAAATTGCTCTGGAATAAAGGTTAAGCAATATTTGCTCACGCTGGAAGGCAATGCATCATTCATTCTGACGGCTCATTCCAAAAACTCTACAAGACGAATGGAAATGAAGCCCGGAATGTCAGCTAAATTGCTGGAATACATTTAATGCCTCCAACTAATGCCCTTTTCTGATATTCGGGAAAAAATAATTACCATGTGAAAAGCAAGCATTTTACTTGTCTATTTATAGAGCAAATGGCAACAAAGTTGAGCTTTGAATTTTTACTTTCACAGATTTAACAGAAAATGCCCTAAAGGACCGGCAATCTAAAACAGACAACCCAGTTCAGGACAGACCATTTTATTAATGTAAAAGCATGAAAACCTTCTTACACGTCTATGCATCCGAGTTCACAAAAGGTAAGTGAAAGTAGTATAATGTCTTATACCCACCACTATCAGACACTGACATCCCTGTATGTTTCCTTATGTGGCATTTTGGACATAGTACCTACCTATAAAGCCATGGTCTAGCAAAGAGAGTGGTCCTCTACAGCAGTGCTTCTCAACTCCAGTCCTCAAGGAGCCCCAACAGGTCATGTTTTCAGGCTCTCCATTAATTTGCACAAGTGATTTGATCAGTTTCACTGCCTTAGTAATTACCACAGCCATTTCATCTGAGGGAAATCCTGAAAACATGACCTGTTGGGATGCCTTGAGGACTGGAGTTAAGAAACACTGCTCTACAGTACCATAATCCCGTGTTTCTCGAAAAAATGTTTAAAATTCAATAACGGAAGCACACCGCCTCTAGGAATGGGATATCGGCTACAGCGAAGACGAATACTTTTTAAAACCTCTGCCCTAAAATCAGCACGGCCCTGTCTTGTCAAGCTGCAATAGCACTTGAGGCACACTAAAGTATGCTTGTGGCATTTTAAACTGGCACAAGACTTGCATGCTTTCATAACTATTCCTTGCCCTTACAGCTAGGTGAAAAGGGGCAAATCTGCTGTCCAGCCTTACTCACACCACCACATTTGCACACCACTAGCAAAAGTTTGAACAAAGAATAAAGGTTTCTTGAAATGTAGTTTAACACAAGACAATATTTCATCTTAACAAGCATTATAAACTCCAAATATAACATAGAAGGGCATTACGCGTGCCCCAGGTGCTGCTAGCCGACTACATGAGTTAAGCATTCAAAGTAACCAGCATTCTGGAACTTTCTCTTCCATCACATACAGTGTTCAGTAGAGTAGAAATGTCAGCAGAGGAACAGAAATACATGCTATACAGATATTTAGCAGGTTGCAATATAACCAGTACTCACAAAGCTGTGTATCGGTCCATGGCAGACTGGACATCTCTACGGTAAACTGTGCGCAGAATCACCATAACAGGGTCAAATTCTTGGTCCCAGACCTCACCTTCACATGGAAAAAAATAAATAAAAATTTCATGCGATGCTACATAATGATTAGGATTTGGGGATAGACAACTTAATGGGAGAAGCACACAATGCATTGCTAATTATTGACAGTAAAGAGTAACTCCACTTTTGTTGAGTAAAAAAATGTTCTCGTCTCGGTAAACTATGTACATTGCAGGGATTTTAACAAACTTTGTTGCAGATTCCTACCTTTTGTTATTCTGAAGAAACAGCAGTTTGTTTCTCTTTGACCATGTGTAATCTGTATGGGAGTGGTTCTATAATTATCAATCAGCTGTTTTACCTACAGGGCTCCAATGAGGTTGTATTGCGTTTTACAGAAAATGACAGAGCTGCAGATTGATAAGGAAAGGTCCTTTTTAATAACATTCAATCACAATATTACTTGTGTCGCAATTGTATTCACTATATACAGTGGATATAAAAGTCTACATACCCCTGTTAAAATGTCAGGTTTTTGTGATGTAAAAAAAAAAAAAAAAAAAAAAAAGAGACAAAGATAAATCATTTCAGAACTTTCTCCACCTTTAATGTGACCTATAAACTGTACAACTCAATTGAAAAACAAACTTGGGGTTGGTAAGCAAAAATAAAAAAACAAAAATAATGTGGTTGCATAAGTGTAAACACCCTCTTATAAAAGTGGGGATGTAGCTGTGTTCATAATTAAGCAATCACATTCAAACTCATGTTAAATAGGAGTCAGTACACACCTGCCATAATTTAACCACTTCCCGCCCACGGGCGTCATATGACGTCCTGGGCTTTGAGTGGGTATATCTGAATGATGCCTGTAGTTACAGACATCATTCTGATATTGCCGGTTTCAGCCGGCGAATCTCTACACCATAGGAACGATCATAGCGGCCGTTCCGCCGCTTGATCGTTCCTATGGGAGGCGAGAGGGGACGTCCCCCCCCTCCCGCCGCCCTCCGGTGCTTGTTCCGACTCACCGTTACGATCGGTGAGGCGGAGAGCAGATCCGCCGGCGCCGGATGTAGATCATAGAGATTTCCGGCGGACCAGATGGTCGCCGGAGTCTCTATGATCATCGGAGGCCGGGCGCGATGTTATGACGTCACGCCCGGCCTCTCCATTCAAAAAAACGGCGCCGCTTCGGCTAGGAAGCGGCGATCGTTTTATTTTTTTTTTTTATTTCAGGCTTCCCAGCCTAGTGGTGAGATATGGGGTCTTATTGACCCCATATCTCACTATTAAGAGGACCTGTCATGTTATATTCTTATTACAAGGGATGTTTACATTCCTTGTAATAGGAATAAAAGTGATCAAAAAAATTTTTTTTTCAAAAAAGTGTAAAAAAAAAAAAATATATATATAATTATCAATAAAAAAAAAAAAAAAAAATTTTTAAAGCGCCGCTGTCCCCGTGTGCTCGCACGCAGAAGCGAACGCATACGTAAGTCCCGCCCACATATGAAAACGGTGTGCAAACCATACATGTGAGGTATCGCCGCGAACGTTGGAGCGAGAGCAATAATTTTGTCACTAGACCTCCTCTGTAACTCAAAACATGTAACCAGTAAAAAAATTTCAAGCGTCGCCTATGGGGATTTTTAAGTACCGAACATTGGCGCCATTCTACGAGCGTGTGCAATTTTGAAGCGTGACATGTTAGGTATCTATTTACTCGGCGTAACTTCATCTTTCACAATATGCAAAAACATTGGGCTAACTTTACTGTTTTGTTTTTTTTTAAAACACAAAACTGTTTTTTTCCCCCAAAAAACGCGTTTGAAAAATTCCTGCGCAAATACCGTGTGAGATAAAAAGTTGTAACAACCGCCATTGTATTCTCTAGGGTTTTTGCTAAAAAAACATATATAATGTTTGGGGGTTCTATGTAATTTTCTAGCAAAAAAAATATGATTTTTACAGGAAGAGAGAAATGTCAAAATTGGCCCGGTAAGGAAGTGGTTAAAGTGCCTCTGATTAACACCAAATAAAGTTCAGCTGTTCTAGTAGGTCTCTCCTGACAATTTCTTAGTCGCATCCTACAGCAAAAGCCATAGTCCACAGAGAGCTTCCAAAGCATCAGAAAGATCTCATTGTTAAAAGGTATCAGTCAGGAGAAGGTTACAAAAGAATTTCCAAGGCATTAGATATACCATGGAACAGAGTGAAGATAGTTATCAAGTGGCAAAAATATGGCACAACAGTAACATTACCAAGAACTGGACGTCCCTCCAAAATTGATGAAAAGACGAGAAGGAAACTGATCAGGGAGGCTGCCAAGAGGCCTACAGCAACATTAAAGGAGCTGCAGGAATATCTGGCAAGTACTGGCTATGTGGTACGTGACAACAATCTCCCGTATTCGTCATATATCTGGGCTATGGGGTAGAGTGGCAAGACAGAAGCCTTTTCTCACAAAGAAAAGCATCCAAGCCCGGCTAAATTTAGCAAAAACACATCCGAAGTCTCCCAAAAACATGTGGGAAAATGTGTTATGGTCTGAAGAAACCAAGGTTCAAATTTTTGGCCATAATTCCAAAAGATATTTTTTTGGCTCAAAAACACTGCACATCACCAAAAGAACGCTGTACCCACTGTGAAGCATTGTGGTGGCAGCATCATGCATTGGGGCTGTTTTTCTTCAGCTGGAACAGGGGCCTTAGTCAAGGTAGAGGGAATTATGAACAGTTCCAAATACTAGTCAATATTGGCACAAAACCTTCAGGCTCCTGCTAGAAAGCTGAACAAAAAGAGGAACGTCATCGTTCAGCATGACAACGACCCAAAGCATACATCCAAATCAACAAAGGAACGGCTTCACCAGAAGAAGATTAAAGTTTTGAAATGGCCCAGCCAGAGTCCAGACCTGAACCCGAACCTGAACCTGGGGTGATCTGAAGAGGGCTGCAGGAAATGCCTTCACAATCTAAAAGATTTGGAGTGTTTTTGCAAAGAAGAGTGGGCAAACATTGCCAAGTCAAGATGTGCCATGCCGACTCATACCCCAAAAGACTGAGTGCTGTAATAAAATAAAAAGGGGTTTCAACAAAGTATTAGTGTACGGGTGTGCACACTTATGCAACCATATTATTTAATTTTTTTTATTTTTACTTCCCTCCACCTAAAAGATTTCAGTTTGTTGTTCAACTGAGTTGTACAGTTTATAGGTCACATTAAAAAGGTGGAAAAAGTTCTGAAATGATATATATCTTTGTCTCTTTTTTTACATCACAGAAACCTGACATTTCAACAGGGGTGTGTAGACTTTTTATATCCACTGTACATTTTTATTTGCCAATTTTTTTTCCCCCACTAACGTTGTTACCCTTTAAGGGGTCGATTTACTAAAACTGAAGAGTACAAAATTTGGTGCAGCTCTGTAAAGCAACCAATCAGCTTCCAGGTATTTTTTTTTTTTTTGTCAAAGCTTTTTTTTTTCGATTCAGTACTTTTTTTATTCTTTTCATAGCAGTACAAGTTATACATTTCTCCATACATTTTGTTCCAGATACATAATCTTGCTTCTAACATTCACCCGCCCCCCCCCCCCCCAAAAAAAAAAAAAAAAAAAAAAAAAACTGCACAAAACAAAAACTAAAAGCAAAAAAAAAAAAAAAAAAAAAAAAAAAGGGGCAAAACCCAACAACAACAAAAATAGATTTCCTCCCCCTACTGTATCTCCCCCCCCCCTCGACCCCAAAAGCCCCCCCCCCCCCATCCTCCCATCCTCTACCCAAACCCAATATTGTTCCTCTCCCATATTGATTCATCTTTTATTTTCATTGTCCCAGGCCTCTACCCAGCTTTTCCAGATAGCGTCAAATTTATCTTGGCTCCCTCTATGTGTATAAATAAATTCCTCCTTTATTATGGTTTCTTTTATTTGTGTTCTCCATTCTTCGACCGTTGGGGGGTATATAGATATCCACTTCTGAGCGATTAGCTTTCGTGCCTGAAACAAGCCTCTCGTCATTGCGGTATGGGTATGTTTTGAAATATTTGGTTCCTCCACTATATTTAATAAACATAAATTTGGGTCTAGTGAAATTTCTATACCTAATGCGCTATTTATGTTTTTAATTATATCCTGCCAATAACGATGGAGTTTGGGGCATTTCCACAACATGTGTATTAGATTAGCCGGTGCACCACTGCATCGGGGGCATAAGGGGGATTCCCTGCGTTTCCATTGAAATAGTTTTTCGGGGGTATAGTATGATCTATGTGTAATAAAAAGTTGTGTTAATTTTTGAGTAGCTGACAGAGATACCTTTGGGATCGCAGACAAGACCTCCGACCACTGAGCATCAGTCAGTGCTCCCAGGTCTCGTTCCCACTGCGACCTGGCCGGCACCACTACCGTTTCCTTAAATTTACACTGCAATATCTCATATATTTTAGAGATAAGTCCCTTCTTTTGATCCCTTTTCTTCAACAATATTGTTATTTTAGAGACATTAAACTTAAATACAGATGTACGGGCCTGGACATGAAAAGCATGTCTAAGCTGGAGATACTGAAAGAACCTCTGTCTTGGAATCCCAAATTCCTCAGATATTTGCGCAAATGATTTTATCTTATCGTTCCAAAACAGTTGTTCCACATATCTCAGCCCCTGAGTTTGCCAAAGCCCAAATCCCTCCAATCTCTGCACTTCCTCATAGTTTGCGTTATTCCATATTGGTGTATAGGAAGTATAACCTGTAATGCTAGTAATCTTTTTTATTGCTAGCCATACCTTACTGAATAGCTCACCTGTCATAAATTTCTTATCTTTTTGAAAGGTTTTTGTCTCTAGTAGGGACATCAGTGAATATCCCTTACCCAGTGGAAGTAATAACCCCTGTATGGGATCATTCTCATCTACCTCTGTCCAGCCAAAAAATTGCTGGGTTTGTGAAGCCAAAAAATAATTTTTTGGATGTGGGATAGAGAGTCCCCCCTCATCTTTAGCCAGCATTAAGGTTGTTAATTTAACCACTTGCCGACCGCCGCACACAGATGTACGTCGACAAAGCGGCACGGGCAGGCATAAGGGCTTACCTGTACGTCCCTGCCTGCCCACGGGTGGGGGGTCCGATCGGACCCCCCCCCGGTGCCTGCGACGGTCGGCAAATGTCCCCCGGCGATCGGTGGTGAGGGGGAGGCCATCCATTCGTGGCCCCCCCCTCGCGATCGCTCCCAGCCAATGGGATCATTTCCCTGCCTCTGTATTGTACACAGAGGCAGAGGAAATGATGTCATCTCTCCTCGGCTCGGTATTTTCCGTTCCGGGCCGAGGAGAGAAGACTGTAATGTGAGTGCACAACACACACACATACAGTAGAACATGCCAGGCACACATTACACCCCGACCCCCCCCCCCGATCGCCCCCCGATCCCCCCCAATCACCCCCCCCCCTGTCACAAACTGACACAAAGCAGGTTTTTTTTTTTGTTTTTTTTTTTTTTTCTGATTACTGTATTGGTGTCAGTTTGTGACAGTTAATGTGTTAGGGCAGTGAATGTTAGGCCCCCTTTAGGTCTAGGATACCCTCCTAACCCCCCCTAATAAAGTTTTAACCCCTTGATCACCCCCTGTCACCAGTGTTGCTAAGCGATCATTTTTCTGATCGCTGTATTAGTGTCGCTGGTGACGCTAGTTAGGGACATAAATATTTAGGTTCGCCGTCAGCGTTTTATAGCGACAGGGACCCCCATATACTATCTAATAAATGTTTTAACCCCTTGATTGCCCCCTAGTTAACCCTTTCACCACTGATCACCGTATAACTGTTACGGGTGACGCTGGTTAGTTCGTTTATTTTTTATAGTGTCAGGGCACCCGCCGTTTATTACCGAATAAAGGTTTAGCCCCCTGATCGCCCGGCGGTGATATGCGTCGCCCCAGGCAGCGTCAGATTAGCGCCAGTACCGCTAACACCCACGCACGCAGCATACGCCTCCCTTAGTGGTATAGTATCTGTACGGATCAATATCTGATCCAATCAGATCTATACTAGCGTCCCCAGCAGTTTAGGGTTCCCGAAAACGCAGTGTTAGCGGGATCAGCCCAGATACCTGCTAGCACCTGCGTTTTGCCCCTCCGCCCAGCCTAGCCCAGCCCACCCAAGTGCAGTATCGATCGATCACTGTCACTTACAAAAGACTAAACGCATAACTGCAGCGTTCGCATAGTCAGGCCTGATCCCTGCGATCGCTAACAGTTTTTTTGGTAGCGTTTTGGTGAACTGGCAAGCACCAGCCCCAGGCAGCGTCAGGTTAGCGCCAGTAGCGCTAACACCCACGCACGCACCGTACACCTCCCTTAGTGGTATAGTATCTGAACGGATCAATATCTGATCCGATCAGATCTATACTAGCGTCCCCAGCAGTTTAGGGTTCCCAAACACGCAGTGTTAGCGGGATCAGCCCAGATACCTGCTAGCACCTGCGTTTTTCCCGTCCGCCCGGCCCAGCCCACCCAAGTGCAGTATCGATCGATCACTGTCACTTCCAAAACACTAAACGCATAACTGCAGCATTCGCAGAGTCACGCTTGATCCCTGCGATCGCTAACAGTTTTTTTGGTAGCGTTTTGGTGAACTGGCAAGCACCAGCCCCAGGCAGCGTCAGATTAGCGCCAGTACCGCTAACACCCACGCACGCAGCATACGCCTCCCTTAGTGGTATAGTATATGAACGGATCAATATCTGATCAGATCTATACAAGCGTCCCCAGCAGTTTAGGGTTCCCACAAACGCAGTGTTAGCGGGATCAGCCCAGATACCTGCTAGCACCTGCGTTTTGCCCCTCCGCCCGGCCCAGCCCAGCCCACCCAAGTGCAGTATCGATCGATCACTGTCACTTACAGAACACTAAACGCATAACTGCAGCGTTCGCAGAGTCAGGCCTGATCCCTGCGATCGCTAACAGTTTTTTTGGTAGCGTTTTGGTGAACTGGCAAGCGCCAGCGGCCTAGTACACCCCGGTCGTAGTCAAACCAGCACTGCAGTAACACTTGGTGACGTGGCGAGTCCCATAAGTGCAGTTCAAGCTGGTGAGGTGGCAAGCACAAGTAGTGTCCCGCTGCCACCAAAAAGACAAACACAGGCCCGTCGTGCCCATAGTGCCCTTCCTGCTGCATTCGCCAATCCTAATTGGGAACCCACCGCTTCTGCAGCGCCCGTACTTCCCCCTTTCACATCCCCAACCAAATGCAGTCGGCTGCATGAGAGGCATTTTCTTTATGTCCTCCCGAGTACCCCTACCCAGCGAACCCCCCCAAAAAAGATGTTGTGTCTGCAGCAAGTGCCGATATAGGCGTGACACCCGCTATTATTGTCCCTCCTGTCCTGACAATCCTAGTCTTTGCATTGGTGAATATTTTGAACGCTACCATGCACTAGTTGACTATTAGCGTAGGGTACAGCATTCCACAGACTAGGCGCACTTTCACAGGGTCTCCCAAGATGCCATCGCATTTTGAGAGACCCGAACCTGGAACCGGTTACAGTTATAAAAGTTAGCTACAAAAAAAAAAAAAAACACATACAAAAATATAAAAAAAAAAAAAAATAGTTGTCGTTTTATTGTTCTCTCTCTCTCTATTCTCTCTCTATTGTTCTGCTCTTTTTTACTGTATTCTATTCTGCAATGTTTTATTGTTGTTATGTTTTATCATGTTTGCTTTTCAGGTATGCAATTTTTTATACTTTACCGTTTACTGTGCTTTATTGTTAACCATTTTTTTGTCTTCAGGTACGCCATTCACGACTTTGAGTGGTTATACCAGAATGATGCCTGCAGGTTTAGGTATCATCTTGGTATCATTCTTTTCAGCCAGCGGTCGGCTTTCATGTAAAAGCAATCCTAGCGGCTAATTAGCCTCTAGACTGCTTTTACAAGCAGTGGGAGGGAATGCCCCCCCCCCCCCCAACGTCTTCCGTGTTTTTCTCTGGCTCTCCTGTCTCAACAGGGAACCTGAAAATGCAGCCGGTGATTCAGCCAGCTGACCATAGAGCTGATCAGAGACCAGAGTGGCTCCAAACATCTCTATGGCCTAAGAAACCGGAAGCTACGAGCATTTTATGACTTAGATTTCGCCGGATGTAAACAGCGCCATTGGGAAATTGGGAAAGCATTTTATCACACCGATCTTGGTGTGGTCAGATGCTTTGAGGGCAGAGGAGAAATCTAGGGTCTAATAGACCCCAATTTTTGCAAAAAAGAGTACCTATCACTACCTATTGCTATGATAGGGGATATTTACATTCCCTGAGATAACAATAAAAATGATTTTAAAAAAAAAATGAAAGGAACAGTTTAAAAATAAGATAAAAAAATAATAATAATAAAGAAAAAAAAAAAAAAAAAAAGCACCCCTGTCCCCCCTGCTCTCGCGCTAAGGCGAACGCAAGCGTCGGTCTGGCGTCAAATGTAAACAGCAATTGCACCATGCATGTGAGGTATCGCCGCGAAGGTCAGATCGAGGGCAGTAAGTTTAGCAGTAGACCTCCTCTGTAAATCTAAAGTGGTAACCTGTAAAGGCTTTTAAAGGCTTTTAAAAATGTATTTAGTTTGTCGCCACTGCACGTTTGTGCGCAATTTTAAAGCATGTCATGTTTGGTATCCATGTACTCGGCCTAAGATCATCTTTATTTCATCAAACATTTGGGCAATATAGTGTGTTTTAGTGCATTAAAATGTAAAAAAGTGTGTTTTTTCCCCAAAAAATGCGTTTGAAAAATCGCTGCGCAAATACTGTGTGAAAAAAAAAAATGAAACACCCACCATTTTAATCTGTAGGGCATTTGCTTTAAAAAAAATATATAATGTTTGGGGGTTCAAAGTAATTTTCTTGCAAAAAAAATTTATTTTTTTATGTAAACAATAAGTGTCAGAAAGGGCTTTGTCTTCAAGTGGTTAGAAGAGTGGGTGATGTGTGACATAAGCTTCTAGATGTTGTGCATAAAATGCCAGGACAGTTCAAAACCCCCCCAAATGACCCCATTTTGGAAAGTAGACACCCCAAGCTATTTGCTGAGAGTCATGTTGAGTCCATGGAATAATTTATATTGTGACACAAGTTGCGGGAAAGAGACAATTTTTTATTTTTTTTATTTTTTTTTGCGCAAAGTTGTCACTAAATGATATATTGCTCAAACATGCCATGGGAATATGTGAAATTACACCCCAAAATACATTCTGTTGCTTCTCCTGAGTACGGGGATACCACATGTGTGAGACTTTTTGGGAGCCTAGCCGCGTACGGGACCCCGAAAACCAAGCACCGCCTTCAGGCTTTCTAAGGCCGTAAATTTTTGATTTCACTCTTCACTGCCTATCACAGTTTCGGAGGCCATGGAATGCCCAGGTGGCAAAAAAAACCCCCAAATGACCCCATTTTGGAAAGTAGACACCCCAAGCTATTTGATGAGAGGTATAGTGAGTATTTTGCAGACCTCACTTTTTGTCACAAAGTTTTGAAAATTGAAAAAAGATAAAAAAAAATTTTCTTTCTCGTCTTTCTTTATTTTCAAAAACAAATGAGAGCTGCAAAATACTCACCATGCCTCTCAGCAAATAGCTTGGGGTGTCTACTTTCCAAAATGGGGTCATTTGGGGGGGGTTTGTGCCACCTGGGCATTCCATGGCCTCCGAAACTGTGATAGGCAGTGAGGAGTAAAATCAAAAATGTACGCCCTTAGAAATCCTGAAGGCAGTGATTGGTTTTCGGGGTCCCGTACGCGGCTAGGCTCCCAAAAAGTCCCACACATGTGGTATCCCCATACTCAGGAGAAGCAGCTAAATGTATTTTGGGGTGCAATTCCACATATGCCCATGGCCTGCGTGAGCAATATATCATTTAGTGACAACTTTGTGCAAAAAAAAAAAAAATTTGTCACTTTCCCGCAACTTGTGTCAAAATATAAAACATTCCATGGACTCAACATGCCTCAAAGCAAATAGCTTGGGGTGTCTACTTTCCAAAATGGGGTCATTTGGGGGGGTTTTATGTCATCTGGGCATTTTATGGCCTTCAAAACTGTGATAGGTAGTGAGGAGTAAAATCAAAAATGTACGCCCTTAGAAATCCTGAAGGCAGTGATTGGTTTTCGGGGTCCCGTACGCGGCTAGGCTCCCAAAAAGTCCCACACATGTGGTATTCCCGTACTCAGGAGAAGCAGCTAAATGTATTTTGGGGTGCAATTCCACATATGCCCATGGCCTGTGTGAGCAATATATCATTTAGTGACAACTTTTTGTAATTTTTTTTTTTTTTGTCATTATTCAATCACTTGGGACAAAAAAAATGAATATTCAATGGGCTCAACATGCCTCTCAGCAAATTCCTTGGGGTGTCTACTTTCCAAAATGGGGTCATTTGTGGGGGTTTTGTACTGCCCTGCCATTTTAGCACCTCAAGAAACGACATGGGCAGTCATAAATTAAAGGCTGTGTAAATTCCAGAAAATGTACCCTAGTTTGTAGACGCTATAACTTTTGCGCAAACCAATAAATATACACTTATTGACATTTTTTTTACCAAAGACATGTGGCCGAATACATTTTGGCCTAAATGTATGACTAAAATTGAGTTTATTGGATTTTTTTTAGAACAAAAAGTAGAAAATATCATTTTTTTTCAAAATTTTCGGTCTTTTTCCGTGTATAGCGCAAAAAATAAAAACGGCAGAGGTGATCAAATACCATCAAAAGAAAGCTCTATTTGTGGGAAGAAAAGGACGCAAATTCCGTTTGGGTACACCATTGCATGACCGCGCAATTAGCAGTTAAAGCGACGCAGTGCCGAATTGTAAAAAGTGCTCTGGTCAGGAAGGGGGTAAATCCTTCCGGGGCTGAAGTGGTTAATACGTGCATATTTTTTCTTCCAAATGAGTTCGCGTAAAAGCGATTCTATCCTTTTAAACCAAAATGCGGCTATACACATCGGGCAGTTATGAAGAATGTACAATAATTGTGGGGCCCAAATCATCTTAATAAGATTGGCTCTGCCAATCACAGTTAATGGGAGTTTGCACTAGGTCCGACATTTATCTTTAAGCCTAGTCAATAGTGGTCTAAGGTTAAGGTCCACATAGTCCCCCACTTTTCGAGTTACCTGGATCCCTAAGTACTTAATTTTATGTTTTATTTGAATTTGTTTTGCACAGTCTGGTAATGAAATTTTTGCTCTATATAGTGGCATCAATACCGACTTCTCCCAGTTGATGCGAAACCCAGAAAACTGTTCAAATGCAGATACAAGTGTCATGAGTTCCTCTAAGGATTTTGTGGGGTCGCTCAGAAAGATTAAGGCATCATCTGCATATAGGGATATTTTGTCCTCTCTTCCTGCACGTCGGAATCCCTCTATCCCCGAAGACTGTCTAATCGCGGCGGCCAATGGTTCCACCGCCAATGCAAACAGCAACGGGGATAGAGGGCAACCTTGTCTAGTTCCCCGGGATAACGGGAAAGCTGGTGACATAGTGTCATTGATCCGCAGCCTTGCCCTAGGGTCTTTATATAATAATTTTAGCCAGGTTATAAAGCCTGGACCTATACCAAAGGCAATCAATACTATCCATAGATACTCCCATTCTACCATGTCAAATGCCTTCTGGGCATCCAATGACAGAATGGCACCAGCTCCCCCGTTGTCCATTGGCAATTGCAGGTTCAAAAAGAATGTCAAAGCTTAAATGGCCAGTCTGAAGTTAGAAGCGATTGGCTACCATGAACAGCTGTACCAGAATTTGCACTCTCCACTTTTAGTAAATCAAGTTACTATTTCTCACAAAAAAAAAATCATACATGTACGGTATTTTAAAAGTATATAAAAAAAAACTTTTTGAAGTATTCTAATATATTAGGATATTTTAGTTGCCGTAACAAACTTTTCTTGGAGTTTAAGAAAACAGGAGTTCAGATATAGTCGGGTTATGCTGCTGCCTACAGGTGGATTAGCCATTGAAAAACAAAAATTTAAGCCAATCCCAGAATTTCTTCTACCTAGCATGCCTCAGGTTTTTAGCAAAATGTACTAAAACCAGGAACAGACACAGAGGAGTGTGACCTGTGTCACTTAATGGACTACAATTAAAGGATTTTACTGTAAGTAAAAAAAATCCTGTTTACTTTCTCATCAACTGAAGGAACAGGACTGCCTGCAGCCACAAAGCTGCCTGGAAGACCAAAGCCCTACTCAGAACTGGATTGAGCACCCATTAGATAGGGGAGCCACCAACACAACCAAAGGCCTCCCACATAGAATCAACCTGAACATAAACCAGCGAAAAGGTGATCAACCAAAACCTCTCAAAAATACTAGTAAAATCTTGAGGATCTTCAGTAATTTTTTTCATCTTTCCATCTATAAATCTTCTGCCCTTGTTGTTTTAACTTTGGATAGTAAAATATTTTTTTTCTGCCAGTAAATACCTTATACAGACCACTTCCTGTTTTTTGTCTGGTCATTAGCCTAGGCTTGTGACATCATGCACAGCTCTATCTCTAGTGAGAGTTTGCCAGGAAGGGAGGGGGGATGGATCATAAGAGGGCCAATGAGAGCTGCAGAGCTGGGAGGTGTGTGTCTGTGTAAATCCAGGAAGTTAACAGGCAGCAGCTTCAGCTGCCCACAGTTAAAATGGATGCAGCCAGACGTAGTGTCGGGAAATTTCTGCAGCATATTTGGCAAGTACAGAATCACGGTATATATACAACGAGGAAGTTACTATCACTCCTTGATTGCTGAGACGGGTACCGGAGTTCTACGGTGCAGTGCATGGTGATGTTCACTCTTTCTGCTGTTTAACGGCTTAAATCTAGTACGTAGATAGTGATGGGGGGGATTTATGGGTGCTTTTTATCAATAAACGTAATTACGCAATTTGCGCTCTTCTCCTGTTTTTAATCCCTTTGGAGCCCCTCCATATTCCTATTACTTGGAGAAGTGTTTACTAAAGTGGCCCAGGAAATGTCCACCTTGGAGGCTTTTATGTAACTTAGCTCTGGTGAGTTTGATCCCGAGGGGAGTGTGTTCACACATGGTGGAGTTAGAGTGATCGGTGGAAGGTGCACGCTGTGACATACTTTAGGACCTACTTTGAACACCCTCTGAACCACTACCTATACCGTACTACACTTATGGACTTTGTGTGTAGTTGGCCACACATTTTCTTTTATGTGCTCAACACAGCGCTGTTTTAGTATACGACTATTCTTACTATCAATTATATGTTCTATATACTATTGTTTATATATACACAATATGCAAAGTGGTTTAAGGGAAGCTTCAGAATGGCAAAGATGTTTTTATTACAAATTATGTGAGCAGACTGCAGTTCCTCTTTAACTACATCTTGTGAAGTGAGGAAAGGGCCCACAACCCTATCTGGTCAACAGAAAATTGAGGACAACCCCCAGAAGGAACTTAGGACAAACAGATTCATGACAGAAAGGCCAACCAGCCAGGTCTACATAAGAACACCTATCACTTTATGATCAAGAAGATGGCATTCTGTGACTAAAGAGGTTGTTTGGCCAGATAATCTCACTAGGTTAAACGTAACAAAGAAAAATGTGGCAAAATGTTTCCTCCCACTCTTTGTACCTAACCTGTATAAAAAAGGACCTGTATACTTACCCATTTTTAATCTGCTCTAGTCGTATGATTCTGCAGCTCTTTGTAAGGAAATGCTTGACAACAGCTCTGAATTCCAGGTGCCGTGAGGTCACCCATAGGCTCCCATGGCCCAGCTGTTGGTGCTCCTTGACACAGAGGTGCTGGAGCTGAATGATCACATGACCGGACCTGAGCGGATTAAAAGTAGGCAAGTACACAGATCCTTTTTATACAGGTTAGATAGGAGGATGGGGAGGGAACAATTTTTAAGATCTAATATAGTTAGGCTTTTCTTCTACTTGAAGTTAGACCTTAGCTTTAGACTAGGAACCAAAGTTAGAACTGAGGATGAAGCCAATACATCCTCTCTGGCACATAGGTGTCGCTGGGGTCTTTTAATCATCCAGAGAATCATAAACAGCCATGGATCAAGGGACAGGTGCAGTTTCAGACTAAGCATTAGCCGGATTATGGGGAAAGCAAAGATACGCATCTGGAGGGCCTTCCTGAACAAGCAGCAAATTAACCACAGAAGAAAGACCTATCACCAGGTGGACAGGTCTCACATAGTCATTAATATGTGCCTGGCAGAGGACACCTGCAATAGGAGGAGAACTAGGGTGTTCTGCCTGCTGAAAAACCATTGAGGCACACGGCTCTCCAGCGACGATCACCGCTTGCTACTTAGGATCTGAGGGGCACCTAGATGGGTGAACTCCTCGATGCACAAGGTACCAGTTCCCACTTCATAGTCCCTAAGGGAAACCGCGAGAGTAAGCAGGACTCCTGACATCACTCAGCATTAGAATAGAACTACCTCCTTTGTTACAAAAAGGGCTTCCGCTCCTTCACTATGGTAAAGGTATGGAAACACCTAAATGGTTTCCGAGTCCGAGCCAAAAAACCTGCCTATGGCAAGAGCCATCTGTTCTGGATGGGATGAAGCCAGATGGTACCCCTGGGGATTAAGGTTCTCCAAAGAGTTAAGCCCCATAGATATGGCAAGCAGAAACTATGGCAGCTGCCTAAAGAGGCTGAAGGATCACACCAGGGACTAGCTGGTTTCATACAGACAGACCTGTATGAAAGGGGGCAAACATTGGCTTAGGAAAAAATAGGAGATGCAGAGTAAGCCCTGAAGGGGCTTAGTACCCAAATGCCTGACACTCCTGCAACAGAGAAAAAGGTGTTAAATCCCTGTCAGATGACAACTGATCTATGGATACACATACTGTGGACCTTTTTAGTGAAGGCTTAAGCTGAAAAATTTGGCCTACAGGTAACAGGTAATTGCCAATTCTACAATCTGGCTGAATCTTGCAGGCATTAGGCCCGATTGGTATTTGCTGACTACAAGAAGACATGAAGCTGAATTTCTTCAGAGGAGATAATCTGAGCATCCCACAATGGGGATGCCAGGAAAGAGTCTTAGGATGAATACAGTAGCCAATGCTCTGAGAAGTAGCAGGTGTGCCCTTGCAACACGAAGATCCAGGTCCTTATCCATTTAGAGAGGTTAAATTTGGTTGCTGGGAAAGCTTTTGTTTTTTTTGCCAGGTTCTTATCCATGTTGGAACAGTCAAAGGGAAGGGATTAGGCTGTGGTTCGAAAAGGGACATACTTTGCTCCTTAATGATGTAGAGGCAAACTGTCCAAGGACCCTCCAGAGTTCACACTCAGCCCCCACTTGTAGAAATGGGTGCACAACTTAATACAGATAAGCCTTTTCAGAGGGTTTAGTAGATCTCGGACTTAAAGTCCTATGGGCTGCCTAGGAGTCAGGCTCTGACTGCCTGGGGCACATACTACAAAATTTGATGGGGATGGGTGGGATTCAGCTGACCTCCTCCCTAGAAACCCTATGTTGAGGCAGGGTTACGCTGGCACCCTGTGGCATTCTTAATTACCACATCCCTTGAAGGCCAACTGAGCCAGATGCCTTTTTATGTGGCATCAGCATCCCAGCATAATACCCAGAGTGCTATGTGCATCTGTATGGACATAAAATGCATCCAAGACATACATTTATAAGTTTGTACCAAGCCATCACAACTGATGCATAAGGCTCCAGACATTTGTTCAACATCCTCAATTACACAGGAGTCTACTGCGGCAGGCCTTTTTGACGGGACTAACCCATTAGAAACCTTAAAAAGGTAAACACGCCACCTTTTACCTGTCTAGAATTTTTCCGGTTAGTCATTGATAGATCCACAGTAGGTATAGACTGCTGTTTATCCAAAATTTCCTCTCATAGAGGAACAGTTCCAACACACTCAAGTGGTGCCCAGGACCCTTCAAAGACACTTCCAGTCCTCAGAGGAATACCTTGAATAGCAGGTATAGCTAAAAGGTTTTTCCAGCTGTAAGAGCTCTAAAAGACCCAAGGCTGGAGACAGCAGGCTGATCCCTCTAATGTAGAGCACTGTGCACTAAATCAATAAGGTAAGAAAGGACCCTCTGTATTTCTAAGGTCACGACAGTAGACACTTGTACCTAAAACAGTATCTTCAGTAATAGATTGATGGGACTCTGGAATCTGTGTCAGAGATTGTCTCAGCAACCCGTGGCCTGGCTTGAAGGCCTCGCAGACTCTACAGGGGAAGGTGCACTTAGAACCTGTGCCGTCAGTATTCATAAGGAATTGTATCAATATGGACACAAAGCCCTATGTTTACATGGAGGCCCCTTAAGATAGGGGAGAGAGACTGATGATATAGACCTTATAACAACTATTATGTCACCGGTCTCAAGGTAGCATGCATCCGTTTGCTCAGAGGTTACTGAGGAGATGCCCCTGAAACCACTGAAGTAGAGGCTGTGGTCACCAGCAGTAGTGAAACTGCCCCCTCTGTATCTAGGTACAGACATGTGCCCACGTAGTTGTGATCTAACTAGGCCCAACCTGAAAGGCAAGGTCTAAGGTACTCATAAACCCAGGGAGCTGATGCAATTGGGGTTGAGCAGATGGAGTTGACCAATTCCCTATAGGTGGGCAGCACAAACAGTTCCTTGCAAAGCAGGAGCAACAGCATCAACAAGATGGCATTTCTTCTATGCTGAAGAGCAGGAAAGAGTGCAGAGCTTGCAACATTCCACCTATTGTCAGCACTGTCCCTCAGTGTCAACCCTTTTCTGCAGTAATGCCAGGAACAGAAAATTTGGAAGGTGCCTAGTGGTAACAAAGTGCCAAATGACCTTAACCAACAAAGTGAGTCTTCAAAGATGGGGGTCAAGCACTGAGACAATGCCATAGCTCTGGACCCAAAAGTGATCTCTGGTTAACTTTTTCCAGTACAAGAAGGTCTGGAAGGTGCCACGATACAGAGTGCAGTGTGCAAGGTCACATTGCATGCTAGTTCTGCATATCCAGTCCACCTAGGTTCAGGTATGACATTATAAGGTCAGGCTTAGGAAAGGCTTATATGGATAGCTGCTATGTAGAGAACAGTTCAAGCAACTATACTGTATAGTGAGCAATCAATATTGAAGAAAATGGAAGAAAAAATCCAAAGAACAAAAGAAAAGTGAAGAAAAAAAAATTGCTAGCAAGACTGGTTAGGTTTTCTCAGCAGAGCTGAAGAAAAAATGTTCATTCTCCTAAGACAACAGCAAAAAAACTGAGGGGTAGAGGAGTGGTTACCCAGGGGCTTGCTTACAATGGTTTCGGTTTGCCAGTGTCCAATCCTGTAAAGGTATTTAGGACCAGGAATAACGACTTGGCTGATATAGGCAGTTCACCTTCAGCCACTTTTAAAAACGTAAGCTAAATGTAAAGCAACATGCTCCCCTTCATGATTGTTCCTTTTAAAATAGTCACATTTAGCATGAGGGGAAAAAGCCACTGCAATTATACTAAATATATAATATACAGACCATCAAAAATGCCATTCAATCAGGGGGTGCACCTTCCATGTAAATATACTAAAAAGGTGTAAAAAAATTTTTTATAAGAGAACATAGATTTGCGAAGTACTATATGATTTTGCTTAACACAAGAGTTTGGTGTGAAATCACATGTGTGATCGGGGGGAGGATACAAAAGGTCAAGTGAATGCAAATTGAAAAAAATGGATTTTGTGCTACAATGCCTTGGAAGAAAAGAAGAACATGTGGCTGTATCCTGAAGGCAAATGTTCCTAAGTAATAGACTTTATTGCGGCCTTAACCCTTTACTCCACCGATCCATTATAACAATTTAAGTGAAAAGGACATGCAGTGCTTATACATGAAAACAACCACATACTGTATGTTTTTTTAATAGATATCACAACCCATCACGTCTTTGAATCGAAATATGAAAAAGGTCACACACTCACATCTATTGTTCAGCCAAGTCTCCATAATTATGGAAAACAAAAAAAAAAAACAAAAATGTTTCCCCTTGAGATACAATCAAAGGAATCTGAAGAAACCACATTTTAAGAAGAGGCAAATAAATTAAAAATATATATCTACTCATCAGTTCCACCCCAATGAATTGATCTTTAGCTGGTTTTCATGCCGCGCTCAATGAGACGTTTTTAAGAATAAATCTCAAACTAGGAATTTTAACATAACAGAAAAAATTTACACGAATTGTAGACTTCTAGCTCCACCAAGTGGTCAGAGGTTAAATGTTCAAGTCCTTCCGTATAAGTTAATACTTTATAAATGTATAGTCACAGAAAACTGTACTACAGGGGTATTTCTCTACTGATTTACCAAGCAGCCAAACAGAGAAGCTACTTTTGCAACAGCTTACTGCAATGTGTTGTTGCATTTATATTTGCTGCAGAAGCCACAATCAATTGTGAATGAGTGGGGATGATTTACAGCCACTCGGCAGCATACGGTTCACCTTAGTAGCCTAGCTTATATACACAAAACACCTGGAGCAATGGAGTTAATGAACACCTTTTCCATTTAACAAAATCAGCGAGGTCAATTAATACACCCAGCACTGTGCACCAGTGATCACTGCCAAATGGAACCCAATGTACCTCAGTCAATTATAGCATTGGGTTCTGCCATGAATCATATCCTTGCACAGGTCATTAAACTACTCATGGGGGAGATACAGGTGCAGCTGCTGCTTTCCTCCATCTGGAAATGCTTACCATTTGTTCCTGGTCAGCAATTGAAAATATTAAAATAAAAGGGTCTTGTATGACAATCTAGGGCAGTGCGGCATTGCTGTTACACCATCACAGGAAGTTGCATTAGGTGGACTTCTCGGGCAGGCTCAACAGGTATTAGTGGGACTTTGTAGAGGGACCAAGAGAATATTAAGGTACAGATGAACTTATAATTAGGTGCTGTGGCACATTCAGTTTACTTGAATAGAAGGCCATAGTTCCAATTTAAATCATGAAGGGCTCAGCCAACAATGGCAGCCTCCATGTTTCTCAGATATAACATTCCTTTAAGCAATTAAAAACTGATTGAAGTCCTAGAAGAACAGAAGACATGAAGCTGTTATGCTGCCTATAGAAACCAGTCAATTTACCTTTGTAGCAGCCCTCACCCTACAATAAATCTCACTGACCTTACATTGGTAGGGGAAATTATTTATCATTACATTTCACTAAAAGTGATATTAAAGTCTCCAGTTATTTTTACCTAAAATAAAAAAAAATACTTACATGATCTGTGTAAGTATATTGCAGAGTAGCCCTGAACTTCTTCTAGGGTTCCCCACCAACTGGGCCATAGCAAGCCATTTGCTATGGGGGCAGATATGCAGGCTCACTTCTGAGCCAAGATGTGTGCATCCATAGATGCATGCAGTGCAGCTGCCCCAACCCCGGTTCCCTCGTCACTGGATCTGATTAACAGCAGCAGGAGCCAATGGCTCCTCTGTGCCTGTGGGAGAGGGGAGAAGACACACGCTGCTGCAGACAGGCACAGCGATGTATCAATACAGGACTCGGGTAAGTATTGGGTGAGTGGGGGGGGGGGGGGGCTAGTGGAGGGTTTCTCTTCTTAATACAGGTAATACATTAGGGGAAAAATAACTGTTTGGTCCTAGAACCACTTTAAAGCAAATAATAAAATAGTGACATAATAAAAGGGCAAAGTTTGAGATATGCAGCCTGCCCGAGAATGATACATGGGATATTAATCCGCACAATTGCAAATTATAGCCAGAAGCATATTACACTTCACATTAAGTAAATGCTACATGAATCATAAAGCATGGAGACATGGATGGATGAATGAGCTTGGTTTGATTATTAAAAATTAATTAAACTGAATTTTCAGTGCATGCTGCTCAGATACAGTTAAAAGGTCCCCTTTCATGAGAAAAAAAAATTAGCAAATAAAAAAAAATAAAAAAAGAGAAAAATATAGCATATACAACTGCTACAAGTCATATTGTAATTGAATGTTATTAAAAATGACCTGTTTCAATCTGCAGCGCTGTAAGTTTCTGTAATATGCAATGCAATATGGCTACCTGGAGGTATTCTGTACACAGATGATGCACAGAACGACCCCCAGATATGTCATTTTCTGTTTGTGTGATTGGCTCACTGATTTTCCCAGAAGTCTACACTAAGATCTGGTGGACAGATTACTGGGAGGGGCTGGGGAAGACCCGGCTGTCACGGTTCACGTTGGCACCAATTACAAAGTCAGAGGCAGATGGAGTGTCCTAAAGAACGATTTTAGGGACTTAGGAGCTAAATTGAGGAAAAGGACCTCCAAGGTAGTATTCTCAGAAATACTACCGATACCTCGAGCCACATCAGAAAGGCAGAGGGAGATTAGGAAAGTAAACAATTGGCTGAGGAGCTGGTGTAGTAAGAAAGGGTTTGGGTTCCTGGAGAACTGGGCCGACTTCTTAGTCGTTCACCAGTTCTATGGAAAGGATGGACTGTACCTAAATGAGTGAAGAAGACCGAAAAGTTAGAGGCGCTTTTAAACTAGGCGACGGGGGGGGGGGGTCCAGAGGTAGATATAGTCAGCGTGGAACATATTCCAGAGGGTAGTATTGGGAGCATTAGTGGTAGGTTGACTAAAGCACATAAACCCGAGATAGGTATAGTAACAAGGGGGCGTGGTCAAGATGGCGACCTGGGTGACTGGAGCTCCGCAGCTTGAGGGCCTATTTATCCGGTATTATGGGATTCTCTACTATCCTACCTAATTTTTTTGTTGCACCCGTTGCTGCTGGGCATGAAAAAAGGGAAATCTGTCTCTAACCGACGACGGAACTCGGCTCCTAAGACACCTCCGCCTTCCCAGAGACTGCACGTGGTGCCTCGGCTCAGCATGGTATCTCAGACGGAGCAGCCTGACTCACCTCAGCTGGGAGTGGAATAATTTAATGCCCTTATGCAGGCCATCACGGGCTGCCAGACCACCCTGACAGCGGGACCAGCTGTCGGAAGCGGAACGAAGAGTGGGCGACACCGAGGATTCGGTTTGTGAACATCATGCTTCCCTCCGCACTTTGCAGCTCAAGATGAAGGTAATGGAATCTCGTACAGAGGACAGCGAGAACAGGAATCGAAGGAATAACTTACGCTTGGTGGGTCTCCCAGAAAGGGCTGAGGGTAGGGATCCTGAAGCCTACACGGAACGTCTACTCTGCACTCTCCATCTCTCAAGCGCCATTTTCTCCCCACTTCGCGGTTGAAAGGGCCCACAGGATTCCGTCCATGCGCTGCCCTCCTGGCACCTCTCCACACACGTTTATTTTGCATCTACTGAACTTTAGGGACCGTGACCTGGTGCTGAGGGAGGCACGGAAGCTGGACAAGTTGGACAAATATGCAAAAATTATGATCTTTCCTGATTATTCAGTGGAAACTCAACGCCTCCGCAGATCCTTCGACCAAGTTGAAGCACATCTCCGCACCAAAGGCCTGAAGTACAGTATGCTGTTTCCAGCTCACCTGCGGGTGGTGGATAGTGAGTCTACTGGTTACTTTACCTCCCTAGAAGAGGCTTTGCAGTGGCTAGAATCTCCCCCACGTGTATGCTGAATTGGCCCGCTGAGTGGATGGGGCGATCAGTCGCCTCCCCCCCCTCCTCTCCTTTAGCTTGTTCTGCCACACTCTCCATTTACACCTATGGCCCTACCCTACTTTACTGCTGAGGCCCTAATGGGTTGTTTGGACTAGATGTGCTGCACCGATTTGGTCCCCCTAGATCAGTGGTGGGCCCTGGCGCTGCGGCCTACATTCACTCACTGTCTGTGACTCTCCATCAACCCTTTAGGAACTGTGACTATTGTACCCGCTATTACCAGGTGACTTTTCAACCCCTCTTACGGCATAGGCTACACTAGCAGGATGTGCTTTTATTCCCCCACAGTCCATGCTCTCTTCCCAGTGGATGCCATCTTTCTTGCTGGCGGATGGTGAACTGTATCCCGCACTCTGTTTTTTGCTGCCGCCGGGATATGCCACAACGCAGAATAGTGTCGCCAATATGCAGCATGTACCCATGGGTGCTGACTCGGCTCCTGCTGAGTGTGGATGGGGGAGGTGGGCTGTGTGCAGAGAGGGGAGATGGTTTCCCACCCCCTCTTCCCCTGTTCAATATGTTCTGCAGAGTTAACACCTGTACCTTACTGGATTCCTGTTGTTACCAAGTTTGTGCCCTTGGCAAAAGTCCAAGTAAACTGAAGAAACATACTTTCTATACTCCTTTAGTTTTGGATCCCTCATTACCTATAGCCCTCCAGACACGTTGCTGGTGGAGCTGTTGCTCCCACTGTTCGGAACTGAGTGCTCATTGCACTTCCTGTTACCCCCTAGGAGACTGTCCTAAAGACTTAGTTCACCATGGTTTGGGTTGTTTTAGGTTCAGGTACTCAAACACTCCATGGTTTTTATGGTTCTTGACAAGACAGATATGTTACAATAGACCTAGGTCTCAGATGTTGTTTATGTCTACTCTGCTGGCTAACTTTTCCTTTCCAGGCTGGGCATCCTGTTACACGCACATGTTTGCTCTTCGAATCCCTCCAGATCGAATGGATAGAGTGCTACCCGTTGATTACCCCTGCTATTCTATGACATGGCTCCCTTAAAGATCCTGTCCTGGAACGTCAGGGGAGTCAACGATAAGATAAAGAGGTCATTAGTTTTTGCCTACCTCAAGAAGTATAGCCCCCATGTCTGCATACTGCAGGAGACCCACCTGGTTGGGGCTATGGTTCTGGCACCTAAAAAGCCATGGGTGGCTCACCATTTTCATGGTACCTACTCGGGTTACGCCGGTGGGG
The DNA here is from genome assembly GCA_037952835.1 of Lithobates septentrionalis. Taxonomy (NCBI): domain Eukaryota; kingdom Metazoa; phylum Chordata; class Amphibia; order Anura; family Ranidae; genus Lithobates; species Lithobates septentrionalis. The sequence goes on along the minus strand of JBBDGP010000492.1, from coordinate 978,109 downwards.
TTAGTATCCTAATCCATACATTTCTTAATTTTGAACTGCAGGGGGTTAAACTGGACCCAGAGGGAAGCTATGTACTGCTCCATGCAATAATTGACACAGTTGATATGTTGATAGTTGGACTCCATCTGCTGCACCCCCTCCCCAGCCACCACCTCCTTCTTCAATAACCTTGTATCTACGCTTTCCCAATTCCCCATCGATAACATCCTTTTTGCTTGCAGGAGATTTCAACATGCTCCCGAACCCCTCTCTTGATAGACTGTCTCCCAATCCTGCTACGGATTTGGCCCGGTCTCACTGGGCGAATATTTTTGGGCTCATGGATATGTGGCGGTGGAAGTACCCCCCGGGACAGTGTTTACACCTGTCACTCTGTCTTATAATACACTGTCCAGCAATGACCTTATATACGCCAGTGCCGGCTTACTACCCAAAATAAATGGGGTCCTGGTGCTTCCCCGCGATATATCCGATCATTCACCGCTCCTGTGTGGTCTACAGACCCTGACCCTCCCAGGAGACAGACTCTGGCGTCTTTCCCGCTACTGGTTGTCTGATCCTACTATTGCAACTGAAATAGCTGGGTTGATCGGGGAATACTGGCTGGTGAATGATGCCACTGCCTCGCCGGGTCGTCTCTGGGATGCCTTTAAGGCATTCCTTAGAGGCATCTACCAGACGTCCATCTAGGGCACGCAAGAATGTGGCCATCACCCTTGAAGAAGCTGAAGCCAAGGCCCAACTGCTTGAGTCCCAATTTACTCTTACCTCCAACCCTATTACTGGCCAGGACATGCAGGTGGCATACAGAGAGGTGATGCTCCTCAGGGTAGCCAAGGTTAAAAAGCATCAACTGGCCCAGATGCAACAGGTTTTTGAACAGGGGGAGAAGACGGGGAAGCTTTTGGCCTGGCTATCTAGAGAACAGTCCCCTATCGCCACTGTAGCCCGTCTTAGAGGTGCCAACGATAAGCTGGTAATGGACCTGGTGGATATTAAAAGTGATTGTAAGGGTTCGTTTTTTGTTTATTTTTAAATAACAAAACATATCATACATACCTCCACTGTGCAGCTCGTTTTGCACAGATTGGCCCCGAACCTCATTTTCTGGGGTTCCCTGGGGGCTCTCGTGGCTCCTCCCCACATCAGATAACCCCCCTATGAGAAGCGCTCTCCCGAGGGGGTTACCTGTTAGATGCTCCGATCATCTTGGAGGAGGTCGAGCAAGCCCTGGGTTCATTGCGGTCGGGAAAGACCCCAGGAGAGGACGGGTTTCCGCCAGAATTCTATAAGCAGTATAGAGAGGAGGTGGCCCCTAGGTTACATAACGTACTGACCAAAACTTTGCAGAAAGGAGCTCCCCCTCATTCAATGGCCCAAGCGATTGTGGTGGTTATCCCTAAGCCCAGGAAGGACCCACAGCTGTGCTCCTCATATAGGCCTATTTCTCTGCTCAATACAGATGCCAAGGTCCTTACTAAAATTCTTGCTAAGCGGCTAAATGAGGTTATTCAGGACCTAGTTGCAGAAGATCAAACAGGATTTTATACTGGGTAAGGGGACCGACATTAATCTACAGAGACTATACACGGTCCTGGCCTTTACAGAGGGGGTTGACCGGCCTGGGGTGGTGGCCTCCCTGGATGAGGAAAAAGCTTTCGATTCCATGGAATGAGAGTATCTATGGGAGGTTCTCTACAGGTTTGGCTTTGGACCTGTTTTATCTCTTGGGTCCTGGCTGTGTACAGATCTCTGACAGCAAGGGTACGGGCCAGCACTACTTTCTCCCCTCCCTTTTCCCTTCATAGAGGGACCAGACCGGGGTGTCCCCTCTCCCCAGGGCTTTTTGCCTTGGCAATCAAACCCATGGCTATTCTCCTCGGGTATACTTCTGGGGTACAGGGTATAGGGGTGGGTTTCCATACAAGAGACGATCTCGTTATACGCCGACACACCCTGCTGTACCTTAGGGATGACGAAACTTCCCTACAGGCTGCCCTATCGATCATTGACCAATTTGGGCGCTTCTTGGGAATCTGTATCAACTCGGGCAAGTCTATACTCTTCTCTTTAGGTAGGGATGCCGACACTCCACGTCCATCTACACAGCTGCAGAGGGTGACCCAGTTTAGATACCTAGGGGGTGGAAATCCATCGGGATCTGAAACAATTTACCCCCCTCAAGCTACACCCAGTGGTCTCCCTATTGTCCCACCGTTGTGCTGCCTGGAGTTCATTACCCCTCACCCCTATAGGTTGGGTTAACCTGGTCAAAATGTCAGTGCTGGCTAAATTTACCTACCTTTTTAAACAGGCCCCTGTCCCTATACCTAATAAAATTTTTAAGAAACTTGATAGTATTGTTATGTTCTTTGTCTGGAAGGGGGCCCCTCCTAGGGTTGCAAAGACTACCCTGCAACTACCCCTCACGCTGGGAGGACTTGCTTTACCGTGCTTCATTAAAATATTACTGGGCAGCTATCCTTGTAACTCTTAAGTGATGGCTTTGGAGGAGCTGGCCAATCCTGCTTCTACACTTGAGGCGGCATTGCTCGGCTCATACTCTGAGCTGCGCAATTTAATATATTGAGGTCCTCGCTCTAACATGAATGCGACTATACCTATGAAAACAACCCTTAAAGTCTGGGATGCTGTCCGGTCGAAGATCGAGAGCCCGAATACATGGTCTCACATACACCACTATAGGGCAACCCTCGACTACCTCACTTCTGCTCTATCCCTGATCCGGTCCCATGGGTTAGATACGGGATTACGACCCTGGGTGATGTAGACCATCGGGGACAAATGCACACTTATGAAAACCTTAAGAGGCCACGTGTTTTTTAGATATCTTCAAATACGCCACGCCTTCCAGGCCCAATTCTCGACCCCTATATGTTTGGAGATTTCTGGAATGGAAAATGTTCTCAGATCCCCCGGTGGTGAGAAAACCCTTTCTACCCTATATATAACATATTAGTCACACTAGATACGTCTAAGGTCTCTCAATTATTCTCATCCTGGCAGCAGGATATTCCCACGTTGGTCGATGATGACTGGGAGGAGGGTATTCAACAGTATCCTACCCTGGTGATCTCTCCACGAGATCGGTTCACCCAACTTAAATTTCTCCATTGAGCCTATTATTCTCCTGCACGGTTGGCCAAGATCTATCCTAACAGAACAGCGGTTTGCCCTAAATGTGGTTCAGATAATGCCGACTTCCATGTAGTGTGGTTCTGTCCTCGATTGCAGGAATACTGGAAGGGGGTAGTGGAAGATATTAATGGTGTCGGGAAACTGAAAGTCCCACATAGTCCTATCTCCCTTCTTTTAGGCATATGTGACACATTGGAGGCCCCCCAGAGGAAAAAACTATTTATTTTCTATGTAGCCTTCTATGCTAAGAATGCAATCCTCCTCCAATGGAATCAAGCCCAAACTCCTAGTATACAACTCTGGAAATCCCTAGTGAATACAGCTCTACCACTTCACAAGTTGACATACTTGGGCAGAAATTGCCCAAAGAAGTTCGATAAGCTGTGGGCCGCATGGGTTAAGGCGAAACAATTAACTCTTGAATAGGGTTCGGAGGCCTCCTTCTCATTTCTTCTTTTTCCTATGGTTGTTCTTCTGGCAGATCGATGTTCAGGTCAGCTGATTAGGTTGAGTTGACGATTAGAATCCCCTTTCATCTACCCACAGGCTACCACGTATATGTATTACTTGTAGTACTCTATGTGCCCTTCTCTCTTACAGCTACTGACCTCCCCCCCACGATGTGTATACTTCCTCTCTTTTAGAGGTTGTTTGCTGGCAGAAATGTTGATTTATAATCCAACTGCTTATTTTATTCTCATCTGTATGAATGTACCACCAATGTCTTATTTGTTTGTCTTGAAACTTAAATAAAATTTATGTTAAAGTATAGTAACAAGTCCTATTTGCAATCTCGGAACACCCAATAGGAGGACAGTATGAGGACAGTAGGAATTTCAGAGACTTGGTTCAACAGCTCTCATGATTGGCTGGCAACCATTCAAGGGTATTCCCTTTATCGCAGGGATAGAGAAGGTAAAAAAGGGGTTGGGGTATGCCTGTATATCAAGAATAATGTACAAGTAAATGTGAGAGATGACATCACTAAGGGAGCTAGGGAGGAGGTGGAATCCTTATGGGCAGAGCTCCAAGGGGGATGAAACTAAGAAAAATAATACTGGGAGTATGCTATAGGCCCCCTAACCTGAGGGGAGAGGGGGATACTGACCTCCTATCACGATTTGGATTAGCAGCAAGGATGGGAAGTGTCATCAAAATGGGGGATTTTAATTATCCAGACAGACTGGGTGGAAGGAACCGCACATTCGTCTAAGGCTCGCCAGTTCCTAAATATCTTGCAGGACAATTTGATGGGTCAGATGGTAGACGCACCAAAATATCTTACAGGACAATTTGATGGGTCAGATGGTAGACGCACCAACTAGAAACAAAGCGTTACTAGACCTACTGATTACCATTAATACAGACCTGAACACGGATGTAGAAATAAGGGGCAATTTAGGAAACAGCGATCACAGGTCAGTTTGTTTCAGTATAAAATCACACAAAAATTACAAAAAATAGGAAACATAAGGGGAATACAAAGACATTAAATTTCAAAAGAGCAAACTTCCCCAAACTACGAACCTTGCTAGAAGATATAAATTGGAATAAAATCTTAGGAACAAAGAACACGGAGGAGAGATGGGTTTGCTTTAAGAGCATATTAAATAAGGGCATTAGCCAGTGCATCCCATTGGGAAATAAATTTAGAGCAAACAAAAGTCCTGGTTGGCTTAACTCCAATGTAAAAATGCATATAAAAGCAAAGGAGAAGACCTTCAAAAAAAATATAAGGCTGAGGGATCATCATCAGCATTCAGACTTGACAAAGAATGCAACAAGAAATGTAAGGGTGCAATTAGGGCAGCCAAGATAGAACACGAAAGACACATAGTGGAGGAGAGCAAAAAAAACAAACAAAAAAAAACACAAGAATTTCTTTAGGTATATTAACAGTAAAAAAAGGAGGACAGACCATATTGGCCCCATAAAGAATGAGGAAGGAAATCTGGTTACAAAGGATGGTAAGATAGCAAAGGTATTGAATTTATTCTTCGCCTCAGTCTTCATGAGGGAAATCGGGGGCTTCAGTAACCAAAACTGCAGTGTTTATCCTCATGACACATCACAGGAAGCACCCTCATGGCTAACAGAGGACAGAATTAGAAATAGACTTGAAAAACTTAACATTAATAAATCACCGGGACCAGATGGCTTGCACCCGAGGGTCCTTAGGGAACTCAGTCAAGTAATTGCCAGACCATTGTTCTAATTTTTACTGACAGTCTGACAGGAATGGTACCAGCTGATTGGAGAAAAACCAATGTAGCACCAATATTTAAAAAAGGGCCAAAATACATCCCTGCAAATTACAGACCAGTTAGCCTAACATCATTAGTATGCAAGCTCTTGGAGGGGATGATAAGGGACCATATACAAGATTTTAGTAATGAAAACTGTATCATTAGCAGTAATCGGCATGGATTCATGAAGAATCGTTCTTGCCAAACCAATCTATTAACATTCTATGAGGTGGCGAGCTGCCATCTAGATAAAGGAAGGCCCGTAGGTGTAGTGTATCTGGATTTTGCAAAAGCATTTGACACAGTTCCCAATAAACGTTTACTGTACAAAGTAAGGTCCGTTGGCATGGACCATAGGGTGAGTACATGGATTGAAAACTGGCTACAAGGGCGAGTTCAGAGGGTGGTGATAAATTGGGAGTACTCGGTCAGGGGTGGAAAGTGGGGTCCCCCAGGGTTCTGTGCTGGGATCAAACCTATTTAAATTTGTTCATAAACGACCTGGAGGATGGGGCAAACAGTTCAAACGCTGTATTTGCAGACGATACCAAGCCAAGCAGGGCTATAACTTCTCCGCAAGATGTGGAAACCTTGCAAGAAGATCTGAACAAATTAATGGGGTGGGCAACTACATGGCAAATGAGGTTTAATGTGGAAAAATGTAAAATAAAACATTTGTGTGGCAAAAATATGAATGCAATCTACTCACTGGTGGGAGAACCTCTGGGGGAATCAAGGATGGAAAAGGACTTGGGGGTCCTAGTAGATGATAGGCTTAGCAATGGCATGCAATGCCAAGCTGCTGCTGACAAAGCAAACAGAATATTGGCATGCATTAAAAAGGGGATTAACTTGAGAGATAAAGCAATAATTCTCCCACTCTACAAGACTTTGGTCTGGCCTCACCTGGAGTATGCTGTCCAGCTCTGGGCACCAGTCCCCAGGAAGGATGTACTGGAAATTGAGCGAGAGAAGGGAGAAGGGCAACAAAGCTAATAAAGGGACCGGAGGATATTAGTTATGAAGAAAGGTTACGAGCACTGAACTTATTCTCTCTGGAGAGGAGACGCTTGAGAGGAGATATGATTTTAAATTTACAAATACAATACTGGTGATCCCACACTAGGGATAAAACTTTTCCATGGAAGGGAGTTTAATAAGACATGTGGCCACTCATTAAGATTAGAAAAGAGGTTTAACCTTAGACTGCGTAGAGCGGCGAGGATGTGGAATTCACTTCCACAGGCGGTGGTTTCAGTGGGGAGCATCGATAGTTTCAAAAAACGATTAGATAAGCACCTGATAGATCACAACACACAGGGGTATACAATGTAATACTGAAATATAAATAACACACATAGGTTGGAATTGATGGACTTGTGTCTTTTTTTTCAGCCTCACCTACTATGTAACTAAGATACAAAATCAGTTTGCTAATTTTTGCTAATTTGCTAATTTTGCTCATCAGAGCACTGCAGGTGCAACAGCTGGTTGATAATTATAAAACCACTCCCATACAGATTCACTCTGAAAATGGACACAGACAAACAGCTATTTCTTCAGAATAACAAAAAGGTAGGAATCTGCAACAAAAGTTTCTTAAAATACCTGCCATGTACATAAGCATAAACAAAAACATAAAAACAGAGGATTCTACACACCCAACTGAGTTAACTACATAATTTATTGCATCCGAAAGCTATACAAAGGTTGCTAGCACAAAACCAAAAACCCCACAATCCCCATAACCTCCCAAAAACACCCCCTCCTCCTAAGTTATCCAAAATACCTCACCTTGTATGGGACAGAAATGCACCACCCCTCGTAATCAACATCAGTCGGGACTGATCACTTACATGGCTGAATTCTCTACCTGTGTTACTAGTGTTAACCAGCCGGATATTGGATGAGTTGATATCGATTGGATGTCGGCGTGTTCTATCCCATTTTTTGATCACCTATACCCCATACATGACTGATTTGACTGTGCAGATATCCCTGTGGGTACATATTGGCCAATGTATCCCCGTTCCATCACGGGGCAGTGTACAACACACCCATTGTGGCTATAAGGTGGATCACTGCACCCTTTAGGGATCAGGTTTCGGGGATCTCTGGTAGATTGGCTCAGAGACATGTTTTAAGGGGCGTTGATTCGCTTGATTACGAGGGGTGGTGCGTTTTTTTGTCCCATACAGGGTGAGGTATTTGGGATAACTTAGGAGGAGGGGGTGTTTTGGGGAGGTTATGGGGATTGTGGGGTTTTTGGTTTTGTGCTAGCAACCTTTGTATAGCTTTCTGACACAATAAATTATGTAGTTAACCCAGATGGATGTGTAGAATCCTCTGTTTGTTGTTTTGTGTTTTTGTTTATCACATAGCTTGATTACACCCCCCCTCCCTTAGATACTGGGTGAGTACTACACACAGGAATTAGGTGGGATTCCCATTTTTCTTCGATTTTTGATGTGCATAGATCACCCAGAGGGATTTTTTTTTTGTACTCAGCAAAAGTGGAGTTACTCTTCAAGTTTTGCTTTAAGTGTAGAGGTGAGACAAATATTGATGGATTCTGCTTGTGACAGTCCAACACAGGCTATCAGACAATAACAGAGGTTTAAGGAAGGAAGGGTGACCCCTGGAACTCGCACATCTAAGACGTCCTGTTGCAATGAATGGAGTGGCAACCTCAGCCTGGACTTCGACCAGGCCACGCCCCCAAGCATTACACCCCGCCCCCAAAGCTTAGTCACAGGGATTACCATGACTAAGCTCTGGGGGCAGAGTGAAAAGCATTGGGGATGTGGCCTGGTCGGAGTCCAGGCTGAGGTTGCCACTCCATTCATTTCAGCAGGACGTCATAGAGACGCAACTTCCAGGGGTCAACCTTCCTTCCTCAAACCTTTGCAGGAGCCAGGACGGGCTCCATTCCCTGTCAGCACTCTAGCAGCAGTTGTGGATGCACTGTCAACATACCCCCTATCGAAAAAAAAGAAAGAAGGACGGCGCCCTCTAAGTGCAGCATGTATGTTAAAAATATTTATTACAATAGATAAAAACACTCACATTTGAGTTGCTAAAAACCAGCATGTAAAGTAGTTTCATCCGCGTGCTCTCGGGGGATGTGGGTGTCACGGGCCAGTGGAGGGGTTCCTGGGATGTGAGTCCTGTAACCTGGGTCCTGGTAGCTGTTCCGGTGGTGCCGAGGGTCCTCAGAGCCTCCGGGCGGCCAGGATATCGGTCATGGATCCTCCGTGGAGCGCCGTGCTGACCTGCGTCTTCACTTCCGGGAGCGGGGTGAGGCGGGCAGTGCTTCGCATTCGGAGCATGCGTGCTCCTTCATCAGGCTATGCTTAGCCTGATGAAGGAGCACGCATGCTCCGAACGCGAAGCACTGCCCGCCTCACCCCGCTCCCGGAAGTGAAGACGCAGGTCAGCACGGCGCTCCACGGAGGATCCATGACCGATATCCTGGCCGCCCGGAGGCTCTGAGGACCCTCGGCACCACCGGAACAGCTACCAGGACCCAGGTTACAGGACTCACATCCCAGGAACCCCTCCACTGGCCCGTGACACCCACATCCCCCGAGAGCACGCGGATGAAACTACTTTACATGCTGGTTTTTAGCAACTCAAATGTGAGTGTTTTTATCTATTGTAATAAATATTTTTAACATACATGCTGCACTTAGAGGGCGCCGTCCTTCTTTCTTTTTTATTTGTTCCAGAGCTTCTTCTAGCTTTTATAGACTGGCTGCCTTCCATTTATTCAGCATCATTTTATCCTCACATGGACTAATACCCGAACTTGTTGTGAAACATTAACTACCACCATCAAGTTCCCCCTCTCAGAAACCCCCAACCCACCCCCTTCCCCCCACCATTTTTAGATATATGTACTCGGCTACCTCCATTGTGCGCCATATTAACCCCTTGATCGTTTTTTTATACCCCCTATCGAGCCTGAGCGGCCCACACACTTTTCCCAGGTCACAAACAATGACAGACATGGGCTGTGATGGACAGACAGACTGACAGATAATTATGTAACAAGACAGAAACATTGACTGACACAAACAAAAAAACATACATATCCGTGCTAAAAAAAAAAAGTCCATAAAGTTTTCATCAATGTCCAGAATGATCAGTCGATATTTACACATAATCAGTCGATATTTGGATGGAATTGGCATTTAAGGTTTTTAAGAGACACCGGTAATGCTTGCCACAGGTAAAAAGGGAAAGTCAGATGTACTTATTTATGCAGATACCCTAGAATTCATAAAGACTGGCACAGACAGATTTTGTGAAAGTGCCTCGCATGCGTTCTTAAAGTGGCCCAGCATGCAACAAATTCATGTACCTGGTTAGAACTTGTACTTGAATTTGGTGCATGCTGCACAACTTTTACAACGCATGCGAGTCACTTACATAAAATCTGTCTCTATATGCCAAAAGAAAGTTGGTCCTGATTAGCTACACTTTAGTGAGATATGAACGGTTAGTATTTTATTTTGAATTTCGCGCAAGTGTTTGACCACAATGTATAAGTGGAGCAAATAAGAACTACCTGAACTTGGTGCACAAGTGGCAGACAAAACCAAAAACTGTTGCAGATTTTTTTTTTTTAAATTAGGCACAACACATTAACAAAATCAATTAAACCCCCCCCCCCCCCCCCCCCAAAAAAAGGCACGGTAGCTTTAGTGAATTCCTCCCCATAGTATTTACTTGAATAACTAAAGGTACATGGGCAGGGCTAACAACATTAGCTGCTACCATTTCTTTCAGCTCAAAAAGCAGCACCTGTCTTCTAAACAAGCTTACAAGTAAAAAGCATGCTTATGCAAAAGCATAGAAGAACGTACAATAATTGTTTCATCAACAAGCACTTAAAACAGACACACGCTTGTTCAAATACATACCCTTTGGTGTATACATTCCTTGTTGCATGGAACCTCCAGGCTCAAAAACAGGAGCTTTAAAATCAGCAACTGCTGATAAAACAGATTCAAAACTGCAATTGCCTGGCATTATACCACTCTTAGGATTAGGGCTTTCTGGAATGTAATCGGTCAGTTAAGGAATACTAATTGAGCATATCCGTGACACCATTAAACTGAGTTTCACATTACTCACCACGAACATACCAGACAGAGATTTACTTTCACTATATCTGTGTAGATTTCCCTCCCCTACATAAATTCATATTTATTTGTTGCCTTCTAGGTGTGTTTTCATAATTGTGGGAGGAACATTAAACTAAGGGCAAAGGCAGGGACTGAAGTGAGTGATCTATATGCTCCGTATGAATAAATAAAATACATTTTCAACCAGCTGGGTCAGGTTTTCAAGACAGGAAGTTAAACTAGGAAGTAATGAATTGGAGCAGGCATTTGTCAAATAACTGCAGGTTCTCCACAGATAATCACAGCAAAGGATATAAGGTCGAGCAGGGAGCTGTGAGTACGGTCATTCATACACAGCTGAGCAATCATCTCGGCTCTTAAGATTTCATCATCAGTCATCCCTGAAATGGTACAAACACAGGTTAGTGTTTCAGCTGATAACCAAGAAAGTTGAAATGGAAAAAAAGCTAAAATGCAACTACTGTAATGTGTTCTACCTTGTTGAAATCTGTTGTGAACTCAGCACTACATGTGTATAGGGTTACTTACAATAGCCAAGGATGCTCCAGGAAATATTATAATGTCTGGCTTGCAAAACTAAACTCTAACACCTTGTTCACACTAGCGCACTTAAAGGACAATTTCATCTTTTGGAACAGGTTACATGCTCCACCCATATTTAGGGTGGAACTTGTAACATGTTACAGCAGCTGCAGCTTCTCCCCCCCAGTGTCAGTGGGCAGGCATCTTCTCCAGGCACCCGCTGTCACTGTTTGAAAATAACGTGGCCGCGCAAGGCTCCGGCCATGTCAATCATTCACAGTCTTTTGAGGCTGTAGACTTGTAGTTTCAATAAACTACTATGGCACTGTTGAGCGTTCTGGTAGTTCATTCATTCTTCTTGTCAATGTGCATCTGTCTGACCGTATGAGGTACAAGCAGACAGATGCACTGAGAAGTCTGCAGGAGTCCCGCACGACACTCGCTTTCCAGGCTCCAAGTAAGATAAAATAATAAATGCATATTTTTTTACCTGCAGAAAGATGTGCATTTATATATTTTTTTTAAAAAGTGAACTTGTGCCATATAGCTCCATTCATTCAGCTGGGATGCAGGCTCTGCACAGACACAGCTGCTGTTTCCAACTTGAGCAGAAGCTGTGTCTGTGCAGTTGCTTCATCTCAATTGACATTAATGGGAGTGCCTGAATGCAGATGCACAGAAGACCTATGCAGGCAATACACGAATCTCACACAGGTGTACGCTTAGACCCCTATCACACTGGAGACGTTTTTCAGGCGCTTTAGCGCTAAAAATAGCGCCTGTAAAGAGCCTGAAAAAAGCCTCAGCTGCAATCCCAGTGTGAAAGCCAGAGTGCTTTCACACTGGGGCTCTGCTCTGGCAGGGCGTCACAAGAAGTCCTGCAAGCAGCTTCTTTGCAGCGTAGGAGGAGCAGTGAATACACGGCTCCTCCACCGCTCCTGCCCATTGAAATCAATGGGCAGCCCCGCCAAACCGCCGGCAAAGCAGAGCTGCAGCGGCATTTTGCGGGCAGAATTAGCCCTTTTTCGGCCGCTAGCTGGGGTTAAACCCGCCACCGCTAGCGGCCGAATAGCGCCGCTAAAAATAGTGCCGCTTTACCGCCAACGCCCAAGTGCTGTGAGTGTGAAAGCACTCTTAAAGTACAATGCCTGCCTAACACTAACTAGCTTTAAAAATGATCCCTCCCCCTTCTGCTACCTATGCAGACTAACCTGTGTAAAAATTGTGAAAGCTTACACGTTTTCAGCTTGCTCTAGTCCCCGGTGATCTGGTTCTCCTTTTGTCAATCAGCAGCATCTGCGGGGGAGAGGAGAGAGTGCCAACGATTCAGATGTGGGAGCCTATGTATAATGTCACTGTTCCCAGAATTCTCAACCATTGTCGAGCGCTCTCTCCTTTTCTCTTGCAGGTGCCAATCACCAACACAAGGGATCGTGTGACCAGACCAGAGCAGGCTAAAAAATATAGGCAAGTACACATTTTTTTTACACGTTAGGCAGAATAGGTAAGGGGGGGGGGGACTTTTAAGGCTAGCTCGTGTTTGGCAAGAATTCTACTTTAACCACCTCCTGCCAACTGTATAGGCAAATGACGGTTGTGGGGTGGCTCTATTGTTCTGGGAAGATGTCATATGACGACATCCCACTCTCGCCATGTTTACGCGCCCACGGGGGTGCGTAGCGCAGTGATCGGTGGCACACTGATCCAAATCATTTACTGGAGGGGGATTGCAGTGTGGGGTTGTTTTTTCAGGGGTTGGACTTGGCCCTTTAGTTCCAGTGAAGGGAATTTTTAGGGCGTCAGCATACCAAGACATTTAGGACAATTTCATGGTCCCAACTTTGTGGGAACAGTTTGGGGATGGCCCCTTCCTCCTGTTCCAACATGACTGCCCACCAGTGCACAAAGCAAGGTCCATAAAGACATGGCTGAGCGAGTTTGGGGTGGAGGAACTTGACTGGCCTGCACAGAGTCCAGACTTTACCCGATAGAACACCTTTAGGATGAATTAGAGCGGAGACTGCAAGCCAGGCCTTCACATCCACATCAGTGCCTGACCTCACAAACGCGATTCCGGAAGAATAGTCAAATATTTCCATAGACACACTCCTAAACCTTGTGGACAGCCTTCCCAGAAGAGTTGAAGCTGTTGTAGCTGCAAAGGTGGAACAACTAAACATTGAACCTTACGAATTAAAACTGAAATGCCATTAAAGTTCATATACTTTTGGCAATATAGTGCACCTGTAGTCCACGTCACAAGAACAAGCACTGCAGGGTGGCTTCATTCACAAGTACAGCTATAGTGGGACCATGTAGAATGAACCCTCAAAGGAAATAGAGGCTTGGAAAGCTTTCAGATATTTCTAGCCTACTCCTATTGCTCTGAATGATCTTGAAGTTTGAAAACTTACTTTGTGTAGACCCACTACACACATTTACTTTCTTGAATTCTGTGACACATATTTACCACACCCTGGGGAGTAGGCACTGCTGCATCACAGGATTCACAGAGACTGCATTCTGAACTACAGAGCTGCTGAAAGGAGGAATTTTAGGAGGCGGAGCTTGCAGGCTGCAAAGTACCAGCAAAACTCACAGCATCAAAAAATGTATTTTTAGGTAAGCTTATATTGGATTGTCAAAACTATTACATTGCTGATAATATAAAATGATAGCGTATGCTGTGGCCATAGATTTCCATTAAATTATAGGAAGCGCTGAGAAATACTGCTCATAGGAAGAACACAAACAGCATTCGCAGTATGCAATATTTTATATTTTTAATAATAGGTTTATTGACTCTGTAATTTAGTTGCATGGTTTGAGACCGAGTGACCCTCTTTGGGCACCAGTAGTTCCAAAACGCGGTGCTGTAGTGTATGGTATTCATTGACAAATAGATTAGCTTCATATATGATGCAGAATGCTGAAAGTTTGTGTTATGTCGAACGTGGACTGACAGTTTTTACAAAAGTTTTATTTAGCAAATTGTTATTTTAGTTTTATTTAACAAATCTTTTATTGTGCCAGTCTTAATATTAATTCAGTGTAAGGATAACAAGTTGCAGATAAGTACTGCTGCCAACGGGCCATTTTGTTGCAGCCTCAATTTAACTATGAATTTCGTTTTACAAACTTCAACCACCCTTGACTGAACTATTTTAAATATCTACACATTGGGTCTTTTTAAATGTAGACCCATTTCTATTAAAGAGACATAAAAATGATAGTCTAACAGCAATACAAACATACCTAAATGTAAACGAAGACTTAACAGAATAACTAAAAAAGTGAGTGCCCCTTCAAGCATCGATCTTTCATGATCAGCATCAAGGACAGTGTTCTGGTGCTGAGAAGCCATTGTCAAAAGATCCACAACCTTAAACCTATAAGTGGAAGAGGAAATTAAAATATATTGTTAGGTAGATGAAACTTAAAAGCCCATTTGTGACATGTTAAAGACACCTAAAGCTGATTTCTGTTTTGGATGAAATGCAGAAAAACAACCAGGTCTACAAGTCCTCTATGGGGACTCCAGCAGGGGGATCTCCCCTGATGCCCGATGTGGATTTAGCAGAATAGGCTCAGATTTTCAGCCTGAGAGCACTCTGTATGTATTTCTATACAGCAGCCAGTAAATTAAGTACGATGCAGAATTTCATTCTATAGAAGACACACCATGGGACTAAGAAGACTTTAAAGTGGTTGTAAACCTTTACAGACCACTTTTACCTACAGGTAAGCCTACATTAAGGCTTACCTGCAGGTGCAAGAAATATCTCCTAAACCTGCAGGGTTTAGGAGATATTTGCAAAAGACAGGCACCGATGACAACGGCACGCAGGCGCACTGAGCGTGTCGTTTCTAGCGGCGATCGTGCCGTTAGTGGCAGCTCCCACGCGCATGCGCGGGAGTGACGTCATGGCGGCTCCGGCCAATCACAGCGCCAGAGCCGCGATACCCGGAAGGAAGTTAGACGCTTCGTGGAAGAGGGGACATCGGTGACATCGCAGGCTCCTGTGTCAGGTAAGTGACACATAATGGCCTACAATGCGATGCATAGTAGCCCATTATGCTTTACCTTTGCAGGGAAACAAAGAGGAAGTAAAACCCATCAGGGTTTACTTCCTCTTTAAAGTGACACTAAAGCTTTTTTTTTGTTTTGTTTTGTAAATAACAAACATGGCATACTTACCTCCACTGTGCAGCTCGTTTTGCACAGAGTGGCCCCGAACATCCTCTTCTGGGGTCCCTCGGCGGCTCCCACGGCTCCTCCCCGCATTAGATAACCCCCTAGGAGAAGCGCTCTCCCGGGGGGTTACCTTGCGGGCGTGCTCCCGAGTCATTCATTCGGCGTCCATAGAAGCCGAATGTACGACTCGGCCCTGTCCATTGGATTTGATTGACAGCAGCGGGAGCCAATGGCTGCGCTGCTATCAATCCATCCAATCAGGACCCGAGACACCGGCTTTTGCTGGAGTGCTCATTCCCGGGACGTGATAGAGGGGGTTCAGGGAAGTAAAACGTGGGCTGGGGGGGGGGGGGGCTGCAGCATTACAGGAGGTTTCAATGCATAGAATGCATTGTGGTGAAAAACCTCAAAGGTTTACAACCCCTTTAACCTCATGTCAGTGGTAAATCAGCTGATAAGCCTCAGCATGTTCCAAAGTGTATGATGGCGGGTGTCAAACTGTACTCAGTCCCATTCAAAACAGACCAATGCATTATGGGTGGCCCGTTTAGAATTAAAATAAACATATTGGCATAAGGGCATGGGTTTATTAATAAGCTACCCCACATTACATTTAATATAAAAGTACATTTTGTAGAACAGTATTAAAAGCAGACATTTGGAATATGGCTCAGAAGCACTCAATGAAGAATACAAGGACTAGGTTTTAAAGCGGGGGTTCACCCACACCGCCAAAAAAAAAAAAAAATATTAAAAGCCAGCAGCTACAAATACTGCAGCTGCTGACTTTTAATACATGGCCACTTACCTGTCCCAGGGTCCAGCGATGTCGGCAGGGGACGCCGAGAACCCGCTCAGTTCTCGGCAGCTGCCGCCGCCATCCTAGGTGTGGGAATCAGGAAGTGAAGCTTCACTTCCCGGTTCCCTACTGCGCATGCGCGAGTCGCGCTGCGCGTCCCTAGTGGTCCCCGCTCTCTCCTGGGAGCTGTGTGTTCCCAGCAGACAGCGCGGTTGGGACGGGAAGAGGCATAGACTCCCATGGGAGTCTATGCCGGAAGTGGGTGCAAATACCTGTCTTTGACAGGTATCTGCACCCCCCTCCCCCCTGAAAGGTGCCAAATGTGACACCGGAGGGGGGGAGGGTTCCGAAAAACGGAAGTTCCATTTTTGTGTGGAACTCCGCTTTAAGGTATATTTAACCCCTAAAGCTATTTTTTAATGTTTGGCATCACGTCTCACTGTATACAATGTTTTTAAGCGAACTAACATCAGAGATATTTTTTCAAAGTTTCTTACCTGCAGATCTGCCAGTTACAACACTTCCTGTTGCAGGTTGAACATGCTAAGCGACTGCCTCAAAACTAGCAGCAGCACTTTCAGCCTCTTGTGTGAGGCAACTTTAGTTGACTGTTACGCTGCCTTTCTGATAAAGCAGCTAAACGGCCAACTGAGGGATAACCTACTCTAGACCCACTATAGAACAAGTACTGTATGTGAGCCCTAAAGATTGGGAGCGGATTTCACTACATGCTCATCATGCAGCTCTTTTACGATGTAGAACCTCTTTGAATGCATGAATGTATTCTAAAATTCATTTACATTTGAACTGCTGAAGTGCTACATGCTACCATCTTACCTTTCAAAAACAGATGAAATAAAGTAGTCTGGGTCCAGTCTGGATGCACAGACCTACAAACAGTCAAGCAGAAGAAATGATTAAAACAGACTCAACATCTCCCGGAGAACGTTCTGTTCACTCTTGTCAAAAGTCTTACCTGTAATAAATAGATGTCGGGGTCGATCATAGAATTACAGAAATGCGACTGCACATAAGTCATCGCTTGTCCTTTAATCTGCAAGCCATTTCGCACCCACATGTTGCTATGAATCTCGGACAAACTTGCCTGTTGTAAAAAGGAGGTCTGTCAGCTTGAAATACAAACTAACAAATAATGAAAACTCTCTCATATTTATAGGGCCAAGATAATACAGAACAATATCACAAAGTAGGCTGCATTCACACCTGAGCGTTCAAAGGCAATTTTGGTGCACTCTTCTATGCATTTTTTGTATTTTCAAGCTTGAGCTTTGTTTTTGCCAGTGAAAATGCTATTAAAGTCTATTAGGCCAGAATGCCCCATTCTTCTTTAAAAAGTAGGTCATGTACCTTTTCGTGCTTCAGGCAACAAGTATGTGAATAGGTATAACTAAAAAAAGCATTACATCTATTAAAAAATAGTAATACATTTTTTTTAAAAAAAAAGGGGATTGTGGTTGTGGCATTTTGGAACTTTTGAGCATCGAGCTGCAAAATGCTTAGGTATGATCAGGGCTTAATGTTAAACTACAGCTAGTTTTTCCCCAGTGTGGGGAAAGGACAGAACTGAAGTCAAGTTTATTTTAATTTTTTTGTTTTTGTTTTTTGCAGTCTGTATTGCCATTTGCAAGAAAAACCTCACTTTCTAAAAGAACAGGAAATGTTAAGATTTCTCTCTGTGCAAACACAGACTGCAACAAAACACTCAGGGAAGAGTTATAAACTCTGTCCGATTGATTTTGTTACTGTCCGTTTCTTCCTGACCTGGTGGCAATTTCCCCTGCTTTCTTGCGCTGCTATGACAGGGACAAGACTTGTACAGTAAAATATCCGCAAATGGGGTCAAAAACTTGTTAGAAGTATTTACTACTACCCCACCCTAACATAAATAAATTGGTCTAAATGACTGAAAATAAGCAACTCATTCTCGATTTCAAAATTTCCAAATTAAAAAAAAAACAACAAAAAAAAAAACGTATTTTAACTACTCAGGACTGAATCCCCCAGTGGCTTCCTTTATCCCATGGTGGTACCAGCAGTGGCACATTTCTCCCAGATTTACAGGCTTTGGCTTTTATTTCTCCAGCTGCCTTCTTCATAATACAGGAGGGCAAAGGAAAAAACAAAGAATGAATACATAAAAATATAAGTTGGTTGGCGACTCAACCAATAGCATCTGTCCACAAGTGAAAAATAAGAATTTTGATGCACCTGAGAACTCCAAATCCTGGAGTACAGTACATGACCTAGGCATTTAATACAGTATGGGTTATTTGCTGCCACCTTCGGGTGGCTGGACGCTGCCAAAAGCTGAGTACTGCCCCCCAGTGTATCCATACAGCCAAGCCAAATCTGTGAGGCTTCAGTTTTTTTGCAAGCAGTAAAAAGAGATCAGAGAAAAAGGGAAGGAACACATGTCCTGTACTGTACTCCAAGATATTGATTTCACAGGCATGTCAAATATCCTATTATCTTAATCATACACTACAGGAAACAGGAGTTGATTCATAGACCATCATGTCCTCAAACAATAAAATCGAGGGATGGGTAACAAAAACAGACAAAAAAAATAAAAATAAAGAACAAAAAGAACAAAAAGGGTCAATGGACCCAAACAGGTGACAGCAGAAGCACCTTGTAACCACAGCAGGGATCAGCAGAGGCTTAAAACAACCGTCAAATGGTTTTAAAAATGTGTACAGAACAGCAGACCGTGGTCCAGCAACCCTTGAGAATGACCAATGCAAGATCCTGTAAAGAACCCCAACTTCTAGGGTGAATGGGTGCAGATACGGGAAAAGGGCTCACTCATTGAGGGCAGAAGCCCCAAACAAAATTAAAGTTGATGTAAACCCAATTTACAGCACCTTGTACAGTATAGGATTTCATGTCATCTGTGCCCAGTCTTGCCACAAAGAGTTAATCTAGCTCTGAGCACTCCTCTTATCTTTTTTCAGTGAGATAAAAACTGACACACAGAGAAATAGGAGTCAGTTCTTCCCCCTTGCTGTAAGTAATAGGTGATTTACATATCTCATGCAGGAGCCTGAGAGAGACATTCTGTGTACTTCAGATCCCATCCTCCTTTCTTCTCCAGCTCTCCCAGGATTGGCTGCTCCACACCTCAGCATGAATGGGCATGCTGAAGTCATGTGGTGACTTTTCTGGGTTTCGACTGGATGTTAGTGATCATAGCAGAAGTTGAGTAGAAAATGCATATTGACAAGGGGAGTGTAGAGGTGGGTGGGAGTCTGACATCACGACTCCACCCACCAAGTTTCGGACAACAGACCCACCCACAGAATCTGCAGTTTTTCAGGTCTCAGACAAATGGGAGACATTGGACAGGTAAGGATACAAGTATATCCTTATAGATAACCACTATGGCAATAGTTTAGAAAGAATGAGAGTGGGTTTACATCCACTTTAAGATAATTATGCCATTGGGTGGAAGAAGGAAAAATCTCATAGTGGAACTGCTCTAAAACAAACCGAAGAGGGGTCAGCTGGCAAGGCAATATATGGCAGGTAGCAATAAATGACAGTCCTGACCCAATCCATAAGACCTATGTTATGCGTCTGACATGTCCTCAAGGAAGGACAGAGGAAGGAGAAAGACATTCCCACAGAAGCTGATAAAAGAGCCCCAGGGTGGCAAGAGGGACTAGCTTCCAGGAAACTGAATTCCTATGTAGCATAAGAAAAAAGGAGGGGGCTAGCTAGGTGGAACACAGGGGGAGCCAAAGCTAAACTACTGCTGTTAGGGGTAATACAGAGAAGAAGGTTCTGTTTTTTCAGTGGCCCTTTATAAGCAAGTAGCCCTTTTAGCAAAAGGTAAGGGCTCTGCATGGACAAGAAGGGTACAGAAAGTCGCAATGGCGTTGGAAGAAGAGCAACTTCTTGCAAAAGGGAGCACACAAAGAAGTCAAACTTATGTGGAGGCTATTCAAGGTCTAAAAATAAGACCTACCAGGCACCATGTGCTAAGTGGCTTGCGAGTCCAACAAAAAAGGCTGCAGAAAGAGGAATGGGAACAATTTCCAAGACAGCGTTCCCCTTCAACACACTAGGTGAGAACTACCTCATATGGAAGGTTACTGAGTATGGAGAAGGAGCAATCTGCATGAACCTGCAAAGAAAGGACACCTAACTTAAAGGTTGCTTGACAAAGATGCTGGAAGATCTCTAGGTGAGAGTATGTAGAGCAGTCACATAATTGAATAGGTTTGGTGAGATGGGCAGACAAATGCCAAGATATCTACAGAAATGCAAATGAAACAAGCACATAAAGGGGGTATTGAGGACAAGGACAATGTGACCTTTTCCTGTACTAGGTCAGCATAGTCAACCAGTGTCATGGCCAATACTTTTAGGAAGCAAGGGCAGAAACACTACTCAGCTCGTAAAACAGGCAACCCAAAAAACTTGACTTTGGTACGGAGAGGACCGACATATCAAGACTCAGGGCAGAGTCTGAGAGCTGAAGGCCCGAGCGGCCTGTGTATAAAAGGGGTGCATGTAGGAGTATAATGCCAATGACCCGAAGGGGAAAAAAGCCAAGTACTGGCTTTTCACAAGAGGTCCACCAGCAGAAACGAGGGAAATGCTCATTGACATGCAACCTAGGTGCCAATTGTTCATAAGCATGGTGTTAGTAATAGAGAAAATGTTCTGCTGAAGGGGAATGTTAGAGTGAGTGCAATACATCTAGTGCCAGACCTCTTGTTTAACACTAAACTGGTAACCTGTAAAGGCTTTTAAAAAAGGTAGCTTATGGATAATTTAATGTATCGTAGTTCGTCATCATTCCACAGGTGTACGCAATTTTAAAAGCATAGCATGTTGGGTATCTATTTACTCTGCACAATATCATATTTTATATTTTACCAAAAATTGGGTATTATATTGTGTGTTCACCCTAAAAATGAAAGTGTATTTTTTCCTGAAAATCTGTGTTCAATAAACCGCTGCGCAAAAAACGACTACCATTTGATTCTCCAGGACCTCTGCTTTTAGAAAATATATAATGTTTGAGAGTTCCAAGTAATTTTTAACAAAAAAGGAGGCAGGTTACAGCAGTAAACAGATGTTTTAGGAGAATTATGGGGCATTTGTTGTTAAATAGATAGGGGTCCATGTGCAGGACTTTGAAAGTTCTCGACTATCCCCTTTTTGATAGTAAGCTGCAGGGAGGTGTAAGAAAAAACAAACAGTCTGATGTGAAGCAGAGAGAGGACAGCAATAAAATGTCTTTGTGTACCTCTCTGAAGGACGGAGTGGATTAAAAGGTCGAGGCGTCTTTGCCTAATGTGAAGCAAATATTAAGACATCCATGACCTCCCCTTTTTTGACAAGGGGTGGGGGCAACGTTTATTGCAAATAAGGTTTTTGAACAGGTCCAGTGGGCCTAGAGGTGGGGGGGGGGGGGTCTGCCACAAGGTGAAGGACCTGCAGTAAATGATTATTCCCCCTGGGGGAATATCGTATTCACACGGTAGGGGAGTGCCATACAATAGGGAGGGGTGATCGAGGACAGTTGCGTATAAAATCTCCTTCCCTCTGTAGCCACTACAATGTATTCTTCTAGGAAACTTCCAAAGAACTTCCAAACAACATGCCTTTGAAAGGTATTGTTCACCAATGGGGAGAGACCCCCACGCAAAGAGGAGGAGAGCCAAAAGGAGCCAGAGGCCCAGGCATGCACACACCAGGTAATCATGTGTTGAAACTAGTTCACCAGTTGTTTAAAAAAAAAAAAAAGAGATATAAACATTAAGTATCCTCTGACGGGCTGTATGGTGCAACATGGATGAAGACATTTGATTGGGGATATTTTCTTGATATTATATTTGAGGATCCTTGGTGTTCAAACAACTGATGAACTAGTTTCAACATTCACAATTACCTGGTGTGAGCATGTCTGGGCTCTGGCTCCTCTGGCTGTCCTCCCTTTTGCATGGGGTTGGTAATCTCTGCCCATTGGCGGATCATACTCTGTTGGTTGCATTTAAACTGTTACCTCATATCACCCAATGAAGCACAATGCAAATAGTTATGACCACATCCAGAATCAATGCATCAATCTACTACCTGTCAATCAGCTGTTAATGTAATTTGTTATGATCTACTCAGATTTAGACATACTATATGGTATGCAGCAGTTGTGTGCTGGTCATTAAGAGATGTATCAAAAGTTACATCTCTGATATTTACATGAACAAGCAACAATAGCTTTTCGGTAAAAATAGTAAATTACTTTCCCAACAGCTTTTCGGTATTTTAATTCTAAAAACCTTTCGGTTATGTTAATACATATTTGTAACAGTACTTCTATATTTCCTGGTATTTTTTTGCGAAGTAGCACCTTCAATAAAGTCAATATTTTTTTTCTCAGGGAGGGCTATATGGGTAAACTGGGGGGTGGTTCCCAGCAAAGCTTTAACCAGTGCCCAATCATCAGAAGGCAGCGGGATATAACCCATGGTCTAAGACTCAACTCCTGTGTCCTGTACTGGAAAATTATTTTATTGTACAACCCCTTAAAAAAAAACAAAAAAAAACATGCTTATATCTAACGTGCCCAGATTTATCTTTTTCATCCTAGCTATTGTATGTTAATCCAAATCTTTAGTAAATACCACATAACCTTCTTGTGCACAAACTATGAAACATTCCTGCATATGTGCTGACCATGGTGATGACTAGAGGTCTATTCACACTTATAGGGCGTACACACGGTCGGACTTTGTTCGGACATTCCGACAACAAAATCCTAGGATTTTTTCCGACGGATGTTGGCTCAAACTTGTTTTGCCTACACGGTCGCACAAAGTTGTCGGAATTTCCGATCGCCAACCACGCGGCCACGTACACCACGTACGACGAGACTAAAAAAGGCCGGTTCAGAACCAAGCGCGGCACCCTTTGGGCTCCTTTTGCTAATCTCGTGTTAGTAAAAGTTTGGTGAGAGACGATTCAGGTACATTTCTAAAGTACAATGTGAAATTAACAAGGGACAACAACACCAAACAATCTCCTACAGATTAAATACAACAACATATAATGGTGTTGTGGGAACTTGTCACAAAAAACACACAAACATTTTCGGGAGTACAAATCAAAATCACCAAAAAAAAAAATAGAAACACAAAAAAAGATTCTACATTAAAGGCAAAAAAAACAAAAAATATATCAAAAAATATGTTGTCAGATGTGAGAAATCAAAATATATTGAGGGAATCCAGATAAATAGTAACAAAATAAGTTTGTGAGAAGTCTGTGTGAATATGAGCAGCAAAACTACTTCATTCTTGTCACATTATAAAGAAGAAGAGATTGCGCTGTATTAAACCATTTTTGACATTGCAGCGTGACGAAAGTGCTGTATCCATTGCGAACGCTAAGTTTACCAGAACGAGCTGTCCCGTCTCGGAATTTCTTCTGAGCATGCGTGGCACTTTGTGCGTCGGAACAGGCCACACACGGTCGGAATTGACGCGATCGGATTTTGTTGTCGGAAAATTTTATCTCCTGCTCTCCAACTTTGTGTGTCGAAAAATCCGATGGAAAATGTCCGATGGAGCCCACACAAGGTCGGAATTTCCGACAACACGCTCCGATCGGACATTTTCCATCGGAAAATCCGACCGTGTGTACGGGGCATTACACGTTCTTGTGGCTTGTAAAGCATGCTTTGCCACAACACCTCACCTTATGTTCAGAGTACAAACAAAAATGCCACACAATGATGTCATATTACCTGTATGAGAAGTGGGTGAACCATCAGCTTCATCAGCATTTCCTGGTCAGGTAGAATTGAATCTAGATCTATCTCTTGACATTTCACAGCCTGCGGGAGAAATGGGACAAAGCAAAGGCTCTTCATCTTCATTTTACTAAAGAGGTGTTAATAGAGGACTGCAAGTACATTACAATTAACAAGATCATTATTTCTACTTAGTGAGGGTCATGGCTCATTTTCTCCCCACATCTATTTAACCAGCAAAATTAATTTTCAGCCTGAGTTTTTCTATTTGCGCTTAAACATATGGAGACAGTTTAATTTATTTGTATGTCCCTCACTCTGACCATCGTAATGTAAGCCACAAAACAGCCATGTACCTTGACCTCCTTTAAACACTCCCTCCAGTCCCACCTTGGGGCAAAACGGGGAAAATGTCAAAACTAATGTTGTGATTCTGCCAAAATATCAAGAAATAATGTACACTTTGCGGCACACTCTTTGCGATTAAAGCTAAATTTCCATTTCCCTTAAAATAACATTGTATACTTACCTGCTCTGTGCAATGGAACTGCACAGAGTGGCCCTAAACCACCTCTTCTGGGGTACCCTGCTGGGGCTCCCATCTACTCCTCTTCAGTGTCTCCCCCAATAGCAAGCTGCTTATTTTGGGTGCAGACATGCAGGTTTGCTCCAGAGCCAGGCTGTGTGCGTCCACAAAAAGACACAGTGCAGCTCTGCCCCGCCCCCTGCTCAAAAGATTTGATTGACAGCAGCAGAAGCCAATAGCTTCCACTGCTGCCCCCTGTCCAGTGAATGCAGGGAGGAGAGGGTTACTATGGATGGACACAGCACTGGATCAAGTAATTAGTGGGGTAAGGAGGGGATACTGCTACTGGGACATTTTTACCTTAATACAGAGAATATATTAAAGGGTAAAAAAAATGTCGCTTTATAACCACCTTAACAGGGAAATACACACGGGTGCAAATCAGCCACATTTGTGGCTCCCCCCCCCCCAAAACACATTCCACAGACAGGAAGGTGGCAGTGTTTTCAGTATCACAGTTAAAGGAACACACTGGTGTCACCTCACTGCCCCAACCTGCTGAATGGACAAGAAAGAAGCAACAATGATCCAGACATACTGGAGTGACCTGGCGTGTTTTATTTTTGCTCCAACGACTGTCCTGGTACCATTACCAGTACATATTTGTATTTTGGGATCAGGTAACTCTTTGGCCCGTACAAGGGTGCTTTGGTCTTCTCTTAATTTACACAAGAAAAAGCTATAATCCTTAAGTGGACATCTTCTCCAGCCCTACTCTGGCTGTGAAGCCGAAGGCAGCATAGCTGGCTGCTCACAGTTAGGATGCCGACGCGGGGAACCCTAAGGCTAGTGAAGAACTAGCCCCGGTTGAGGACGGTGCTGGAACCAGAGGACAGGCAAGTGCCCTTTTAATTAAAAGTTAGCAGCTACAGCTAAATGTTTTTATCCTGCGTGAACATCCGCTTTAATCATACAGTACAGGACTTGTGTTCATAGACCATGGGATGTACCCAAGCAATAAACTGAGGGGTGGGCAACAAAATAGCATACTGAACTGCCAACAGGCCCACAAGAAAAAAGGGTTAAAGAAACCTGAACAAAAAAACTCATAACAGTTTGTAGAGCCAAAGTTGGCATTAGCCGAGGCTTGAACATTCATCTGGCAAAATCTGTATAACGTGTAAACAGAGGACCAGGTTGCAGCCTTGCATACCTGCAAAGCAGATGCTTGATCCTGGAAAGCACCAGAGTCCCCCAAGAGCCCTGATAGAAGGGGCTCTGACAGAGAAGAGAGGAACACTTTCTATGAGGGCTTATGCCTTGGAAATTATTTGCCTGAGCCACCTAGGCCACAGCCAGAACAAAGAGGGACTCAGTCTTGTAAATAAAAGCTTGTAGCTTTCAGGTAGACCCTAACAGCCCTAACTACACCCCAATAAAAGCCCAATCTCCTTGTCTTGGTTCGGGGCAGGACAGAGAGAAGGACAATGTCCTCACTGCAGTGGAAAGGAGGATTGGGTAGGAAGGAGAATTGTGGTCTCAAAACCACCTTATTGTGCAAAACAAGAAATGTTTGTTTTGTTTTTTTTACAGGAAAGAGATGCCATTTAAAAAAAAATGCCTAACAGATGTAGCGGCTACTAGTAAGGCAACCTTACAAGTGAGGTCTTCCAATTAAATATTTTAAATTGGTTCAATGGGAGGTCTCTGAAGAACAGAGGGCATCAGCTTGAGATCCCAAGGTGACACAGGAGGTTGTATTGGGGGATTTTTATGAGCAACTCCCTGAAGAATAGTTTTAATAAGGGATTGCAGGGCAAGGGGTTTCTGGAAAAGTATTTCCTGTTTGATGGCAAATTTTGTGGGAGTTTTTCTCGCTCTGGGTAAGGTGGGAATACCCTTGTCAGAAATATCGCTATACTTTAGGACTTGGGTTTTATCAGCAATGCAGTTAAGCCAGAGACGGACAATCAGAATGTAATAGGGAGCCTTAGACAATCAGAGCATTTTAAAGAGAGGGAGAGCTTTGTCTGGCTGGACAGAAGCACTGGGCAATCCCAAGGATATGATTTCTTAGTTCCACATTGTGAGTATGTTGTATTGAAGAGGTCTGGAGTAAAACTGGGCATAGGAAATGGCCTCAAATAAGGCTATCCGCAAGCCCATAATCCTCATGCAGAAGCAAACTGCGACGTGTTTTGACAGGTGGTTCCTCATGTGGGACCTTATGGAAGCAACCTTTTTTGGGGAGGGAAAATCCTGGCTTAGGCTGTGAAAGATTTGGAAGGTTGACCATCCAGCAAAACATGGTAGCAAAAGAGCAGGAACATGCTATGTACATTTTTGGCAGAAAAGGCAGATGGAAAGACGTCATCCGGAGGCGCAACGTAGCTACCTTAACTATCCGAGTCTCGCTAGGAGGAGAAAACAGTCTTAACTTATCCATGACATTAGGTCTAAAAAGTGCCAGGGCTTTGCCCTCACAATGGGCATATCCCTGAAGGGATTTTCAGGGTCTGGGAATCATAAAATAAAACTACACACCCTGGACCTATACAGAACCCTGGGCCAACTACACATGTTGCACTGTGTGCCAAGATGAGAGCCTAGGACTCAGTGCCTGAAGCAAACACAATAGGCCCTCTCCACACAGTGGGCTCGGGGTACAATCCCCAAGGTACACATTGAGAGTAACTGATCCGGAAGCTGCTAAAAAGCCCAGTGCAGTAAGCAGTCAGATCGTGTTAGAGAAGTCACAGAAAAAAGTGGAGTGGTTTGAAGTGGAAAAATCTTTCTCCAAAGGAGAACAGATCTATCACCAAATACACTAGCAAAAACTGGAGTCTAAAAAAAAAATGGGCAGGAGTTATACGTGTAGTATAGAGTTATATGCTCTGCGAGTGACCCTAGCATGTTTTTTTGCCAGTGTCCAGTCATCTGAAAGTAGTTACATATAACATATGGTCTATTAACACAAGTCCGGTTTGTGTGAGGCCTAGACCTGGCTCATCAACTATAGACAGATACTCAAAAAGTTCTATGAGCATCAATGTTAATGCCCTTTTAAGCAACAATTATGATTATGTATTATGATAGTGATTTTTAGAGCAAGGGAAGGCTAAAACCCCTCGCAGACTGCTGTGTCCCTGTTGGAGATTTTCTCTCACTTCTCAACTAGGTTCTTAAAGTGGAAATAACCTTTAATTTAAGAAAAAACCTTTTCTCCAGCTCTGCGATGTCCTGGAGCTCCCTGCCAGCTGCTGACAATCTCCTGCTTCTGGGTACAGATCTTTGGCCATTTTCATAGGCTTGGTTGAAATGACATCACGCCCCTACCCATGCGTGAGAGTTCATTCATCTCGGCATTGCCAAGATTTTACACTGAGCAGCTCAGTGTATAGGATGTACAGGCAGGTAAGGAACTTTAATACATAAGAGACATAGTAGGTCTCTTCAGCATTAATAATCCTGCTTGTTTACCATTTTTGTCCCCCTAAAGATACACTTTAGGCACAGCTTATCATAGCATCCATAATTACCCCTGATGCACAGCATCCAATTATAAAAGCTACCCTATTGAAAATTGCTACTGAAAGCCTTCAAAAAACTACACGTTAAACAAATATGCTGTCTGAAGTGTGCATAGAAGCAACCACCGCTAAAGTCTCATCATTCTACAAGGAAATATCACTAGCAGAATGTATTGAAACTGTTACTACAAGGTTCAGGAAATGAAAATAAATTTTCACCTTGCTCAGAAACATGGCATAGTATCGATGTAGAGGCAAATGAAAAGTAACTTGATTTGGAGCAGGCTGAAAAAGGAAAAACAATTTAAGTATAAGGTATAAAATAGCAAGCAAAGAATACTTACATATTCCAAAATAGACAAAGAAAACTAATCAAGGCATCAAAAGCAACAACTTTAAGTTAAAGAGAAAAAAAAAACATTTCTGGAAATTTATGGAAATCCATGTACTAGATAGTATGTTGGAATAACACTGGCTTACAAAAAGAGGAAATTAACAAAAATAAAACCAGTGTTATGGCAGAGCTGCTGATTGGCTGTCTGTCACTTTTTGCATAAATAAAAAATTACAGCACCACCAAAATAAATGTGTGAATGAATGAATGAAATCAATGTGAAATTAATTCAAATTAAAAAAAAAAAAGGAGAAAGTTGCAATATGTGAGTGCAGCTATACTATAAATCAATAGTTTCACAAAACGCATATATAAAGCAAGCTGATGGGGGGGGAAAAAAAGGGGTTGATTTACTAAAACTGAAGAGTGCAAAATCTGGTGCAGCTCTTCATAGAAGCCAATCAGCTTCCAGGTTTCATTGTCAAACTGAACAGGCTGAAGTTAGCCGCTTGGCTACCATGCAGAGCTGCACAAGATTTTGCACTCTCCAGTTTCAGTAAATCAACCCCAAAATGTTATGAATAGAGAAATGTGAAGGGTCCTCCACTATCCAATCTGCATCAAATTTGCCAGTGTGTGGGCTTTCACCAAACACTAACCAGAAATATATGCTACAACGGGTGCAGCAAAAACAGCCTAATTCAACAAAGGCACAAATGTTCCCTCTGCTTAGCTCCGGCTTACTAATGGATGCCTTGCCTCTGTCCTTACCTCTCCACAGAATAGAATAATAACGTTGGCTGTGGTGATAAATCTCACCAATGTAGCAGAGAATGGCCATAGTGTAGTAGTCTATTAAGAATCGTAGAAACATATGATAAACCACATCCAAATAGGGTAAAAACAAGTAATACAGCATAGAAAACACACATGAAAAGCCACTACACTAGAATCGGTGCAGCAGCGTGACATCAGCACATAGACTCCATCCTACATGTTTTATCCAATAGGACATCTTCAGGGTCTGCCATCTACTCCTCCTATCTGGCAGGAGCTGGAGAAATGCAGCCATGTTTGCACAGACATTCTGCCATATTACTGGGGAAGACTTGCCACAATCTTTCTGAATACCAGGATCTCAAGCTAAACCACTCAAGACCAACCTATTTCCAAAGACCAAAAAAAAAAAAAAACATTCTCCATAAAAGAATGTCAAAATAATAAAATATTAAAACCACCCTAAAGTTAACTACATTGAGGGTTAACATATCATATATAACAAACATGACTGGAGTCCCCTAAATATACATAATAGTCTCCTAGACGTACATTTAAAACACATAAACCTATCACAGCATAAAAAAAAAAAATACATGTAAAAAGGCACTAAATGGTAAAATAAATAAAAAAAAATAAGTGGAGTATGTATGTATGTATGTATGTATGTATGTATGTATGTAACTTTAATGAGAAAGACATCTTTGTTTAAGAGTAATGAGAGACTGAAAAATCATATACAGTGGAGGAACAAGAACCGCTACATTGGGTCAGTGTGAAGCATTTGATATCCCAATCCAACTTCAAACCATGGGGCATGAAGGTTCTAAAACACATAGACCCACCGCATCTCCATTTTTACATTACTTCATGAAGATTTTGTTTAATTTTTTTGTCACTGGGTTACTTTTGAATTTGCCTGCGGTAATAGTTATGATCCAGTCTTTGGAAATATATGTCGGTCACAAGAAGTTTATTTAGAAAGATCAAAGAGCTGCCCCCAGTAATATGGCAGAATACCTATGCAAACATGGATGAATTTCTGCACCTCCTCCCAGATAAGAGGAGTAAGGGTGGCTACAAAAAGGATAGCGGACAGTTGACAACTAGAGGTCCCTGAAGATGTCCCATTGGACAAAACATGTAGGATGAAGTGTATGTGCCAACGTCACGCAGCTGCACAGATTCTAGTGTAGTGGCTTTTTATGTGAGTTTTATATGCTGTTTTACACTTTTTTTTAGATGTGGTTTATCGTATGTTTCTAATATTCTTAAATAAACTATTACGCTATGGCCATACTTTAGCTTGTAGCATGTAGCTTTATCACTACAGATCACGCTGGTATGGAGAGAAAAGGTAACATTTTCTGCCTCTATTGTCCAGGCTGTTTGCACTGCACTCGTAGCATATATTTCTGTCAAGTGCGCAATTCACTGGGTGTTCGGTGAAAGTCCACACACTGGTAGATTTAATGGTGGAAGAAAATTTACGTTCCTCTATTCATAACACTTTGGCTTGGTCTCTAATAGAAAGACTTTTCTCCCCATGAACTTGCTTTATATATGTGTTTTGTGACACTATTGGTTGGAGTATAGTTGAACTCGCATATCGCAAATATCTTTTTTTAATTTGGATTCATTTCACATATTAATTTATTTCATACACACACACACACACACACACACTTATTTTGGTGGTGCTGCAATTATTTGTTTATACATACCCATCAGGATTTATATATATCAATTTTGATTGCAAGCAGCCTACATTTGGTACCATGCAGGGCAAACTAACAGGTTCACCTAACTGCTTTTTCCCTTTCCACAGGTGCCAATACTTGTTCTTGCAAGAAGTGAAGTGGAAAACCAAAATACCCACTATGGTTAAATATGAGGAACATACAACTCACTCCCCTTCTTTCTCTGGTGCGGTGCAGGGTGCCATGTGTCCAATCACAATGCAACTATGGTGTCACAAGGGAGCAGGTCAAAAGTCAATGAGACAGGTAGCCTACACACAGGGCCTCTTCTTCCTATTTTACCAAAGATATTGGGTCCCCAGTAAGGATGGGCTCGGGCGTGTTCGCACACTCCACGTGCAGAGCCCGCCAGAAAGTCGGCACTGCACAACTCTAATCACAGGCAGTGAGACATTGTCCCGATGTGCAGCTGCAGAGATCGGGAAATGTCTCACTGCCTGTGATTAGCGCAGCTTAGTTTTGTTCAGACACTAAAAAGTCAATGTCCTACCTCATCCACAAAGTTGATGGCATCAAACCAATCTTGAAGTGCTTCAAGGCAATACCGGACAACATTCCTTGTGTACTCCTGGGTTTCCTACAAACACAAATATGCATAAGCCTACTGCTGAAACAAATTAACACAATGGTTGCATTTGATCCTGAAAAAAGAAAATATATCTTTAAAGTAGTCATATTATTATTCATGTGAAATAAATATATCAAAACGCTCAATCCACAAAGATTTAAAAAAAAAAAAAAAAAGGCAAGTGAACTTTATTTTTACCTAATTTTCAAATATAATTGGAGCTGAAAAGTCACTTTTTTGAAAAAAAGAACTCTTATTCTGGTGTAATAGCTTTGTGATTTGAGCAGCATAGATGGTAAATATTCATATCTCAACAATAGCATGTTAAACAATTACATACCTAACATACTGCAGTCAAAATGAAAATGTGAAATATCCCATACAGTGGACCACATTTTAAAATTGGATTTCCAAATGAAATTGCTGGTTCTCTGGCTGTCATGCTGAGCCATTAAATTGAATACTTAATGAGTCACTGACTTGGAACAAGTTAAAACTTCAAATATGTGTACGAGTTCCAGATCAGTGACTCATCACTGCTGTAAATGGATGAGCCCCCACAGTCAGACATCTTTTTTTTAAGAAATCAGAAATTGCAGTCTCCACACTACTCATGATGGTAGGGGTGAAGTTAGTATATGCACTTTACATTGTGGGGTTTATAGTTAGTATGATTTTTGATACATGTTAAACATATGTCATTTGTTTGCACAAGAATTCATATAATTTCACATCAATGTAATAGGTCATATTGCATTGAAGTGGGATTTGCATATTTACGCATGTCAGTAGTGTGTTTCTTTTGGTTATATTGTAATTGCGCTACACTTTTTTCAAGGAATACTACTACTCTTGATGTGTATGCTTTACAACAAACTCACCAAAAGGCAACCAACTCTTTGATGTCCTCCCTTTGTAATGAGAGGAAAATAACAGACTTTTGCCCTTTTTTCATCAGTAAAAGCTGGGTTATTGGATTTTACCCATTCAATATATTTTACCTACCCTGACTTTGCAGTGGGACAGGAGACCCCACATTGGCTGGGCACAGGCTTCAAGTTCAGCAGCAAATGCAGCATAATATGTCTGGGACTCAAACTCTACATGTTCACTGAGTTCCCTCTTATTTAAATTCATACCTAGAATAAAGCAAGGACAGGTTAATATATTAACAGTTACAAAAGAAAATGTAAAAAACGTTAAACATTTGGTGTTTATGATTATCAATATTATTGCTAGTTTCTGTTTTCTCTTTGAGACCCCAGTGGCAAGATTTCCCAGCCCCCTTTCTGGTATAACAAGGGTATTTTCTGTACAGGGAAAATAGGACCCACCACATGCTGCTACGAAGATGCAGACTTGGAAACTCATGTACTGTATAGAGGTGACATCACCAGAGTTCTAAAAAAAAACATATTTAAAAAAGACAACTCACTCAATGGTTGTAAGACAAACAGTTTGGATGGAGTTGGGAAAGATTTGGACCTTTGCCAAGATTTTACTTTTGCCAGTAACCTGTTGGGAATATTTCTCCCCACTCCCATGGCACCAAATGCGTTTTGACAGTGTGTTATTAAGACAAAAGGGAGGTGAAGTCTTCCCAATGTTGACACAGGGAAAGTAAAATCATGACAAAAAGTTTTAAGGGGAAAAGATTCACAAATACTAGCTATATGCAAGGGTAAAAAGGTTGCTAAAACAAGAACATTAATTATGTACGTTCTGCACAGTGTTTCGAGTCCCAGGAAAGCACTGGCACCAAGTCTACAGTATTCAGGAAAGAACCAGAACTAGAAGGGTTTGTTCACACCAGTGGCCACTGGACTGCGCTGTGAAGGGATCAGTTGCAGTACACTGTAATAACACATACTTCGGTTCACTTTCTTTTCAACATTTTTGAAATGTCACAAATTATATACTGTATATCTTTATGCACTGCAGTACATTATAGTTTAGTGCATTGCAACACGCTGCACTGAGATATATAAAAAAAAAAAAAATTATAACAGGTCCTATTTTTTTCAGCACACACCATTGTGCTGCAGATACATGTGTGTAAAAGATAGACGAAATACAAAAAAAAAATAGAAGAAAAAAAAAAAAAAAAGCTCCCAAGCATGGTTTCTTACTTTATGTGCATTAAGATTTCTGGCTCCCAGGTGTCTTCTATACAGTTAACGAGCTGAGACTAGGAGCACTCTCGGGAGTGCTCCTATTCTCCGCTTGTTACCTGTATAGAAAAAGACACCTGTCCACAGAAGCATTCAGATTACAATCTCTCCATCATGGCCAAGACCAAAAGAGCTGTCCAAGGGTGTCAGGGACAAGATTGTAGACCTACGCCAGGCTGGAATGGGCTACAAGACCATCTCCAAGCAGCTTGGTGAGAGGGTGACAACAGTTGGTGCGATTATTCGCAAATGGGAGAAACACAAAATAACTGTCAATCTCCCTTGGTCTGGGGCTCCATGCAAGATCTCACTTTGTGGAGTTTCAATGATCATGAGAACGGTGAGGAATCAGCCCAAAACTACACGGGAGAATCTTGTGAATGATCTCAAGGCAGCTGGAATCATAGTCACCAAGAAAACAATTGGTAAACACACTACGCCCTAAAGGACAGAACCTGCAGGGCCCGCAAGGCCCCCCTGCTTAAGAAAGCACATGTACAGGCCCATCTGAAGTTTGCTACTGAACATCTGAATGATTCCGAGGGAGAACTGTAGTGATCAGATGAAAGCCAAATTAAGCTCTTTGGCATCAATTCAATTCACCTTGATTGGAGGAGGAATGCTGCCTAGGACCCAAAGAAGACCATCCCCACCGTCAAACATGGAGGTGGAAACATTATGCTTTTGGGTTTTTCTGCTAAGGGGACAGGACAACTTCACTGCATTAAAAGGGAAGATGGACGGGGCCATGTACCGTCAAATTCTTCCGTGAGAACCTCCTTTCAGTTTCAATGCCCTGGCTGAGGGGTCGTGGATGGGTATTTCAGCATTGCAATGACCCAAAAACACACGGCCAAGGCAACAAAGGAGTGGCTCAAGAAGAGGCACATGGAGGTCCTGGAGTGGCCTAGCCAGTCTCCAGACCTTAATCATATAGAAAATATGTGGAGGGAGCTGAAGGTTCAAGTTACCAAATGTCAGCCTTGAAACCTTAAAGACTTCGAGAGGATCTGCAAAAAAGGAGGAGTGGGACAACATACCTCCTGAGATGTGAGCAAACCTGGTGGCCAACTACAAGAAACGTCTGACCTCTGATTGCCAACAGGGGTTTTGCTACCAAGTACAAAGTCGTGTTTTGCGAA
The DNA here is from genome assembly GCA_037952835.1 of Lithobates septentrionalis. Taxonomy (NCBI): domain Eukaryota; kingdom Metazoa; phylum Chordata; class Amphibia; order Anura; family Ranidae; genus Lithobates; species Lithobates septentrionalis. The sequence continues at coordinate 943,447 of JBBDGP010000492.1, read as the reverse complement.
GGGGTCAAATACTTCTTTCACTTATTAAAATGTAAATCAATTTATAACTTTTTTGAAATGCGTTTTTCTGGATTTTCCTGTTATTCTGTCTCTCACTGTTAAAATAAACCTACCACTTAAAATTATAGACTGATCATTTTTTTTGTCAGTGGGCCAACGTACAGAATCAGCAGGGGAGCAAATACTTTTTTCCCCTCACTGTACAATCTTTATTCAGTTTCCTTCAAATCAAAACTTAACAGAATTTTTACCTAAACAATCAACTCATTTTATATCTAGGTAGACACTCATACTACATACTGTAACTGTTGCTAGATATAGAAGATTGCTCATTTATATCTCAAGTCCTATGGCCAAATATAGTCACAGTACTTGCAGCAGTTAATCTGCACTGCCTCTAACCAATAAATTGCTTTCTTTACAGTAAACCTCCAGTAATAACTTCGATATGTGCATAATGCTTTGCACAAGAAAAATTGTGAAAACACTAAATTACTTAAAAACGCCTATTTCTGAATTACAAAATGAGGCAAATGCATCTAAAAAAAAAAAATAAATAAAAAGGTGTACATGTACGAACAAAACTATGGTACACAAGCAATAACAAATAAATACAAAGTTATATACTACAGCATAATTCAGAAAGAGGTAATGCCTACCTTGAAAGAAAGATACAAAATTCATCCAAGTCACTAACAATCCATGATCCTCCAAGAACTTTTTGGCTACACTTTGGTGAGACAAAATATTTATAAAGTCACTGACGAGTGGCCAGTACGTATTATTCTTCAGTAATGCTTCCCCACAATTTACTACTACATGTAAACTGTTTTCTTCATCTAAAAAAAAAAAAAAATAATAGATAAATACATAAGCGGTTTTACCTGCCAGATGATTTGAATAGCTGTCAAGCCCAATCACAGATTTATACAACACTACTAGCCAGTACAACTAGCTGGGTGGCCTTCCCTTCCCCCTGCAATATAGTTTAGTAACCCCCATTCCCTAGCCTGGTAAGAGACAACGGAAGAGCAGCAGTTCACTCCATCTGCTCCTGTGTAGCATGTTCTCTTTCCACTAACCTCTTTCTTAGCATGTTCATGACTCTTAGTGCTGCCTCTCACATTCTGAGTGCTGCTGTACAGGTGAATAAAGTCTAATATTAGGACAGATTAAGGTGGTTACACTAGCTGCATTTAAAATTAAATTTCTTTCTTCATTAAATAAAAAATGCAATAATTAGTGTATTTTTAAATCTTACAGGATTTCACCTTTAAAAGAGACCTCATCACCTGTACCATGCAGGGTAAACTAGCAAAGGTCTGCAAATTGCTCACCTCCCATCCACTTTGCTTTTGCCTCCCTTCCCCACAAGCAAAATACCCAGTGTAAAGGTGGTTTTAGATCTCAGAGGGATCGATGATGTCACCCAGTCATGTGACATTGCTCTGGGGGGCCTAGTGAGTAGTCTAGATCCAAGCACTGCATCAATAAAAATGGTCGGGGGGGGGGGGGGGGGGGCGGGGAACATATACCCATCTTTTTCAGGTATCAAGGATCAGCATCTACTTCCTTGCTAAGGGATGACAAAAATCAGGTGAATTAAAAATATCCGACACTGGGGTGAGGTAGTGGATACCTGCAAGTTAGTCTCCCCCAAACAATCCAGTAGATTTGTGCAATTGTTTATTTTACATAGTTCCTATCAAGTACCGATCAGATTGTCTACGTTTTGTCCCAATCTTAGTCCAGTATGCCCTAAATGAAATACTCCTGCCATAGTTTACCACCTATTATGGACATCTCGTGATACAGGGATACTGGGAACAAGCAGTTAGGTTCCTACATAATAAAAATGGTTTCTCCAGTTTCCCTAAGCCCTCAGAAATGTTTATTAGGCCTCTTTGATGGTCTTGAATCGGACATGCTCACAAATACTTTCCTCACAAAAACTGATTGCATGATTCTGTGTTCAGGCTAATCATGTAACCTTTACTTCATGGCTACCTAAAATCAATGCTACTCTCTCTGCCTCGTTAAAAAAAAAAAAAAAAAATACTTGCACAGGTTCATAGGGATTGTCCTACCAAGTACCAAAAAATATGGGACAGATGGCCAACGCACCCAGAAACCTATTCTCTCTAACTTATACCCTTCATAATGTAATGACTATGGGGAAATAACGCACTCAGAAATTTAGCAAGCATCCACGTAGTTCAAGAGATGATACACGGTGGATAAAAATTATACACATCCCTGTTAAAATGTCAGGATTCTGTGATGTAAAAATGAGACAAAGATAAATTTTTAAAACTTTTTCCACCTTTAATGTGACCTATAAAACTTTACAACTCAATTGAAAAACAAACTGAAATCTTTTTTTTGGGGGGGGGGCGGCAAAGTAAAAATAAAATAATGTGGTTGCATAAGTGTGAACACCCTCTTAGAACTGGGGATGCAGCCGTGTTCAGTATTAAGCAATCACATTCAAACTCATGTTAAATAGGAGTTAGTACACACCTACCATCATTTAAAGTGCCTCTGATTAACCCGAAATAAAGCTCAGCTGTTCTAGTAGGTCTTTACTGACATTTTCTTAGTCACATCCTACAGCAAAAGCCATGGTCTGCAGAGCACTTCCAAAGCATCAGAGGGATCTCATTGTTAAAAGGTATCAGTCAGGAGAAGGGTACAAAAGAATTTCCAAGGCATTAGATATACCATGGAACAGAGTAAAGACAGTCATCATCAAGTGGCATTACCAAGAACTGGACATCCCTCCAAAATTGATGGAAAGACGGGAAGAAAACTGGTCAGGGAGGCTGCCAAGATGGCTGCAGCAACATTAAATGAGCTGCAGGAATATCTGGTAAGTACTGGCTATGTGGTACGTGATAACAATCGCCTGTATTCCTCATATGTCTGGGCTATGGGGTAGAGTGGCAAAACGGAAGCCTTTTCTTATGAGGAAAAACATCCAAGCCCAGATAAATTTTGCAAAAACACATCTGAAGTCTCCCAAAAGTATGTGGGAAAATGTGTTCTGGTCTTTTGAAACCAAGATTGAACTTTTTTGGCCATAATTCACCAAAAAATCATAATTTGGCCATATCACCAAAAGAACACCATACCCACCGTTAAGCATGGTGGTGGCAGCATCATGCTTTGGGGCTATTATTCTTCAGCTGGAACAGGGGCCTTCATCAAGTTAGAGGGAACTATGAACAGTTCAAAATAGCAGTCAATATTGGCACAAAACCTTTAGACTTCGGCTAGAAAGCTGAACATGAAGAGGAACTTCATCTTTCAGCATGACAACGACCCAAAGCATACATCTAAAATCAACAAAGGAATGGCTTCACCAGAAGATTAAAGATTTGGAAGGACCAGCCAGAGCCCAGACCCTGAATTTGACTGAAAATCTGTGGGATGATCTGTAGAGATGCCCTCGCAATCTGACAGATTTGGAGTGTTTTTGCAAAGAAGAGAAGGCAAATATTGCCAAGTCAAGGCATGCCATGCTGATAGACTCATACTCAAAGAGAGTGCTGTAATAAAAATCAAAAGGTGCTTCAACAAAGTATTCGTTTAAGGGTGTGCACACTTATGCAATCAAATTATTTTCATCTATTTTTACTTCCCTTCACCTAATAGATTTCAGTTTGTTGCTCAACTGAGTTGTACAGTTTATTGGTCACATTAAAAAGATGGAAAAAGTTCTCATTCATCTTTGTCTCATTTTATTTACATCACAGAAACCTGACATTTTAACAGGGGTGCGTAGAGTTTTTTTTATAACTACTGTAGGTCCTATGGATACATTATTACATACGAGTATTATGCATGACAAATGCTTTAGGCATTTGTTAAAACTACATCATAAAACCTTTTTGTAAAATGTGAAAAAATGTCTCAGACAGATCACCAGGTGACTTTATACAGACATACAATGTTACAGACTGATTACTGGGGAACTTCAGGAGACAGAGCAAATGCTTCCTCCTGCCTACAGCCAAACAATGACATTACATTAACTACTCAAGGACCGAGCCTCTTTTTGACATGTGTTGTTTTTTTGCTAGAAAATTACTTAGAACCCCCAAAAATTATACATTTTTTTTCTGACACCCTAAAGAATAAAATGGTGGTCGTTGCAATACTTTCTATCACACCGTATTTGCGCAGCGGTCTTACAAGCGCACTTTTTTTTTTTGGAAAAAAAACACTCTTGAATTAAAAAATAAGACAACAGGAAAGTTAGCCCATTTTTTTTTTTTTATACTGTGAAAGATAATGTTATGCTGAGTAAATTGATACCCAACATGTCACGCTTCAAAATTGAGCCTGCTCATGGAATGGCAACAAACCTTTACCCTTAAAAATCTCCATAGGCGACGTTTACATAATTCTACAGGTTGCAAGTTTTAAGTTACAGAGGAGGTCTAGGGCTAGAATTAGTGCTCTCGCTCTACCAATCGCAGCGATACCTCACATGTGTGGTTTGAACACCGTTATCATACGCGGGCACTACTCACGTATGCGTTCGCTTCTGCACGCGAGCGCGGCGGGACGGGGCACATTTAAAAAAAAATTTTTTCTTATTTAATTTTAATTTAACTAAAATAAAATAAATTGTGTCACTTTTATTCCTATTAGAAGGAATTTAAAGCATGACAGGACCTTTTAAATATGAGATCTGGGGTCAAAAAGACCTCAGATCTCATATTTACACTAAAATGCAATTAAAAAAATAAAAAATAAAAAAAATTGTCATTTAACTGCTTCAGCCCCGGAAGATTTTACACCCTTCCTGGCCAGAGCTTTTTTCTGATTCGGCACTGCATCGCTTTAACTGACAATTGCGCGGTCGTGCGATGTTGCACCCAAACAAAATTGACGTCCTTTAATTCCCACAAATAGAGCTTTCTTTTGATCACCTCTGCGATTTTTATTTTTTGCGCTATAAACAAAAAAAAGCGTAAATTTTGAAAAAAAAGCAATATTTTTTACTTTTTGCGATAATAAATATCCCCCAAAAATATATTAAAAAAAACTATTTTTTCCTCAGTTTAGGCTGATATGTATTCTTCTACATATTTTTGGTAAAAAAAATAAAATAAAATCGCAATAAGCGTATATTGATTGGTTTGCGCAAAAGTTATACCGTCTACAAAATAGGGGATCATTTTAGCATTTTTGTTATTTTTTTTTTTTTTACTAGTAATGGTGGCGATCTGCGATTTTTATCGGAACTGCGACATTATGGCGGACATGATCAATTTTGACACATTTTTGGGACCATTGGCATTTATACAGCGATCAGTGCCTATAAAATGGATTACTGTAAAAATGTGACTGCAGTTAAGGGGTTAACACTAGGGGCGATCAAGGGGTCAATTGTGTTCCCTAGTGTGTGTTCTAACCGAAGGGGGGAGGGGACTGTGTAGGGGAGATGACAGATCGCTGTTCATACTCTGTATGAACAGACGATCAGTCACTTCTCCCCACAGAGAATCGGAAACTGTGTTTACACACACAGATCCCGGTTCTCCTTGTGTTTCGAGCGATCGCGGGAGCCCGGCAGTGATTGCAATCGCGGTTACATAACGTCCTTTCACCCAGCCGTGCATTCTGCCGCAGTACAACTGCGGCGGCTGGTCGGCAAGTGGTTCAATTTATTTATTTATTTTTTTTAAATGCCCCTTTAATAGCTATGGGCGGAAGTGATGTTTTGATGTCGCTTCCACCCTGCAATGTAATGGAGATGGGTGGAGGCCATCTTCCCCTCACTCATCTCCATGCCCAGCAAGGGGTGAAGATCCGAACACCTCTGCCACTGCCGATGGCTCTGGTAAGCGGCGGAGGGCACCGGAGCGTGGCAGGAGGGGGGGGGGCCCGCTCCCAGCGCCGTTAAAACTGATCTTGTGGCGAATCTGCCTCAGAGAACACTCTTATCGGAAAGCAGACCGCCAGGCAAAGAAGAGGATACCGGGGTTACGGCAGCTAGCTGCTGCCATCACAACGATAATCCTCTTTAAAATAAAGACGTATATCGGCGTGCAGCAGTCCGAAAGTGGTTAAAATGTAGAGCTTTTCTGAAAAATTATACAGTTGCTGTATATTGTCAGATATCTGAAATCTAGTCATGCAGATTTGTAAACTTATTAAAACATTTCAGTTCTTGCAGAGATTTGGAAAATCGATTTTACAGTTAGTTGGAGCAAAATCAGCCAATGTGTGTGTATATTATATTACAACTGAAAAATGCAAATACTTTGTGGGGCACAAATTAAATAAATAATTACACTTTGCTGCGGAGACCAAACAACTGCTTATGATCAGAATTTAGGTAAAGAGGTTAACCACCACCCAAGATTTACAAAAGGAGACACTAACACAATACCCTGAAATAAATCTGACCTGGCCTAAAACATTTCCAAAGTAACAATGCAGCAAGCTGTAGTGGGCAGCATGTAGTTGTGTTAGTAGCTTTTCTGGAGTCTTTTAGATTAGGCCCAGACTAAGAACGGAGCCTAGACTTCTGCCCAGATTAAGTCCTACCTAACCTGTCCTAAGACCCATACCCTGTCATTTAGACACCAAATGCACTTTTCAGTAATATGCTACCTTGTAATTCACTTTTGATAAGGCAACTTTCCATCATATAGAGCAGCACAGTGACCATAATGTCCAAAAGCTGGCATTCTTCAGTGACTTGGCGAGCCAGCTCCTCATTGCTGAATAGCTGCACACTGATGTGCACAATTCTGTTAGACATTGTGTCCGATTCATGGCTTTTCTTCAGTGTTTTCATGATAAATGCATAGTGCTGTACAAAAGTTTTTGTAAATGCCATCTGTAAAAAAAGAATGACGTGTCATGAGTATAATCTACAGAAATGAATTCTCAGTCAACAGCTACTAGCAATCTAATCCCAAATAGTGTATTTCGTAGTCAGAATAAAAACGTCCCAAGGGTTTCCTCCATCTACCTGGTTTGTGTGGATGGAGGAATCTGTTGGCTGATCACAACAAACACACATACAAACTGTTTATAGACAGCTTTACTCAAACTGCAACACTGTTAAATGGTTGTATGTGATCATTTCTTGTTCTTATACAATGTAACTTTTAAGGAGGGCCCTTTTAGTCAAGCGTTATTCCATAATTAATCATGTTCACAACAAAGAAATTAATTCAAAATTTCTTTGGAAAGCAGAGTGGAAATAAAAGCTGCTCTCCAAGGTTTTATACAACCTTTGCAAACTTAAAACACTCAGTTTCGATATACTGGGCCACAGAACTGCCATGTCCATCCCCACATACATACTTACACTTGTACAAGCATGGAGGCCTAACCTGTGGCCCTCCAGCTGTTGCAAGACTACAAGTCCCATGAGGCATTGCAAGGCTAACATGTACAAGCATGACTCCCAAAGGCAGATGCATGATGGGACACGTCGTTTTTTAACAGCTGGAGGGCCAAAGGTTGAGCACCCATGTTAGACCAATGTAACTTTGAAAAAATTTCCATCTTAAAAAATGTAAAATATAAAATTCAGCTTTAACGAACTTAACAATAAAATAAAAGTGTCTGAGGGACCTAAAACCTAAATAAATAAAATAAAACCCTTAAAAAAAGGACGACATTCTCCTTCTGTACTTTTTATTTAACTACTTTTGTTTATGCTAATTACATTTATGGAAAAAAGGTAGCTTGTTACGCTAAATGCTAATAAGTAGATATATTAAGGTTTCCAATATTACTTGTCTTGTCAACAGAATCCCTTTGATAGTGCTGCTAAAGCCTAGGCAAACATTCACAAATTTTGACAAATGGGGAGAGATGGTACCTCCCTCACCACAAACATACACCTGACAGCACTTAACGCCTTAATACTATCACATAACGAGAGCACCATCCTGTGTGGAGCATGGGGACACCAAGATTTTACAGACCAGTCTTTTCGGTTGGTGGCCCTGCCTCTTCTTGTGCCTCGCTACTGGTTCAAAAAAAAAAAAAAAAAAAAAATACAATGATTTGACATAGATCATTCTTGATTCAAGATTATGTTTACCTTATACTCTTGATCAGGCAGCATATTAAGTAAAAATGTAACCATCTTTTGGGGAAATTCATACTTCACTGTCCAAAATAACAATTCTTCTAGAAAACATTTATGTTTCAATATATCCATAATAGACTGATCTGTAAACAATTAGAAGACGAATGGGACGTGAGGTACATGACAGACTGAGCTATAAACATTTTTAATAGCAAACAGTTTAATTTCAAGAGCTACAGTTCTATCTACCATGCTGCAATACATAGAAATAAACCACATAATAAAAATGTACTTGTTTTACAATAGTTAAGCAATGTAGAAGTCAACATCTAAGTGAGAACAAGTACTTACAAGCCTGTTAGTGTACACACAAGTTTATTTTCCAATCATTTTTATTATTAACCTTTTTATTAGGGTTATAAACCACTGGGCAAACTTATAGCAGTGGGAGCCATTGGCTCCTGCTGCTGTCAATCAAATTCCGTGAAGAAGGAGCGGGGCTGAGCTACCCGGTCTGTCTATAGATGTAGGCAGGGCAGCTCGGGAGCCAGCCCGCACGAGTGCCCCCATGCAAAAGTGACTTTTTATTCTGGACAATCACTGAAGGGGAGGAGCCAGCAGCGCCGGCAGCAAACCCAAGTTATATCAACACACAAAAGGTGAGCAGGTGAACCCCTCATATAAATTTTTTCTTAAAATGGTACATTTTCTCAGTTTAACCACCTCAATACTGGGCATTTTCGCCCACTTCCTGCCCAAGCCATTTTTCAGCTTTCAGCGCTGTCGCACTTTGAATGACAATTGCGCGGTCATACAACACTGTACCCAAATGAAATTGTTATCATTTTTTCCCCACAAATAGAGCTTTCTTTTAGTGGTATTTGATTACCTCTGCGGTTTTTATTTTTTGCGCTATAAACAAAAGAAGAGTGACAAGTTTTAAAAAAAATAATAATTTTTACCTTTTGCGATAATAAATATCCAATTTTTTTTTTCTTTAAAACAAATTTTTTCTCAGTTTAGGCCGATATGTATTCTTGTACATATTTTTGGTAAAAAAAAAAAAAAAAAAAAAAATCGCAATAAGCGTATATAGATTGGTTTGCGCAAAAGTTATAGCGTCTACAAAATAGGGGATAGTTTTATAACATTTTTATAACATTTTTATTTTTTTTACTAGTAATGGCGGCGATCTGCGATTTTTATCGTGACTGCGATATTGCGGCGGACACATCGGAGACTTTTGACACATATTTGGGACCATTCACATTTATACAGCGATCCGTGCTATAAAAATGCATTGATTACTGTATAGATGTGACAGGCAGTGAAGGGGTTAACACTGGGTGGTGATCGAGGGGTTAACTGTGTTGCTAGGGAGTGATTCTAACTGTAGGGGGCAGGGACTCACTAGGGGAGGAGACCAATCGGTGTTCCGCTGTACTGGGAACATACCATCGGTCTCCTCTCCTCTGACAGGACCGTGGATCGGTGTGTTTACACACACCGATCCACGGTCCTGCTGTGTTACCGGTAATCGCGGGTGCCCGGCGGACATCGCGGCCGTCGGGCATGCGCGCCGGGTGCCTAGTGACACGGCGGGCGCGCGCGATCGCCAGCGGCCCCTGGTGGCCTAGGAAAGCGAGGACGTCATATGACGCCCGCCTGCAACGAGAGCTGTGCCGCCTGGCCGTCAATTGACGGCCGGCGGTCGGCAAACAGTTAAACATTTGATAGGGTTTCTAATTTCACTTTCAATAAGTTAAGATTTGTACAAAATGCAAACCATAAATTCTGTTAGTGTGTGGGTAAGTACAATGCATCAATATATTGTCAAATAGTAACCATTGAGTGTCAGGGGGGAAGAACAACCAAAGTAGAAAACAGATATTCCGGGTTATAAGCAAGCATTATAAAAATAATAGCATTGTTCCTAGGAACACAGACCGAGCCTGAAATAGAGCTAGAATAAGATGCTGAAGTCACTGTCATAACTGGTTCTTCCTCCGATGTAAGGGTGTTATGTTCACCTGCAGTTTAGATTAGGCTCCCTTTCACCTGGTCTCCTTCATAGGTACAAGTGAACGTATTCCCCTGTGGGGTACTCACAGAGTGGAGCGTGGGAGATGGGGTAAGCTTGTCCAAAAGCGGTATGTGGTAACCTAGGTGTAGACTGTCCCTCAACTAATCCTTGTGGTGAAAGGGCAGGCGGAAGCTACCGAGTACCCTATGATGATGGTAGGTGGAAGTGGCTTAAAAAAGTGTGCAACTAGTGGTGTGATGCAACACCTGGTCATCCACCTAAGACCGAGTGGCTGAATTTTAGTGGCAGGTTTGAAAAGTTTGCAATGCAAAGTGAATACATTCCAAAATAGCCGGTTTATACAATAAGTCAGAGATACAGGTTGACCCTGTCCTCAAGATTAAACTGCATACAAAATCCATGCTTCACCCGACATAATGAGCATTCCCCTAAAGGGGTCTTGAGGGACTGGGTTTTACACTGATGGACCACAGCCCTGTACCTGTATAGTACCCTGTGGCTAATGCTAAGTGTTGCACAAAGTGCCAAGGTGAGCATCCCATGCAGGATCCAGTGCCCTAAGCAATATTACAGGCTGTCCCCACAGCATGGGGACCAGGTATGGTTCCCAAAGTTTTACCAAGAATGCACCAATCCATTCACACAGCTTTTGTGTAGGCATTAGATCACAGTGAGGGTTGACTGAAATATTCTAGAGAATAACAAAAGAAAAAAAATAAACTAGGGAGGCTGATTTCTTTACAAAATGAGAAGAAGAGGTCCATCACCTTCAGACACTAGAAAAAAATTGAGGATTCATGGAGTGGGGTAGGAATACAGGAGGGCATGTCCTTAAAAGCTTGCCACTGCCCAATCATCTGAAAGTACAATTACCCATTACCCATCATGTATGGTGAAGTTGCCTGTGTCCTATATTGTACTGTACTATTAGGATAATAAGATTCTCCTCCAAGAAACAAAAGGCCTAAACAAAGGAATTGAAATAATCCTATCAGATTTAAGACTAGGTATAACCAATACTTTTGTTTTGGATAGAGCATAACAGGGTTAAAAACCCATCAGTGTCCCATTGTGGAGACTTATCTTCACTTCTAGTGCTGGAGACAGGAAACAAAAAGTATTTCCACAAAATGAGGGGAATTTCTCTTAGACTGTTGTCATTGGAATAAGTGTCTCCATTGGAAGATTACCCCTTAACACAATCACCACCAGGATAAATTGTGAAGGTGAATTAATCTAAGGGGCACAGACTGCATTAACAGGACTTCTAATTCTTCCATACTCGAATCAAGACTGGAAAAAGAAAAACAGGCTACACACTTGGATGCACTGATGAAAAGGAATTGGTGGACTAACAATTAGTTTGATTACTTAAAAGAGGCAAAGACTATTTGCTTTTGGAATGGGCAGGAAGACTCATGATAGAAGCAACAACTGACAGCAATCGGGCTTCATCATAGGACTTTATAATGACAAAGCACCTGATTAAATGAAAGTGAAAACTTTACCTTGCGCACAAAGAGGAAAGTAAAAGATTTGCTTAGCTTCCTCCCTCCCTCCTCAGCAGCACATACCCACCTATCCTGGTTGCTGAATATGACTGCCAAGAGCAAAGTGAAAAATCTGTCAATTTGGAGTAAGGACCAGCATGCGACTCCCTCTCCCTGACCCACATAATGGTGCTATGTGCTTCCCGATTGGCCTGGCACAGTCACATGGGTAGTAAAAGTCCTGTGTAAGTTCAGACTTGTCGATTTAGGACTTACAAAAGGACTTTCTTTCCCTAGTCCCAGTGGCTGAGCGATACAGCAGTGGTATGGGGGAGCCGTCACCTAGGTTTTCCTAGACCTGGTTTGGCTGTCAGAGAACACTGCACCCGCCTGGGGTTACTTTTCTTGTGCACCTAATAGTGCTCACACATCATTACATGCAGAAGAAAAGACAGCTGCCACCAGTGTAGAAGAGGAAGGACACGTGTCACCCGGCCGGCCAGAAGACTGCAGAAAGATATTCAGGTTTTTATTATGGTTATACTAGCTACAGTGTAGGGCTTATGGAGTAGAGTAGAAGGACAGCTTTTTTTTTTTTTTTTTTTTTAATTCAAACAGAGTTCAGTCCATTAACCACTTGCTGACCGCCGCATGTACATATACGTCCCTACTTTGGGGGTGGATATCTTTGTTATGGCAGCAGCTAGCTGCCATAACCCCGGTATCCCCGTTTTCGGCCGGCTACAAGATAAAAAGTTGTCTCTGCGGCGGATTCGCCGCGAGATCACTTTTAAATCGGTGGCAGGACAGGGCCCCCCGCCTCGATCCGTGCCCTCCGCCGCTTACCGGAGCCGATCGCGTCCTTTCCCTAGCTGTGCATGGAGACGAGTGAGGGGAAGATGGCCCCCACCCGTCTCCATGATACGGCAGAGCGGAAGGGACGTCAAAACGTCACTTCCGCCCATACGTCTTAAAGCCACATTTTTTCAATGTCATTTTTTCAAATGAATTTTTTTTTTTTTAATTGCATTTAAGTCCAAATATAAGATCTGAGGACTTTTTGACCCCAGATCTCATATTTAAGAGGACCTGTCATGCTTTTTTCTATTACAAGGGATGTTTACATTCCTTGTAATAGGAATAAAAGTGACACATTTTTTATTTTTTTTTAAACAGTGTAAAAATAAAAAAAATCAAGTAAAATAAATAAGAAAAATTAAAAAAATGTTTTTTTAAAACACCCTGTCCCAACGAGCTCGCACGCATACGTGAGTAGCGCCCGCACATGAAACCGGTGGTCAAACCACACATGTGAGGTATCACCGCGATCGCTAGAGCGAGAGCAATAATTCTAGCCCTAGACCTCCTATGTAACGCAAAACATGCAACCTGTAGAATTTTTTAAACGTCGCCTATGGAGATTTTTGAGGGTAGAAGTTTGACGCCATTCCACGAGCGGGTGCAATTTTGAAGCGTAACATGTTGGGTATCAATTTACTTGGCATAACATTATCTTTCACAATATAAAAAAAAATTGGGCTAACTTTACTGTTGTCTTATTTTTTTATTCAAAAAAGTAAATTTTTTCCAAAAAAAGCGCGCTTGTAAGACCACTGCGCAAATACGGTGTGAAAAAAAGTATTGCAATGACCGCCATTTTATTCTCTAGGGTGCTAGAAGAAAAAATATATGTTTGGGGGTTCTAAGTAATTTTCTAGCAAAAAAAACTGTTTTAAACATGTAAACACCTAAATTCCAAAACGAGGCTGGTCTTTAAGTGGTTAAATCTTCCACTCAGTTGATAGGTGAATATTATGCTTTGTTATAGGGTTGTCATCAGTCAGCACTGTGTGCAAGAGAACATGTGAGGTATGCATGTGGGGGAGGCAAACAATTCCACATTTTTCTGCAAAGGTTAAGAATTTTTTTAATACTTTTTTTTTATTCAGCCTCTGTTCTTTAAAAAAAACATAAGATACTTCTGAGCAAATTTATGCCCATTTCCTTAAGAGTTATTGCAGATAAACAGTGCTGTAGCTCTACAAAGAGCTAGAGCTGTGATCGCACAGATGTAATGAAATTGTCTGAATAGGTTAGTCTTTAACACAAACACTAGCTGCCTGGAATTTGCATATTCACTCCCTGTGCTTGCGTGGGTTTCCTCCGAGTACACCGGTTTCCTCCCACACTCCAAAGACATGTTGGCAGCTAAATTGGCTCCAGTCTAATTTGACCTTATGTGTGTTTGTGTGCTTCTGAGATAGAGATTTTAGAATAAAAGCTCCTTGGTCAGGGGCTGATGTAAATGAGTATGTATGTAAAGTGATGCATAAATTGATGGCGCATTAAAATACCTGTAATTAACAAAATAAAATTTGGGCACTTCACAAGGTACAAAAGTCTTGTTAAGAAACCCATATTTAAAGCCTTCTAGACTGCAGCATAGAGTGCTCCGGGCTGTGTAACCCAAGACACTTGACATTTACTTGTTTGTTTTCACTGATGTACTGTTAACAAATCAGCAAAAGTCAAGTCAAGTAAAGTAATACATACCTTTGGTGCTACTGCTTAGCTTTACTCGTTTTCGTTTGCCCACAGATGGCCTATCATCCGGGTCCTCCTGTGACAGAAAGAAAAAAAGTTATGTCAACTTAACTATAAAAACAAATCTCTAACAGTATACCCAGCAAACAAAATCTGATCCTGTACAAGGGTCTGCATCTCTGGGTGCCTGCGCTAACATTCTGGTGCTAATGTACAATGGGAGGTCTATACTGTAAATGTAAGGTTAGTGAGTTAATGACAGCTCAAATATCTCTAACTTGAAGTTCTAGATATTTGAAATGCCACTACTAGAGTGTTTTAAAAGTGCAGCTAAAATGTAAAAAAAACACAATAATCAGCACAAGGGACAAAATAACAGTCAGTAAGATGTGCACCTTGATGCCTCTAATATTATTAGGTGAAATGCTCCTCCTCCTCAGGAGAATCGACTGCCCCAAACATCACCATCACTAACACCATTCAGCTAAATACATGGCCAATGCTCCGTATATGGGCACCGGCAAAGAAAAGAATTGAGGGTACATTCACAACTGCACTCTAAAACAATCTGTTTTAGCGTGCAGATGGTGTCCAGTGTAACAGCATTGTGTAGCAGTCAAGACTTGTATTTTACAACATAAGTTGCAATAAACCTTTATTATGTACTTTATTGGAAGTGAACACTCCATTTAGGTCTTTGTACAGCAGCGCAGTGCCATCCAGTATGCTGTGGGAAAAAAAACCATGCATGCTGCCTTTTCCTGCACTTTAGGCCTGGTTCATACCCATGTGTTTAATGCTTTTTGCAGAAATGCACTACAGTTTATTTAACAAGGTTTCCTATAGGACACGTTCACATCAATGCTTTTTTCAGCCACTGCATTTTTGGAGAGGGTCAGACTTTTATTGCTTTTTTTGGTTCAATGGACTTCAATGGAGAAGCTGCAGAAAAGCATGTAGTGCGTTTTTGCCACGATTTGCGTTTTTTTAATCTGCCCAACAACAAATTGGCTCAAAAAGAAAAAAGCATTAAAAATGCAAAAACCGCAAATCACGGAAAATTGTGTGCAAAAAACGCAAAACGCACAGCAAAAAGCACTGCAGAAATGATAAAAAGCAAACTGCATAGGTGTGAACCAAGCCTTACATCAATACAGCAGTGGTGTGAACAGTGCACATAGAGAACAATGGTTTTCTATGTGCTCTAGTGGTGACCTACGATCCAGTGTGGAAAAATTCAGGTCACTGCACCATGTGTAAATGAGTCCTAAATGATATCAAGGGAAACGTTAATTTTGGACCTCTCTTTATTTAATGCCCATTGGTAGGGAGATTTAGAAAATAAAAACACAAACATACAGAATAGGTTTGTTTTAAATGAGAAATGCTAATTACTAACCTCGTCTGAAGAATCAGATGCAGCTGTTGCTCCTTTTGCACCTGCAGTCTCTGCAAAACAAATGAACTATGTAAAAACCTTGGGGCACAAGCTTCCAAACAAGATCTGTGGCATGCAAGCACCAAGCTAAGCAAATGATTACTGCAACAACTTTATGCAGAGATCACATAACAAAAAAAAAAAAAGAAGAAGCGACTGTAATTTCTGTGACCAGTTTTAGAATCTGGTTAGCTATACACGGCTTGAATTTCATCCAATTACTGCTGAGTCAGCTAAAATTTGAGACATGGATGACCGTTGGCACCACCCAGCTTAAACTTGGATTTAAAAATCTAAGACCCCTTTCACACTGGGGCCACGTTCGCGGTAAAGCGCTGCTCGTTTTAGCGCCGCTTTACCGCTGTTTAGGCGGCGATTGTTTCTGGCTATTGGCGGGGTGCTTTGAACCCCAAAGAAGGGGTTAAAAACTCCCGTGTTGTGGCACTTTGGAAGCGCTACCCATTCATTCCAATGGGCAGGGCATATTGGGAGCACTAAAAACAGTGCTCCCAACCCTTGATTGCAATGACATCTGCACGTAGAATCAGCCAAATACAGGCATCATCTACCAGGAGAATTGTCTTAAGGCTCAGGACTCAGCGAGTCCCTGAAGAACCAAAGATAAATCCCACTTAGGAAAACTAATAAAGAGGCATAGACCTAATTTTTGCCATAGCCTTAAAAAAACCTGCCTATCAAGGGTTCCCTTGACAGGGTCTTTTCCAGAAAAAACTGATAATGCAGCTACCTGCGTCTTGAGAGTACTTGCTGCTAAACCTTTCTCCATTCCTTCCTGGAGAAATTCTAAAGCTGAAATAGTGCCAACAAAATTAAAGTTCTTGCTGGAACACCAGGAATTGTAACACTTCCAGACTTTGAAGTAAATCGCCCTGGTGACCTTTTTCCTACTTGCTAGAAGGGTGTTGATAAATTTTTTATATTAGTCCCCTTTTCCTTAGATTTTATTCCTCAGAAACCAGGCGGTTAGATTGAGGTACACTGGATCTGGAGGAAGAATCTGACCTTGACCCAGAAGGTCCTCCCTGATTGGTAATCTCCAGGGAGGTTTTGCTGAGATTCATTAGGGTTGAGAACCAGGGTCTCTTTGGCCAATACGGAGCATTAAGGATCAGATCCGTGGACTATGCTCTGAACTTTGCTAACACTCTTGGTATAAACTGAAACGGTCGGGGGGGGGGGGCGGGGGTAATGCACAAGACAGGGGGAAGTCCCATTTGTGAGTTAACACGTCCACGCCTAGTGCTTGATCCTGTCTCTGGAGAGAGAAGAAAACCGATGTTTTCTCATTTATTTGGTTTGCAAAGAGGTCCACCCGAGGAAGACCCCAACTTTCGGTGATTATCTGGAATATCTCTGGGTTTAATGACCTTTCCCCTTCCCTTACTTCCTTTCAGCAGAGAAGGTCTTCTAGGGCGTTTTCCGTGTCCTTCAGATGGACTGCGGACAGCAAGGCCAGATTGTCTTCTGCCCAGCTCAGGATTTGATGAGCTAGTTCAATCAGGGTCTTGCTCATTGTACCCCCCTGCTTTGTTAGATATAATATCGCCGTCATGTTGTCCGATAATACTTGGATGTGCTGTTCCCTTAGAGCCTGCTGGAAGAATACGAGGCTTAGATGGATAGCCTTTAACTCCCTCCGATTTGAGGACCTTCTTACCTCTGGCTTGGACCATACGCCCTGTGTTGTCTGTTTCTTGAGGTGAGCTCCCCACCCCCACGCTCTCACATCTTTTCCAATTCAGTAGAATGTCTGACTGCAAACGTCGAGCATGAAGCCTGGCCCACTGCACTGAAGGGATTGCTGCTGTCAACAGGCCTAGAAGTGATAAGTCTTCCCTTACTGAAACCTCTGTGTTGGTTTGAAGCGTTCTCAGAGCGATCTGCATTTTTTCTATCTTCTCTTGTGGGAGGAAGATTCTTTTTACTATTGAATCCATTTCGTATCCCAGGAACCTTATTAGTTGAGATGGTATCAGATTTGATTTCTGAAGGTTCAGAAGCCAACCTAAGCGGTTTAGATGTTCCTGGGTTACTTACAGATTGACCACTACCTAATCTTTTGAGTCTGCAAACAGTAGTAGGTCATCCAGATAAGGCACTATGGAGATACCCTTCAGCCTCAGGGACTCCAGAGCCTCTGCCATCACTTTCGTGAACACTCTGGGAGAGGAGAAAATGCCAAAGGGCCGCGCCCTGAACTGAAGGTGCCAAAATCTCCCCCTCCCCCAAATTTACTGCTAGTTGCAGGAATTTCTGCGATGAAGCTGCAATTGGTATATGGAGATAAGCATCCCTTAGGTCGATGGATGCCATGTAACAGCTGAGGGTGAGTAAATTCTTCAGAGAAAATGGTGTCTAGCCGGAACCTTTTGTACTTTATAGATCAGTTCAGAATCTTCAAGTTGAAAATCAGATGAGATTTCCCTGATGGCTTCTTGACCAAAAAGATGTGGGAGTAAAAACCCCTCCCTTCCTGATCCTTCAGGGCTTCGGAAATAACAGCCTGTTGCATCAGATCTCTCAGAAGAGAGGTCATAGCCAGAGCTTTCTCTAAACCCTCGGAAGGTTTGTAATGTAAAAACGGCTTGGTGGTGTCTGAAAATTCTAGCTGATATCCTTGACCAATTCAGGACAAACAGGCTTTTTGTTGCTTTTTCCCCAACCTGGCAGGAAGGCCTGAAGCCTCCTGTCTACTGGGAGATGGTCGTCATCTCTTTTTTGAGGTTTGGTCGGGGGGTCTAAAGAGCACCCCTCCTCTGCCTCTCCAACTTTTAGGGGTCCAGGTTCTTCTCTGGGTCTGATCTTTTTCTTTATGGGCTTGCTGAAAAGGACGAAAATTCTTCCTTCGCTGTACCACTTTCTTTTTCTGCGTAAAAGCTTTCTTCTTGTCCGCCGTTCAATTGAGAACCGTCTCTAATTCTGGCCCAAACATCAGATCTCCTGTAAAGGGAATTCCACACAACTTCACCTTTGATGCCGAGTCCCCCGACCAGGTTTTAAGCCAAAGAGCCCTCCTGAATTAACTAGGGCTGAAGATCTGGCCGACATCCTAAAGGATTCCGCTTCTGCGTAGGCGTCTGCCAAGTATTTGACCACTCTTAAAAGGGTAGGGAAGGACTCTAGCAAATCTTTCCTAGGAGGTGCCTGCTACCACATGGCCTTTAAGCTGTTCCAGTCAGCATTCCGTGTTCCTAGCTACAACTGTAGTGGCCATTGCCAGCTTTAGGTTAGATAAGGACGAGTCCCAGGCTCTCTTTAATAGCATGTCTGCTCTTTTGTCCATGGCGTCAATTTTTGGTCTTTTATTCCAAACCAACGCTTCGTCCTCCTCAAAGGGAAACCTTTTGAGGGCTCTAGAAAAAAAACAAAAAACACACTGTCCTTTTTCTAGATCCTTCCATTCCTTCTTAATTGTAATCGGTCAGAACTTTAATGGACAGGAAAAACGATGTATAGTCTCCTCTAGCCCCTGATACATTTTATCATGTAATGATAGCTGGGTTTTTTTTTTTTCCTTCTTGAATTTCCAAAGTGGTATAGACCGCTTTTAGTAAGTCATCCACCTCTTCTAGCGTTAGTTTGTATCTAGATGTTTTCATCTCCTCTTCACCCTCATCTTCCTCAGAGTCAATTGTTGAGGGGGGAAAACTCTCTCTCTTCCTCTGACTCACATTCAATTTTTCTTAAAGTGTACGAAGAAAACTCTGGCCCTGTTTCTTCATAAGGGAACGCACTGTCCCTAAGAGATCTGCTAATTCTTTTCTCACTAAGGAAAAGAGCTCCTTACACTCTTGTGTGGACTCTTCCCTTACTAGACCTGCGATGCAGGATCTGCAAAGCGGTTTGGCCCATAAGTCCCTTAATGGGTTTTTTCATGAAGGGCATTTTCTTCCTGTAGTTCTCCGTTTTGGCGGTGGCTTTCTGTAAGACAGAAAAAAAAAACCATGCCCCCTATTAGGGCGAGATGCTACTGGAACAGAGAGCTAAAACACAGTGCCCAATGCAGACTCCCCAATGTGCCCCAGAGCCTCCCCCCATGCTGAGCTGCGAATGGAATGTGTCACCATAGCAGACAACTGCAGGCTCTACCATCACACCAAACAAAACCACCCAGTGAAAAAAGGGAAAGAGGCGCCTCTGCATCTCTCCTACTTGGGCCTGGCCGGGAACCTGTGCGCCTGCATCCGCCATTGCTGCCAACGACTCTGCCTCCATCATGAGCGCCGCAGCAGCCGCCTGTGTGCTCCTTAAATGAAGCTCCTCTGGCACCCCTTGTCAGGAGCGGAAGGAAGTCCTGGCCAGATTACCCGCCCCTTCCTCCTGCGTTCCAGCAGTCGAAACCACGTGCTGCTACACCCCGCCGAAAGTCTCCACCCCCGGAAATGACATCACCCTACAGGACTCGGCGCGGATATGCCGAGACCCGGCATGGACGCTCTGTCTGAGCACACCTGTGACCCGAGCACCCGAGCGGACCCTTACTCCTGTGAGCCGGCAAAGGAACGGGCACCGGTGCAACCCCCCTCTCATGCGAGGGGGGGCTGGTTAAATTCCAAAAACTGAAAAAGGTACTGCCAAAAGCCCCTCCTTGGAGAGAGCGCAGCAGTGATTCCACCATGGCATAGGAAACACTAAAACTGATGGCATGGTGGAAGCAGCTGAATTTACCAGGGCGTTGTCACGCAGTGTTTCCTGTGAAGAGGTGTAGCTACGCTCTCTCCAAAGGTGCTGTCCTGAAATGTGAAGGGAGAAAAAAAAAGCCAGTTTTTGGCAAATAAAACTCATAAAGAGCATTGTTGTACGTGTTTTGTAAGTGTTTAGGAGCG
The DNA here is from genome assembly GCA_037952835.1 of Lithobates septentrionalis. Lineage (NCBI taxonomy): Eukaryota > Metazoa > Chordata > Amphibia > Anura > Ranidae > Lithobates > Lithobates septentrionalis. The sequence continues at coordinate 923,019 of JBBDGP010000492.1, read as the reverse complement.
ATTGGTGTTTTTTTGCTGCCACAAAACTCCTCCTAAAAACTAAAACTAGAAGGTTTTTTTCCTGCCTCTAAACATTCTAATGTGCATGGACACATAGGACAGGGCTTGACAAATTTGCTTTGAATAAAAGGAGCCAGCTAAAAAAGTTAGGAGCCATTTCTTTTTTTAACTAAGCTTTATTTTTAACAACAAAACACCTTCTTTTATGTAGCCCAAAGACAAGAGCAGTGATGGCAAACCTTGGCACCCTAGAGGTTTTGGAACTACAATTCCCCTGAGGCTCTACTACACTGCAGAATGCATGAGCATCATGGGAAATGTAGTTCCAAAACATCTGGTGTTTGTTATGTGCTTGGGTGTAACTTTTTGTAAAAAAAAAAAAAAAAAAATTCTTCACTTTTTTTTTCTTCACATAGGGGACAAAAAGTAAGACTTAAATATAGGTATTGTAAATATCTCCTAAACATGCACTGTTTAGGAGATAGTGTACATGCAGCCAGCGACATCACTGGCACATGCGCTCTAAAGGAGCGGCTCCTGCGCGGGACTGACGTCATCATGGCTCCGGCCAGTCACAGGCCGCGAACACAGAAGGCCTGTGAGACAAGACAAGTGAAGATACGATCGCCTGCAGCACTGACATCTCAGCGCTGGAAGTGCTACGTTCTAAAGGTAGGGGGCAGATTCAAAACCAGTCACCAGTCAGTCTTTATTACAGAAATCTCCCGCACAGAGGCAAAGTTGCACACTACATAACTGCAGAGATCTGGAACAAAAATACACAAAGCACACCCAGATTCGTGTGAGAATACACATGTACATACACTGTTATTTGAATAATACTTGCATATCCCAGAGTTTATTTATTTAAAGGAATCAGTAAAAAGTGAAAGGACAATGAAGTGTATAACTGTCAGTGACCTGATAAAGCACTTGTACTCGGTGACTGGTCTTCAGCCCCGCTGGAGTGTTTTTCTTCAGGAAAGGCCAGGCCAGAGCCCTTTAGGGCAATAAGGTACTTTTCATGACTCTTTGCATATGCACTCTCTGCAGAACCTAAAACAAACAAAAAAAATAAAAACAAAAAATACACACATGATTTTTATTAGAAGGAAAAAACATTTTACAGTTAAAGAAATCTGTCTGAAGAAAAGTAAAGATCACAATAGGCTAAGAAAATGTACAAATCTCTTTTCACTATTTTTAAATTGCATTCGTTTTCTGTCAAATATTTTGCATCGAAAGTGGTTTTTGTGACTTTAAAAAGTAAAACTAAAAAGGCTCTCCTCTCCTAGATACAAGGTACAACTTCTCAAAAGTGGAACATGTTCACATGTTCTTGTATTTGGTTCCAGAGATAATTCTTATTTTTAGGTATACATTAATATTAAACATTTTGATATCTGAAATAAATTTATAAAAAAAACAACTGGCATGGAATAACTAATAAATTAATTCATATTAAGGAAAACCTGAAACTAGCTGACCTACACTTAGGGCAAAATAACCAGGGGAATTCATAAAGAGGATCTAATATTCTTTATAATTCCGACGTGCCTCTGCATGACAAATGTTATTAATCTGGCGTACCGTGACAGACAAAACAGCAGTTAAGGGTTTTTAAAGCTGGGTAGGGCAAGCCCAAAGGGGATTCACGGACACTCGTTCCGTGAATGTCCACGATGACTGACAGCAGGCAGAGGGCAGATCCAAAGCCAACAGACAGCCTACTACTGGATATAGTGTCCACCCACCGCCTGCTGTCAATCATAAGCAGTAGCCAGTGTCTCAACTTCCCTATCAGGCTCCACCCACTGTGGGCTATGAAGTGGACAGTATCCTTAACCAGTGACAGATGGGAAGAGGAGAAGGTAGGGGCAGCAAATATGTCCCCTGCTCTGTAGAGAATCAGGGGTGTCTGTGGAACCAGATCTAGATGATGAGGATTGGGAGGATGTGTGGGAGGCCCCTTTCACTAGCTTGGTCTCTGCAAGGGACCAATTGATACACTACACATTTCTGCACAGAATATATCTAACTCCAGCCAAATTAGTCAACATTTTTGGGGTTCGCTCTTCCTCTTGCTGAATCTGCTCTTTCACGGGGCAGATTTTATGCACTTTATTTTGGGAATGCCTGGCTATACAGGCATATTGGGTAGATGGCCTCCAATGTATCCAATATGTTACTACTATACCCCTCAGCCCTTCTTTCAGAACATGTTTTTTAAGCTTGGTGGACGGGCTGACTCCCACTAAGGTCATATGTACACTTCCTACAGTATTACTGTAATATGCAAGGAAACTCATTATCCTATCTTGGAAAAAGGCTGCGGCACAAGTAGCCTGGAAGGCATTGGTAAATAGGGCACTCCTCTACGCTAAGGTAACCTACTCCCATAGAAAAGTACCTCAGAAATTTGATGAGGATAGGTTGAGTCTCCCACTTACAGTTTCTGGTGGTTATCTTCTCATGGTCTGATTTACACTGTACATATTTGTTGCATTAAGCTGAGTGAAATGTTCTTTTAATATGTCCTGGAACACTATCTGTGTATATGTGCTGCCTCGTCTTTAAACTGAGGGAGTTAAAGTGGTTGTAAACCCTCCCCCATAACTTTTGCACATCTAAATCATGATTAAAAGCACCGCTTGTCGCTTTATGTAAACGTCACCTTAGTTGCTCTGTTGGCATATAATCTGTATTATTCTTCGTAGTGATGTCAGCCGCGCATGCGCATCTCTCCCCCCCCCCCCTCCGATTCACGGCGCGCTTCTTCCATTAAGAAGTGTGCCGTTAGAACACCATGTCTGTCATATCAGCTCCCTGCGGCACTCCATCGCGATATTGCGAGACTACAGTCTCATTCATACTCTCCTCATACAACCCATGTCCATGCGCGAGATTGCAGCTGAAAGGGCGGAAGTATATTACACTAAGGACTCAGAAGACAGTAGTTAAGATGGCCCTGTCTTATCACAGGAAGCACAAGCTTTTAAAGAGCTGGAATAAAGTAAGGAATATGCAATTGGGGCTAAAATATGATGCAGAATGTATTAGAATACCTTTAGCTACTGGCTATTGGGGAGGGAGAGTTTACTTCCGCTTTAAGGTGTGAAATTTGCACTTTGGTTACCTCTGTTTGTTGCAGGTAGGAAGGTTGTTTATCCCAAGCTTCCTTTGAGGTATTGGTCATAAGAAGATTTGGTTTGTAACATTTTTTTTTTTGTATTTTACTGACTGTACGTCATTTTATTGTACAGCGGGTTTTAATCCTGGGCACAGCATACTGTATATGTGTTCCTCTGTTTGTGCTGCTGAGTGCGTTCACAGCACTGAGACTGGTACTCAGAGACAGCCCCGGGTCTCCTACTAATGACTGAGACCCGGGGGAACGGGATCCCAAACATGATCACTATGATAGCCTCTTATTGGCCATCACAATGAATATTCATTCAAATATTCTACAGTTTAAAAATAAAAACTATTTTGGGCCAGTTTTTCTTTCATAATAAAACAAAATCAGGAAAAATTTACTAACTTGCACCACCAAATAAAAGCCCAATCTATCCTGAAAAAACAAGGTATGATCCACCTGGACACACTAAGTAGTTGCAATGATTTGTACCGTTATACTAACATATCAAATTTGGGCATGAGCGTTAAAGTTTGTTTTAACCCTGGCTATATGAAGGGGTAAGGCGTTAAACTCTGTCCTCAATAAAAACTCTCAGCTGCAGGGCTGCAGAGCTGGAGGTTTGCCTCTGTGTGTTTGTGTAAATCCAAGAAGTGAACAGGCAGCAGCTTCAGCTGCCCACAGTTAAAATGGTTGCAGCCCGACTCAGTGGTGGGAGATTTCTGCAGCATATTTGGCAAGTACAGAATCACAGTATATATAAAATAATATGCAAAGTGGTTAGAGGGAAGCTTCAGAATGGCAAAGATATTTTTATTACAAATTATGTGAGCAGACTGCAGTTCCTCTATAAGTTAAATGTAATACATTACTTATTTATTTGGTAGGCGCTGCATGTACTTTGTGCTACACTGATGGATAACTCATATAGACAAAATGTCTAAGGCAACTGAATGGAGGCTTTGTTTGAAGTCTCTGAGGCAGGAGACCATTGGAGCTCGTTCACAGATCATGCCTTTAGAATCGCCCATTTTTTCCAGTATTGATGTGCAAACAGTAGTACGTTACTTACTCTTCTGAACCATATATTTATGATGCCACTCATCATTTGGGACGGTGTCTGTGGCCTCCTCTGAGGTGCGTGTGGGGTTTTTTTCACTCCTCTTGTACCCCCCCCATTTCTGTGCATTCATCCTATATTTTCCAAGTCATGCCCATCCAGTGTATGACTGCTGTAGGAGGGATCTCTTTGGTTTCTCCTGGGATATATTCTCATTCATTCAACTCTTTCTTACCACACCCCTCTTAGCCCCTGAAGAAGCGACAAGGCAAAACACGTGGGGCTTGTTATCCCCAATATGTGTTTTTAATGCATTACAATAAATATTCTTTAAACTAATGTTGATTTTCGGATTGTCATTCTGAGAGGAGATCTTCACACCTTTAAAGTCCCACCTGAATTTTAATGTAAAGTAATTCACCCTCACTTTGGAGAGATTTCCTCTCACTTTCCACTATTTCTACAGAAAAGTTTTTTTTTTTTTTTTTTTACAGAACATGATACAACCAATGAGACACAGATGACAAACCAAAGACATGGCAGGGGTTTTAACCATTCCCTACTCTACTCAGAATAAAGAATGCGTTTAGATACACTTTAAAACGTGCACCATAAAAACAGAGCAAAGCAAAAAAACGTACTCTCTGAAAAATATTACAAAGATAACTCAAAAGGGTTTATAGGCTAAAAATACACAACAGCTCTGTTTGTTAAATACACAACAGTTTGACTTCAATATTGTCTCTGAAAAAAAAAAAAAAAATAATCACACAGGAATTCTAATCTGGCCAGAGAAAAATGTTCCCCGATTGTTAATCACAAGTTCATATTTCAGTAAGAATTTCGAATTGTTTGTACTGAATAAGCATTTATGAAATCTCAAGCACAAGGTTGTCTGTTGCTGACCAGGCGACGGCTACAAACATGACTACATCATTCTCCTGAAATATCCGAGCCAGAACAGTAAATGTGACTCAGCAGAACAGACTGTCTGCATACTGAGAAGCAGTATATGTTATATAATCTACCCTACTGTTATGTAATACAGGGAAATAACTATACTTTGGAATCTTAAGATCAGTAAATCCACACATCAGTTTTAAAGTGCAGTAAAAAAAAAAAAAAAAAAAAAAAAAAGACAGCAGGGGGAATCTTTGCCTCACGGGGTGATTAGGGTGTGCAGTACACATATACATATGTGTGCACCTATGCAGAATGCAAAAGATGAGCATGCAGATTTGAAGCAGGATTTTATGAACTAGAATTTACGTTAGAAGTGTTTTGAGGCCATCTGTTGCGCTGCCTGATGCGGGCTCTCTGCATACTAAAGGTATATTCACACAAGATGTGGTGAGACCGCCTTCGGCAACTATTCCAGGGCAGGCTCACTGTATGGACAAGGGAAAATGCCTTGTTTCCTATGTGCCTGGTTTTCACCACTGCGTTGCATTGGTGTGCGGGCATAGTACACCGAGAGGCAATCCACTGCCTCGCACTGTGCGGCCGCCAATTGAACTTTATGAGATGTATTTGTGACATTTCAAAGTTAGTTAGGGCTCTTTCACACGGACGATCCGTATGTCCGTTTTTCATCCTTCCGTTTTCGGATGAAAAACGGACATACATGAACCCCTATGGAATAGCGGATGTCAGCGGATGAATGTCCGCTGACATCCGACCCGCTCCGATCCGAAAAAGTGTAACGGAGGAAAACCCTACTTTTCCATCCGTTTTTGGATCAGATCGGGTGACGACGGACACTACGGTCCGTCATCATCCGATCCCCCACAGTGTGCAGCGATGGACCTGTCATCTTCCTGCTCAGCGGGGATCGGCGGATGTTCACGGGGCGGATCATCACTGATCCACCCCGTGTGAAAGAGCCCTTACAAAAAAGGAAACATCGTGATCTGCGGAGCTCAGTACATCAGCTCAGCCGAATTGTACCGCATACCAGTGTTCATTTTGGCATCGAATTTTGATTTAGTTTTAGTTAGTCTTTTGACTAAAACGTCATTTTAGTTTTAGTCCCATTTTAGTCATCTGCAATTGTTTTAATTGACTAAAATCGGTACATTTTAGTCAACTAAAATCTGTGTTAAGTGAATAGGCATCCAACCATAAGAGTAAGAAGTGGCTCTGTAGGTAAAGAAGATGGGAGAGAAGCAGCAGTATGTGAAGCAAAAAGGAACATTTATTATTAGGTATTGCACTTACAGGATAAGACCAAGTACATGGCATGTAAAAGAGACCAAGCAGTAAAGTCCCTCTGGATGGAGAGCTGACCTTTTAGACCCCATCCACAGTTTATTTTGATAATTTATTATTTTTTGATCCTTTTTTTTTTTTTACTCCCCTTTATTTTGGACGGATAATTTTATGTTATTAGCTTTAACACACACATATATATATATATTTATATACACACATATATATATATATATATATATATATATATATTATATTATATATTATATATATATATACACACATATACATACACACACACACACACACATATATATATATATATATATATATATATATATATATATATATATATATATATATATATATATATATATATATATATATATATATATATATATATATATATATATATATATATATATATATATATATATATATATATATTTATATATACACACACACATACACACATATATATATATCTTGCTGATCTTATGATTTATACTATAATTCCTTGCTGTGTCATGAATAAACCACTATTTAACCACTTCAATACAGGGCAGTTTCCCCCCTTTCTGCCCAGGACAATTTTCAGCTTTTAGCGCTGTCACACTTGAATGACAATTGCACGGTCATGCAACACTACTCACAAATAGAGCTTTCTTTTGGTGGTATTTGATTACCACCGGGGTTTTTATTTTTTGATAAAGAAACTAAAAAAGAAGACCAAAATTTAAAAAAAAAAAAATTTTTTTTGTTTTGTTTCTGTTGTAAAATTTTGTTTTCTCCCTCACTGATGAGGCTGCACTGACAGGCACTGATGAGAAGGCACTAATATGTAAATTTGATGAGCACTGATAGGCAGCACTGATTGGCATCTGTGAAGGCACTGATAGGCGTTACTGATGGGCACTTATTGGCACCTCTGATGGGGGCTGCGCCGATCATCAATGCACCGATGATCAGCGCACAGCATCCCCCCCCCCCCCCAACAGGAGAGCCGCCAATCGGCTCTCCCTGTCAGTGTGAACCAAGGAAAGACGTTTACCGGCACTTCCTAGTTACACGCTGTGATCAGCTGTGATTGTTCACAGCTGATCACGTGGTAAAGAGCCTAGGCTCTTTACCACAAATCGGAGTTGCGGTGTATTAGAGTGACACACCACACCACCGATCACGGCTTATCCTGCTGGACGTCATATGATGCCCAGTTAGGATAACAGAACTACTTTCCGGTCGTCATTTTGCTATATGGTGGGCGGTAAGTGGTTAATGTATTACACCACTGGCCTGTTCCTGTGGTTGCCACTCGCTGTGCTGTTTGAGGGGTTATAGCTGGAGCTATTGCGTGGAGCCTTGCTGTCCACCGGCACAGCTGCCCCTATTTAACCTCAGCTGAGATGGCCACTTGGGAGGCCTGAGGAAGGAGCACACATGGGCCAAATGCACATCACGCCCACCAGTCTCTCGCTCTCCCTGGTGATGCTCGCTCGCTCTCTCGCCCATTGCTCCAGAGCACTGGAAACCACCAGCGCGTTTGGTAATGTGGGACGCAGCAGAACCCAGCTCTCCATCCAGAGGGACTTTACTGCTTGGTCTCTTTTACATGCCATGTACTTGGGCTTATCCTGTAGTGCAATACCTAATAAATGTTCCTTTTTGCTTCACATACTGCACTTAGATTGGTGCTGCTTCTCTACCATCTGAAGTTCATGAGGGTGAATGTCCCTGCCTCACAATTTTATTTTAGTTAAAAATGTAATTGTTTTCATCAAAAGTATTCATCAGTGGACTAAAATGTGGTATATGTTTCGTTTTCATCACTGTAAAAAGACCGCTGATGAAAATTTGGATGAAAATGTTTTCATTGACGAAACTAACACTGCTGCACACCAGCCGCTGGCCATCTGGCCAAAGATGATTTGTGGGGTTTTTTTGTACAGTACAAGATTACATTTTAAAGTATATTTTTTGTTTATATATAATTTTTTTTTGTTTGTGACAGAGTTGGCAAGTGGTGAAATCACTATCAAGGTTTAGCCCGGATCTCACTGATGCATTTCCTAATGCGAGTTGGAATGCATTGAGAATCACATGACAAGTGAGAGAACATCAGTTTCTTTGGAGCTCATTCATACATACATGCAGTGCAAATGTAAGCCGACTTTGAAAAAAGGCACGCATCAAAATCACATCTGCGTTTTTTGATCCGTTTTAAGCCCCTTTCACACTTGTGCAACTTGGGACTGAAAAGTTGCATGACAAGTCGTACCCCAAAATTTACAAGGTGTATATCTGTGCTACTTTGGTCTGACTCTGATGCGACTTGAGGTCCATAGACCTCAAGATTACACAGGCACTGCTTCAAGTCTCATCAAAGTCACTGCAAAATCGCGTCAGTTGCGCGACTTTCAGGTTGCACAAGTGTGAAAATGGCCTTACAGAGTGCACCAGCGACCTAACAACCAGTGACTCATTCCTGCTGGCAGCAGCAGATACAACTCAGCGGTTGTTACATAGTTAGTTAGGTTGAAGGGAAAAAAAAAAAGACACAAGCCCATCTAGTTCAACCAAAAAAAAGAAAAAAATACAATCCCATATACACAATCCTTCACCCACAGTTGATCCAGAGAAAGGCGAAAAACCCCAGCTAAGCCTACTGGGCTGGCCAAAACTACCTCTGGAGGGAGTCTATGCCTCATGTTCACAGCTCTTACTGTGAAGAAACCTTTCCGTATTTGGAGAAGAAATCTTTTTTCCTCTAGACGTAAAGAGTGCCCTCTTGTCCTCTGTGATGACCTTAAAGTGAATAACGCAACACCAATTTCGCTATATGAACCATCACCATAAGTTTACATATTCTGGCAGAATTTGATTTCTTGGCCATTTTTTTTTTTTTTTTTTTTTTTTTAGAGAATATGAATGATAAAACAAAAAAACTTTTCTTTCACTCATGGTTAGCATTTGGCTGAAGCCATTTATTATCAATCAACTGTGTTTACTCTTTTTAAATCATAATGGCAAAAGAAACTACCCAAATGACCCTGATCAAAAGTTTACAAACCCTGGCGATTTTAGCCTGATAACATGCACACAAGTTGACACAAAGGGGTTTGAATGGCTACTAAAAGGTAACCACCCTCACCTGTGATCTGTTTGCTTGCAATTAGTGCGCGTATATAAAAAGGTCAATGAGTTTCTGGACTCCTGACAGACCCTTGCATCTTTCATCCAGTTCTGCACTGACGTTTCTGGGTTCTGAGTCATGGGGAAAGCAAAAGAATTGTCAAAGGATCTGCGGAAAAGGTAGTTGAACTGTATAAAACAGGAAAGGGATATAAAAAAAAAAAAAAAGATATCCAAGGAATTGAGAATGCCAATCAGCAGTGTTCAAACTCTAATCAAGAAGTGGAAAATGAGGGGCTCTGTTGAAACCAAACCACAGTCAGGTAGACCAACTGATATTTCAGCCACAACTGCCAGGAAAATTGTTCGGGTTGCAAAGAAAAACCCACAAATAACTTCAGGTGAAATACAGGAGCATCTGTGCACCCCCCTTTGATGGTGGATGTCTTTTGGACGCCCATGCGTCACCGCCCGTACATGACGCTGGGGGTGTAGCCTTCGGGGGTCTTGTGGGTATATCTGGACGTTCAGCACGGTTGGGATTCTGATTCATTACTTGGCGATTGGATAGAGCGGTCACATCTCTAAGAACAAACTGACAACCATTGGATGTTTTTCACTCCTATTGAGACACTTTCCAGACACAATTTTAAGGGGCTAAGTGGAGACCGCAGTAAGAAATACCCCTATCCAGTCCGTGCTGATCCTCCGGATGTTCCCCTTTTGTGGCCTTTGTTTTGTTCCGCCTCCTCAGCTCCCGAGCTGGATGCATTACACTGCTGCCATCTTGATATCCAGCGTTTGGCGATTCATCTCAGACTCCGATACCACATTCATGCATCCGCCCCTGAAGAGCGAGCAGGGTCTCGCGAAATGCATAGGGCTTTATTGATGCTTATTTTATGCCGGTACATGCTGGGTATTATTGATGTCTGCATTATGTTTACATACTTCCCTGTCCACATGTATGTACATTTTATCATCTTATTTTGTATGTGTACTTACTGACCCAGCAATTTTCAAGTTTTATTGTTGCTCATTGATGTATAACATTTGTAATAAATCTTTGTATATTTACGTTCATTTGTGTTGTGTACATTGGCTATTATGCCTGGTAACTCACAATCATTGTTGTTACCGCTTAGTTACATAACATCTTGAAATGAATAAATTGATTTTGTCTCAGTGTTCATTGTGGACATTGGCTAAACCTCTCTCACCTCATCTAAAGTCCCAGGGCTATTTTTCTTGTTTTTTTTGTCAGGTGAAATACAGGACTCTCTGAAAATGTGGTGTAGCCGTTTCAAGATGTACAATAAAGAGGCACTTGAAGAAAGATGGCCTGCATGGTCGGGTCGCCAGAAGAAAGCCATTACTAAACAAAGTATCCCGCTTACAATAAGCCAAACAGCACAGCGACAAGCCCCAAACCTTCTGGCACAAAGTGATTTGGAGTGATGAGACCAAAATTGAGCTTTTTGGCCACAACCATAAACGCTACATTTGGAGAGGAGTCAGCCAGCCCTGATGAAAGGTACACCATTCCTACTGTGAAACACGGAGGTGGATCGCTGATGTTTTGGGGATGTGTGAGCTACAAATTTGGTCAAAACTGATGACCAGATGAATGCAGTACTTTATCAAAAAATACTGGAAGAACATTTGCATTCATCAGCCAGGAAGCTGCGCATGGGACGTACTTGGACATTCCAACATGACAATGATCCAAAACACAAGGCCAAGTCGACCTGTCATTGGCTACCGCAGAATAAAGTGAAGGTTCTGGAGTGGCCATCTCAGTCTCCTGACCTCAATCTCATTGAGCCACTCTGGGGAGATCTCAAACGTGCAGTTCATGCAAGACAGCCCAAGAATTTACAGGAACTGGAGGCTTTTTGACAAGAGGAATGGGCAACTTTACCATCTGAGAAGATAAAGAGCCTCATCCACAAATACCACAAAAGACTTCAAGCTGTCATTGATGTTAAAGGGGGCAATACACGGTATTAAGAACTGGGGTATGTAAACTTTTGATCAGGTCATTTGGCTCGTTTCTGTTGTCATTATTATTTAAAAAGAGTAGACAGTTGATTGATAATAAATGGCTTCAGCCAAACAACTAACCATGAGTGTAAGAAAAGTTTTTGTGTTATTCATACTCTCTGAAAAATGGCCAAGAAATCATAAATTCTGCCAGGGTATGTAAACTTATGAGCACAACTGTATGTATTTGTACATGTTGATCATATTCTGGATGAGGTCTTACTAATGATTTGTACAGGGGCAAAATTATATCTCTCTCTCTCTGGAGTCCACAACTCTCTTAATTAAGAATTCAGAACCCGCCAGCTTTCTAGCAACAAGCAGTCACCCCTGCTGTGTCATTTGTTGTTAAGGTGCCAGCACCTGCTCTGTCGCCTCCTGTTCGCTCAGGGCTGTCTACTTGATCTCCTGGTCTTTACTAGAAAAAGTTAACAGTGGACCATGCATTCTCAAGCCATTAAGTTAGCTTGAAGGGGGGGGGGGGGGGGGGTGATCCACTCAAAAGGGGCAGTGGTCATAGCACCAGCTTAGAATAAGCAATAAAGAAACCACATACTCCGTAAATAATTAAACCAGCTTCTAAAAGTGATTAAAGCGGAAGTGCAGTCACATCCCAACTATACTTAAACCTGCTCCCATTCCAAGTACCCTGTGAAAAGCAAGATGTCTATGCTGAGGGCGCTACGATCCGGTCACATTAATCAGCGCATGACATGTTAGTCATCTATTTACTCTGCATAACATCATCTTTCATATCTTACAAAAAACTGAGGTATATATTGCTTGTTTTTTTTTATTCATTAAAGTATTTTTCCAAAAAAAATTGCATTTAAAAAAAAAAAGCTGTGCAAAAGCAGTGTGGCATAAAAAATTGCAACGACCGCCATTTTATTTTCTCTGCTATAATATGTTTGTAAATTTTTAGCAAAAAAAAAAAATATTGATTTTTACTTCTAAACTAAAGTTATGGATAAAAGGCCTGGTCAACAAGTAGTAATAACCTCCAAAACTTCAGCAAAGTGGACAGGATATATAAAACACCCTGCTCTTCTGTTGCCAAAATGATAGTCAGATAGTTGCTGCTGTCAAATAAAATTTTATAGAGATATATATATATATATATATATATATATATATATATATATATATATATCTCTATATATATATATATATATATATATATATATATATATATATATAGAGAGATATATATATATATATATATATATATATATATAGATAGAGATATATATATATATATATATATAGAGATATATATAGATAGATAGATAGATAGATAGATAGATAGATAGATAGATAGATAGATAGATAGATATCTATACATATATATATACATACATATATATATATATACATATATATATACATATATATATATATATATATATATATATACATACATACATATATACATACACACACATATACATACATACATACACACACACATATACATATATATATATACACACATATACACACACACACATACATATATACACATATATATTCAAAATAACTTTAATAAACATTTGTGCACTTTAGTAAAAAAATCCCTCATTAACCCTTAGTTTACCTTAATCTAACCAAACCTAACTAATCCTTTCCTTTAGCTATTATTTTTCCTGCTGTGCTTGCGTTTCCATTATTAACAATAACCATTACTAATGTAACGTATACTTTGTGTCTATAGTAGAAAAAAAAGCTCTTTTTTTTTTTTCTATGAATTGCATGTAAAAAAAAAAATATTTTTGCGGCTGCAGCCCGTTACTCTAGTAGTATACAGCAGCTGTATGACCAAAGCCACAGGTTCCAATTCGACAGGGTGCAGGTGTGGTTGAGTGGCCCCGAATGCACACGGTCTGTGTTTGGGCCAAACACCTGCAACCACACACGTGTCAAATCAGGACCTGCGACTGTTTTGTTGCATTTGTATCCTTTAATAACGATTTCAGAGGATTTTCAGCTAAAATATATTTTTGATATTTTTGGTGGGGGAGGGGGGCTGTCAAATAGCTGACACCTGTACACTGCCCTGCTGACATCCCATCATCTGCCCCCCCCCCCCCCCCCTGACATTTTTTTAATGTCCCCCCCTTAAACCTTTTACAGTTGACCATAAGCAACAGAAAATCCAAAATCTGAGGAAGAAAAATAAACTCTTCAGTAATTTTAAAATAAGGTAATCCCAAAATAAAACGTGCAGGCATGTGGAAAACATCTAATATTTAATTCTTTGCAGTGAAAATATAAGACTTCACTTGTGGAAAGAGACTGATAAAAAACATCAAACCATGAACTTAATAGAGGTAACATTCACACGTTAACAACCGGAGGAGCCAAGTGCCATATCAGTTAATCATAATACTGTCATCTGGACTCCCACAGGAATAGCGGAGACTGCTGCCTTGCTGCTTACTGTGCAGGATTTATGAAGTACCGTTCACACCTTGTCATCATTAGCAGCCTGTGGATGCACTATATATTCACACTCTGCTTTTCCAGCAGACAAACCTAGACTCTGGTATTCTATCGAGAATTTCATGCTCTATCTTAAAGTGGAGTTCCACCCAAAAGTGTAACTTCCACTCATCGGATTCCTCCCCCCCTCCGGTGTCACAGTTGGCAGCTTTCAGGGGGGAGGGGGGTGCAGATACCTGTATATTACAGGTATCTGTACCCACTTCCGGCGTAGATAGCCGCAGAATCTGCGGTTATTTACGCCACTTCCTGCTCCCTCCCCGCTGGGAAACATACGGGTCCCAGAGACAGCAGGGACCATCCTTATTGCGCAGCGCGACTCACGTATGCGCAGTAGGGAACCGGGAAGTGAAGCCGCGCGGCTTCACTTCCGGATTCCCTTACCGAAGATGGAGGCGGCAGCACCCGAGGACGGAGAGACGGTTCGGCCTCGGGTGCCGACATCGCGGGCGCTCTGGACAGGTAAGTGTCCATGTTTTAAAAGTCAGCAGCTGCAGTATTTGTAGCTGCTGACTTTTAAAAAAAAAAATTTCGGCGGAGCTCCGCTTTAAAGAACCTGACATGGCCCAAAATGCTTCCAAGATAAAAAGTAGGCACTTTTTAAAGCGATTATATATTCCTTGGTTGTTCTATGTAAAGCCACTCTCTAAATTTCAGTTTTCTCTTAAGTAATTTGTTCCTCTGATTGGCGAAGGTGGCGAGGCGGGTGGATGACACCTTGATTTCGACCTCAACTAATCAGAGGAAGCCTAGTGTTCACTGATACTACGGCTACGGCGAGTAATCCGTACTGCTACCACAACAGAGGAGCTTGCTGTATAAGTAGCTAATGCTACAACAGTATTTTACAGCGCACTCAGCTGCCACATCACCATGTAATGGAAATAGTTAAATTTGGGTCAACCTGGCCAAAACTCTTAAAAATTATTCTACTCCAACACCTTTAATTCAATATTGAGGCCCTTTCAAGTGATTCAAAAATGCAAAACAGGTTTAAAACTTAACTGATGTGTGCAATGGAGTCACACGGAGTGGCTCCAAACCATCTATTCTTTGGTTCCCCACCAGCATTTCTGGCTCCTCCTCTCTGACGGGTGCCCCCAAAAGGAAGAGACTTCCTATGGGGGCACTTGTGCGGACTCACTCCCAAGCCCTGCTGCCTGCATCTACTAGCAGCATGGCTTAGCCCCGCCCCCTTGTCACTGGCTTTGATTGACAGCAGCAGAAACCAACGGCTTCCGCTGCCTAGCGAAGCCTGTGTGATCAGAAAGTGAGGGGAGAGAGCCACTGCAGATGGGCACAATGCTGGATCAAATGAGGATTCAGTTAAGTATAAGGAGGGGAGAGGGGGGGGAATACTACCACCTTAATGCACAGAATGCATGGAGGTTTAAAATGTTTAGGCTTTATAACCTATTTTACATCTTTGTGGTGCATTACCAAATGCATGTTAATTAGTATTATGTTTAGGCCGCCCATTAATTTTAAGTGTTTAGTTTGCATACAAAGCACTCCAAAGCACTCCACACCAAAAATCAACCACTTTGCCCCTTCCCCCTTACAAGAGTGCACCACAATGCACAGTAGTGTCTTATCGCACATTGTGCTGCTGCCTTCTTTCATTTTAGGGCCCTGGGGGTGCCATTCAGAATATATGGACACAACACATATGCAGACTGCAGTAACATATGTTACCACAAGGCAAAAAAGTCTGGAGCCAGCCCAAGCCCAATGTCAATGTACTATCAAATGAAAGACGCTGTGCTGCCCAATAATGTTCTGGCATTTGAAAGACAAGGAAAAGGCTTAGCACTGGGAGGAGTAGGGCTTAGTCTCAATTTAGGGCTTAGGATCCAAGCGACTTCACAGGGATCCTGTGATTTATTTGAATGCAGGTACTTACAACATTCCTGCATGTCAGTGCTGCTACTTTAGGCTGTTAAATTAAACACTTTATTTAAAGCTGAAATCACTGAATGTAGAGATGTGTCTTTCTGTCCATCCAGTTCGAAAGTTTACACAGGGCAGTCAGGTGGATGACACTTCTTAAAAAGTTAGTGGTTATAAACCCTCACCTATACCCAGTGAAGTGACTGGCCTTGGGTGATACACAGAAGGTGAAACAAACACTCCTAAGTTGTACAGTGGAACCTCGGATTAGGAGCATAATCCGTTCCAGGAGTATGCTCGTAATCCAATGTACTCGCATATCAAAGCGAGCTTTACCATTGAAGTCAATGGAAACGAAAATAATTTGTTCAGCCATGACTTCAATGGGATGCAATACCGCATGCGGCCAGAGGCGGGGGGCGCCAGAGAGCCTCGGAAAGGGCCGAAAAGGCCCGAGGGACACTTCGGCGAACCTCGGCAAGACTCCGTTCACGAGCCTTTCTCGAGGTTTGCCAAGGTCAGCCGAACTGTCCTCGGGCCTTTCCGTGCATTTCCGAATGGCGACTTTCGGCTCTGCTCGGCTCCGGCGCCCCCCACCTCAGGCCAAGAGCGGTACTGCATACCGCTTTTGGCCTGAATCCTGCTCGTTTTGCAAGACAACACTCGCAAACCGAGTTAGGAATTTTAGAAATACAGTGCTCGGTTTGCGAAGCGCTCGTTAACCGCGTTACTCGCAAACCGAGGTTCCACTGTACCTGTTTATTTGCAGCCATTTGTCATCCCCTCAGGTCAAAAGGATTTTTCACAGACTCACAAAGCAGGGGG
This sequence comes from Lithobates septentrionalis, assembly GCA_037952835.1. Classification (NCBI taxonomy): domain Eukaryota; kingdom Metazoa; phylum Chordata; class Amphibia; order Anura; family Ranidae; genus Lithobates; species Lithobates septentrionalis. Next base: position 906,226 of record JBBDGP010000492.1, on the reverse strand, counting down.
CGGAGAGCCAGAGTTAAACTGTATAAGAGCTAATTGAAGAGAAAAGGACACACACCCCTTCACACAGCATACAGAAACAGAGCTGAGGTTGTCAATCACAAGCTGTGTGCTTGAGGTCCCTCCCTTTATTTTTTTAGCTCTTGGAGTCAGGAAAACTTGTCATAAGTGACTCATTCTGATAGAGGAATTATACATCAGATAGATGGTGCTTTAGAGAGAGAGGCAAGAAAACACTAGCACGCTTTGTTGAGATTTCATGTCTGAGGTTTACAGCCACTTTAAAGTGGAGTTCCAACCACATATACGTTTTAAATCTCTTACCATTACATAATGTATATTTACCATTGGTTAGTCTTGTCATTAATGCAGCATTTATTAATATTTTATTTAAAAAGTTACCTTTAATCCCTCCTGCTTAGGCATTCCCATCTTACTTGTGGGCAGGCGAAGCCCACAAGCATAAACTTCCGGGATACGGTGCTGCTGTATTCCCAGCATGCACGCCCGTTCTCGCGCATGCGCAGTAAGAGCATAGCGGCGCAGGAAACTACACAGGTTGCCATCACAATGGGCGGCTTAGTTGGAAGTGCCCACCCCGTTGTTATGGCAACGAAGATAAGCCGCCCTTGCCTGCGTCACTTTTGAAATACCGTGATTCTAGCCCTGGGCGCTGCCCACTGACTCCTGGGAAATGACAGGCACCGAGGGAAATGACATCAGGTGCCATGGAGATGAAGGGGCAGATTATAAGGCACCACATAGCAACAGGCATGAAAAAGGCATGAAAAAGGTAAAAAAAAAAAAAAAAAAAAAAAAAAAAGGTTTCCAAATGTCGTTGGTTATGTTTATTGCTGCTGAATAATGTAAAGTTAATTTTATGGGTGAGACTCCGCTTTAATGAATACAATAGGGTCAACTTTTCACCTCCAGCTGGCTTAATAGACAGTGAAAGTGCCCAGCAGCCTAATGGGGCAAACTATCTGCTTTTGCCTCTTATCAACATGTCCCAGCATGGCTTCTGGTCCTTCTCCTCCTCCTCCTCCTCCTCCTCCTCCCCCCCCCCCCCCCTTTCCTGATATGAGTACTGCTGTGTAGGGGATTACAAGATAAAAATTAAAATCTAGGTACTCACAAAATTTACATGCAAAATACAAAAAATGTTCAAGCTCACCAGAGCAAAGATCTTTGTAATATTGTTGGTTGGTGAGAACCTGCGTAAGAACTGATCTCATCGCACAACCCATTTTGGTTAAATCCTCCAGGAAGGAGATCTGAGGTTCCAAAGCCTGAAGGATCTTCTGGAGGTCCTTATCGGACGATGACTCTAGAAAGAAAAAAAATAATACAATTTAACACAAAGCTTATGAACTACATATTTAAAAAAAATAAATAAAAAAAAGGGAGGAGGATACATGACAAAAATACCAAAACCGCTAAAAAAGAAAAACACTTTTAGTCATTCTGGAGGTCGCTATTGCCTCTCACAGCGTTTCCTCCAACCCTCCTATGGTAAACGTATGGAATGGATTTCTGAAATAAATGGTCTGTTTGAAAAGCATACCTATACCCTACAAAATACCCCCTGTACATTTGAAAAGGTCTGGGCTAACTGGATAGAAGTAATGTACCCCTTTCTTGCATCGTAGAACAGCTCTACTCATTTTACTGTCCCGGTCATGGGAGCAGCTGGTCTATGTAGTGGTCTGCGCTTGGCAATCTTTTTTTTTTTTTTTTTTTAAATCAAAGAAGAAGGAATCACTTCTGTACCATGCAGAGATGTAGGGGTCAGCATAAGACCTAAAGCAAGCAGAAGAGAACTGGCATCTGACTGTTCCAAAAGTGTGTCAAATAAAGAGGATTCTCCAGGTAAGATTGGCAGTGTGGGCAGCAGGACAGGAATGTATATTATCTCCTTCACACAGCAACTTATTAGAATTATTAATTTTGCAACAGAGAGTCACTTTAAAGAAACTGAACTAATTGGACAAATCCTTCAGCCAGCTTACATTTTAATTAACCCCTTCCCATCAAACAAATGCATATAAGCAGCTTCACTGAAAGGGTCTTTTTTTGTAGAGCTGCATATGTGCATACCTGTGTTTGTGCTGCATAGCATGCTCCCAGCACAGATACAGAGCTGTCACCAGCAGCTCTGGGTCTCATACTGATGATTGGATGCTGGGAGGACCAGCTATCGATCACATGGTCGCTGTGAGAGCCTGTGACTGGCTATCACAGTGATCAGTTACTGTACAGACTGCTTCTGTATTTCCTCCTCTTGAATGGAGTTGTGCAAAAAATAGACCAGGGCTTGATCTAAGTCAGTGCCAGGGTCAGGGTGTTTTAGGAAGGATTAAAAAATTTTTAAAAAAAATAAAACAATGTTTTTTTAGGATTAGGCTGGGTTCACACTGGTATGACACTCCGACAATGGGAGCTCATGTCACATGACGTGTGAAAATCAATGTTTCCCTATGAGAGCCATCTTAACTGGTCCGACACAAGTTGGTCTGACTTTGAAAATGCTCCCTGCACCACTTTGTTCCGACTTTGATCCTACTTCAGCCCATTGAATATCACTGAAGTCAGATCAAAGTCGGATCGCCGTCTTGACTTTTCCGACTTTGATACGAGACTTGTGCTCTGATGATCTTGAAGGGGAACTCCACACCAATTTTTGTTAAAAAAACGCCATGGGTTCCCCCTCCAAGAGCATACTAGGCCCTTCGGTCTGGTATGGATTTTAAGGGGAACCCCCACACCCATAAAAACGGCGTGGGGGTCCTCCCCAAAATCCATACCAGACCCATATCTGAGCACACAGCCTGGCAGGTCAGGAAAGGGGTGGGGATGAGCGAGCGCCCCCCCCCCTCCCGCCCGAACCGTACCAGGCCACTTGCCCCCACCCCAAAGCACCTTGTCCCCATGTTGATGAGGACAAGGGCCTCTTCCCGACAGTCCTTGCCGTTGGTTGTCAGTTTTTGCAGGCTTATCGGAATAACATAAAATTTTATATTATATTTATATATATATATATATATATATATATATATATATATATATATATATATATATATATATATATATATATATATATATATATATATATATTTTATATATATATATAATTATTATACAGGATTTATATAGCGCCAACAGTTTACGTAGAGCTTTACAACTTGAGGGTAGACAGTACAAATACAATACACTTTAATACAGTAGGAATCAGAAGTAGGCCCTGCTCCTTAGAGCTTACAATCTAAGAGGGAAGGTCAAGAGATACAAGAGGTAATAACTGTGGGTGATGTGCTGATTGAGAAGATAAATGTACAGTTGTTAGGTGGGGGGCCAGATAGGCTTCTCTGATGAGATGAGTTTTCAGGGATCGTCTGAAAGTGGATAAAGTAGGAGAAAATCGGACGGATTGGGGTAGAGCATTCCAGAGGATGGGGGAGGCTCTGGAGAAGTCCTGAAGGCGAGCATGGGATGAGGCGACAAGGAGTTTGAGAGCAGGAGGTCTTGAGAGGAGCGAAGAGAACGATTAGGTTGGTATTTTGTGACTAGGTTAGAGATGTAGCTGGCTTTGTAAGTTATAGTTAGTATCTTGAATTTAAAATCGGTGACTGAGTGGCAGCCAATGAAGGGATTTGCAGAGGGGTGTAGCAGACGCTGAGCGGTTTGTGAGGTGGATGAGCCTGGCAGCAACGTTCATGATGGACTGAAGTGGGGATAGCCTATTTAGAGGTAAATATATATATATATATATATATATATATATATATATGTATGTATATATATATGTATGTGTATATATGTATGTGTATATATATATATATATATATATATATATATGTATGTGTATATATATATATATATATATATATATATATATATATATATATATATATATATATATATATATATATATATATATATATATATATATATATATATATATATATATATATATACATTTTTTTTAATATTTTATAATATCTTTTTATGTAACAACATTGAAGAAATGACACTTTTCTACAATGTAAAGTAGTGAGCGTACAGCTTGTATAACAGTGTAAATTTGCCGTCCCCTCAAAATAACTCAACATACAGCCATTAATGTCTAAACCACTGGCAAAAAAAAAAAGTGAGTACACCCCTAAGTGAAATGTCCAAATTGGGCCCAAAGTGTCAATATTTTGTGTGGTCACCATTGTTTTCCAGCACTGCCTTAACCCTCTTGGGCATGGAGTTCACCAGAGCTTTACAGGTTTCCAATGGAGTCCTCTTTCACTCCTCCATGACAACATCACGGAGCTGGTGGATGTTAGAGACCTTGCGCTCCTTCACCTTCCGTTTGAGGATGTCCCACAGATGCTCAATAGGGTTTAGGTCTGGAGACATGCTTGGCCAGTCCATCACCTTTACCCTCAGCTTCTTTAGCAAGGCAGTGGTTGGCTTGCAGGTGTGTTTGGGGTCGTTATGTTGGAATACTGCCCTGTGGCCCAGTCTCCGAAGGGAGGGGATCTTGCTCTGCTTTAGTATGTCACAGTACATGTTGGCATTTATGGTTCCCTCAATGAACTGTAGCTCCCCAGTGCCGGCAGCACTCTTGCAGCCCCAGACCATGACACTCCCACCATCATACTTGACCGTATGACACCATCTTAACCAAATAAGTTTATCTTGGTCTCATCAGACCACAGGACATGGTTCCAGTAATCCATGTCCTTAGTCTGCCTGTCTTCAGCAAACCGTTTGCGGGCTTTCTTGTGCATCATCTTTAGAAGAGGCTTCCTTCTGGGACGATGGCTATGCAGACCAATTTGATACAGTGTGCAGAGTATGGTCTGAGCACTGACAGGCTGACCCCTCACCCCTTCAACCTCTGCAGCAATGCTGGCAGCACTTATACATCTACTTCCCAAAGACAACCTCTGGATAGGACGCTGAGCAACATGCACTCAACTTCTTTGGTCGATCATGGCGAGGCCTGTTCTGAGTGGAACTTGTCCTGTTAAAACGCTGTATGGTCTTGGCCATCATGCTGCAGCTCAGCTTTAGGGTCTTGGAAATCTTCTTACAGCCTAGGCCATCTTTATGTTGAGCAACGGTTCTTTTCTTCAGACCCTAAGGGTCGGTTCACACTGGGGCGACTTGGGATCCGACTTGTACGCCCTCAAGTCGCCCCAAGTCGCCCCAGAAAGAGATTCAATGGGAGTGAACGCTAGCGTCTTAATAGACACTACTGAAGTCGCTCCGACTTCAGAGCGTACTCCCTGTACTACTTTGATCCGACTTGGTAGGCGACCTGTACCATAGAAATCAATGGAAGTCGCCTCCAAGTCGGATCTCTCTGTAAAGTCAAGCGACTTTGCAGGGAAAACCCCTCTCTCCCCCCTCCCTCCCAGAGAGCTGATTGCCCTGTGATTGGCCACAGCCGAAGTCGCCTGTCATGGAGGCGACTTCAAGTCGCCTTGTAATTTGCTAAAGTCGCGCTGAAGTCGCGTCGAAGCCGCGTTGAAGTCGCCGTGCAAAGTCGCGCTGAAGTCGTGTTGCCCCAGTGTGAACCGACCCTAAGAGAGTTCTTTGGCATGAGGTGCCATGTTGAACTTCCATTGACCAGTATGAGAGCGTGAGATTGATAACACCAAATTTAAATAATGATATTTGAAGCGCTTCACAATGTGCATGAAAATGAATATAAAAGTAAATATAAAATAGTCAAATAAATCCAGCGGTGAGTAAAAATTCCTAAAAAATCCAACAATCAAAATAGTGTAAAACTATAAAAAATTAGTGACACCAAATGTGTAAAAAATTCACATAAAAAATCCACATAAAAATAAATATATAGGGATGTATTCAGAAGGTTCAATTATACAGGTGTGGAATCCTGATTGGTATAGAGCTTTTGATCACTAGCAAAGCTGTTTAAAAACACTTGCTTAATTAAGGTGCTCATTGATCTTAATAGTACCAAAGTGTTTTTTGCTTCTATTCACAACCAATGTGAGAATCATAAACAGGCAAATAAGAGAAAAAAACCAATCATTGTGCAATAGTTAGGATACCAAGGTACACAGGCAAACTTCAATCCACTCACGTGTGCCTTATAATGATGAGGCATATGCAGGTTTTACTATAGCAGTCAGCCGCCTTAGACAGGAGCAGATTCAGTGCAGTACACTGTGTGAAACTGCTGATCTGCACAGAGCGTCCTTGGCTCCTCCCACGCGTTCCTTGAAAAAGTCACGTGACTGTGATGTAACGCGTGGGAGGAGCCAAGGACGCTCTGTGCAGATCAGCAGTTTCACACAGTGAGGAAGTGAACTTGTATATAAAAACACTAAAATAAAAATGTTATTTGCACATTCTTGTAATGCCAAAAGGTCGAAGGCCTGGTTCATACAGATTTTGATGCGATTCAGGTGTGATTATATAGTGCGACTTATTGGCGATTTTGTACTTGATGTTATGCCTAGTAGTCGAGCCACTACTACTACTTTTTAGCCCTGGTTCGAACACATGAAATCGCATGACAGGTGGAATAACATGACTTTCTTTGGAGGCGGTTTAAATATATGCATTGCAAATCCAATGATATTTTAAAAAGGGTCCTGCATAAATTTAGAGTGGTGCAATTTTTAGCTCCATAGACTTGAACGGTAACTGCATGCAAAACGCTTATCTGTCCTAAAGTATCACAATTCTAGTATGTTTTTGTGGAGAGGGAGAAAAGTTGTATGCAAATTGTATGAAAAATGCATTAGAATCGCATCTGAACCAAATCAATGCGCACTGCAGCAGCTCCTTCAAATTGCACCGCATGAGCGTGAACCTATGCTTAGGGACCAAACATTTGCTTGGAAGCGGGGTTTAAAAAAAATAGAAAATTGCTTTCCAAATAACGACAGAATCACATGTACATGCAATTTCTGTGCAATTCCGCGGATGTCTATGGGGCCAAAAATCACACTGGAATCGCACCATAGTGCAGTAACCTTTTCCAAAATCACTCTGTGCTGTGTCGCATTTATGTGAACAGGCATCATTGAAAACAATGTAATAAAGTTCTGTGCGACTCCATTCATAAATCGCACTAGTGTCAACCAGGCCTAAATTATTTCCTATATATTTCCTTCCTTCAATGAAATCAAACCTGGTGATCACACCAGCCAAAAAGGTATCCACAGGCCAAGCTTCTTTTTGTATGGTGACAACACTTGCAGTTATGCCACCCTTAACTGCACAAGTCTGATTTGGACTATAAGCCGCCATATTAAACGCATACTAAAAGTGAATATTGCATGGAGAAAAACATGACAATATTAATAGAATATATTGATATTTATTTTTTATAAAAAAAGAACCAAAATATGATCCTGTTTAATCAACAGTGCTTTACAAAAAAAAAAAAGTAAATAAAAAAGGTTCTTTAACCTCTTGCCACCCACATAATGCATATGTGTGACAGCAAAGAGTGTGAGCTTTATCGCCCACACACCACACACATGGGCAGCTAAAGACACTTCTTGGTCTAGCGATAAAAAGTCTGCAGGAATGACTCCCATTCATGTGACAGCCAATCAGAGTGGTCATGTTATCAGCGGATCCGTCCTGCTCCCACGGTGTAAAGACCCTAATAAAGGGATGCCAGTGCTGAGTGGGAAGGGGTTAAAACCCAGCTCTGGGAATAATAAAACACTACCATGGTTAATTGCTCATTAACTCTAGGGGATATGAAATTAGATGTAATACTTACCTTAAGCTTCACCCAACTGGAGGACCACCTACATGTTCAATGCAAGACTATTGGTCTTGTAATGTACTTTAGGTTAGTGTGTGACTACGAAACAGTGTCTAATAGAGGAGGCTTCAGGGGACCAGTCACACAGATGGAAGGAGCTTGCCCAATTGATGAATAATGGAAAATTGTTACCAATACTTACCGCAATTTTCCTTACCTGGCTCTGCCTCATGCCAGTAACCTTGGGTCAATTCCGCCCCTTGACCCCGTATAGGACATCCCTGAATAGATCAATAAAAAGGCGTTCTGTAAATAGCCTGCGATGGACTAGGGAGGGTGTGTACTGGCATGAGGCAGAGCCAGGAAAGGAAAATTATGGTAAGTATTGGTAACAATTTTCTGTTTTCCTGGCTCAGCCTCAAGCCAGTAACAGGGAGGGAGTAAAACAAAACCACCATCATCAGGTGCTGCTTAGAATTAATTTATTATTTGGATAAAGCAAAAGCCAACACAAAAGCTTCCACGATATCAATTGGGAGGAAGCTACATCAAGCTTGTAATGCCTGATAAATGTATTAGGGAGACTCCAGCTGGCCGCCCCACAGACCACATCCATCGAGACCTTGGACCAGGCTGCCCAGGAGGAAGAAAACTACCAGAGCAATGTGCCCGAATCTCTTGAGGGGAAAAAGGCCTTCCTGCGAGTAAGCTGATTGAGTACACCTTACCACCCATGTTGAGCTGATCTTGGGGAGAGCTGGCATGCACAACTTAGGACACTTCGGAAATACGAAGAGAGCGCTGGACTTTCGGAATGATTCTGTTCTCTCCGTATACGTTGTAGAATAGAGTTTAGAACCAACTTATGCAAATCCGAACCTTTGGGCTCAGTGTTGAGGGTTTAAAAAAACTGGAAGGGCCGATTGGCATTTAAAGTGGAACCTCATGGGAACCTTAGGCAAGAAATTTGGAGAAGGCCGTAACACCACTTTGACCAGAAAAAAGGTGCAGTACGGCTCCTTGCAGGAGAATGTAGCAATGTCAAAGATTCGCCTAGCTGAGACAATAGCTGTAAGAAACACTGTCTTCAAAGTGAGGTAATATAATGGACAGCTCAAATCTGGAGCAAAACGGAGACTTCAGCAACTCCCCCAGACCCAACGGAAAATACCGCAATCAAAATATCGGATGTATTGGAGGTCGTATTTTAATTGCCGCTTTTACAAATCTGACCACAGCGGTTCCTTGGACCAGGAAGTGTCAGTCAATGCCGAAACCTGTACTTTAAATGGTATTGCAGCTTAGGTCTAATTCCAGTCCTGATTGAAGAAATCCCAGCTCATTCACCAAAGAGGGGGACTGAAAGGAAAATCCTTGTTGAACAGTCTAATCTTCCAATCTCTGCCATGCTCGGTGGGAAGTTTACCTGGTCAAGATCTTCCTTGCCAAAGGGAGGTTGACATGACCGAAAACGAAAAGATTAAGGCCCCTCAGTTTGCTCCTTTCAACTGCCATGCAGTCAAGGCTAGTCGGGCAAGATCTGGATGAAACTGGCGGTTTTGGAGAAGCAGGTCTCGGGCTTGAGGCAATCCGATTGGAGGGCCCGTTGCTAGGTGACAAAGAAGGGAGAACCATGGCATCCTTGACCAGATTGGGGCGATTCCTCCTTCACAATCTTCAGCAATGACTTGAGAATCAGGGCCGTTGGAGGGAAGATGTATACGAGACTGAAGCCCCACTTCTGGAAAAGGGCATTCTGGGCTAGAGCTTGTGGGTGAAAGAAGCGGATGAAAAGCTGTGGGGTCTGACAATTGTCTGGAGTCGTACGAGTATCACCTCAGGGGTCCCCCACCGTGCGAAGATATCCGACAGATACTTCCGGTTCAGCTTCCATTCCCTGTGGCTAGAGAATCTGCGGCTTAGCCGACTCGTTAGGGTGTTTTGAGAACCCGGAAGGTACGCTGCCGACAGGTCCAGCAAGCTCGAAGATTTCCGATGTGACTTGGAGAAGGCGCAGATTCCTCGCTCTCCCAGCTTCATCACATAAGATAAGAAACCACAGCCTTGTCGTCCATCTGAAGTATGACTTGAGTGATGGGAAAGAATGCTTTTAGGGCTTCACCGCTGCACTCAGTACTAGCAGATTGCAGGAACATAGGAGCTGAGAGTACCAAGTTTCCTGAGTTCACAGGCCTTGGCAATGAGCACCCCAACTCCGCAGACTTGCATCTGACGTGATGAAGACCCAGCTCACTGGGTTGATGGGCTTATCCCTGGAAAGGTTAACCCCTTGGCTCCACCACTGCTGGTCGTCTTGAATAAAGAGCAGAACATCGACTTTCTGATGTCGCTATCCCCGATGCCCCTGCTCAGACGGCAACTCTGGAACCTCTGCTGGAATACAAGCTGTCAGGCTTCCCAGAAAACATACAGTGGGAACAGAAAGTATTCAGACCCCCTTAAATTTTTCACTCTTTGTTATATTGCAGCCATTTCTTAAAATCATTTAATTTCATTTTTTTCCTCATTAACCACTTCCCGCCCGGCCTATAGCAGATTGACGGCCGGGCGGTGATTCAGTTATCCTGACTGGGCGTCATATGATGTCCAGCAGGTGAAGGCTCTTTACCACGTGATCATCCGTGACCAATCACGGCTGATCACGATGTCAATAGGAAGAGCCGTTGATCGGCTTTCCCTCACTCTCCTGACAGGGGGGAGGGGATCTGCGCTGATTGTTCATCAGCGCAGCCCCCCCCCCCGGATGCCCACACTAGACCACCAAGAAGCCGCCGGGACCACCAGGAAAGGGGGCAACATGCGAATGGCCAAGTATGTACCCCATGGCCATCCACATGTGCCCAATATGCCAATGCCCACAAATGTGGAACTGATTGGTACCATTATATTTCAGTGATGCTCAGCAATGCCACCCATTAGTGTTATCAGTGCCACCAGTGTCCTTCAGTGCCACCTGTCAGTGCCCATCCGTGCCCACCTATCAGTGCCACCCATAAGTACCCATCAGTGCCACCCATAAGGAACCCATCAGTGCCACCCACAAGTGCCCATCAGTGCCACCCACAAGTGCCCATCAGTGCCACCCACAAGTGCCCATCAGTGCCACCTACGAGTGCCACCTACGAGTGCCACCTATCAGTGCCCATCAGTGCCACCTAATCGGTGACGCCACATCAGTGCCCGTCAGTGCAGCCACATCAGTGCCCGTCAGTGCAGCCACATCAGTGCCCGTCAGTGCAGCCACATCAGTGCCCGTCAGTGCAGCCACATCAGTGCCCGTCAGTGCAGCCACATCAGTGCCCGTCAGTGCAGCCACATCAGTGCCCGTCAGTGCAGCCATATCAGTGCCCGTCAGTGCAAAAGAAAACATACTTTACAAAAAATTTTTACAGAAACAAAAAATAGTTTTTTTTCGGTCTTTTATTTGTTGGCGCAAAAAATAAAAACCACAGAGGTGATCAAATACCACCAAAAGAAAGCTCTATTTGTGGGAACAAAATGATAAAAAATTTGTTTGGGTAGCATGACTGCGCTGAAAGCTGAAAATTGGCCTGGGCAGGAAGGTGTCTAAGTGCCTGGTATCGAAGTGGTAATGTACACACAGCACCCCATATTGACAGAAAAACACAGAAATGTTGACGTTTTTGCAGATTTATTAAAAAAGAAAAACTGAAATATCACAAGGTCCTAAGTATTTAGACCCTTTGCTCAGTATTTAGTAGAAGCACCCCTTTGATCCAATACAGCCATGAGTCTTTTTGGGAAAGATGCAACAAGTTTTTCACACCTGGATTTGGGGATCCTCTGCCATTCCTCCTTGCAGATCCTCTCCAGTTCTGTCAGGTTGGATGGTAAACGTTGGTGGACAGCCATTTTTAGGTCTCTCCAGAGATGCTCAATTGGGTTTAAGTCAGGGCTCTATCTGGGCCATTCAAGAACAGTCATGGAGTTGTTGTGAAACCACTCCATTATTTTAGCTGTGTGCTTAGAGTCATTGTCTTGTTGGAAGGTAAACCTTCGGCCCAGTCTGAGGTCCTGAGCACTCTGGAGAAGGTTTTTGGCCAGGATATCCCTGTACTTGGTCGAATTCATCTTTCCCTCGATTGCAACCAGTCGTCCTGTCCCTGCAGCTGAAAAACACCCCCACAGCATGATTCTGCCACCACCATGCTTCACTGTTGGGACTGTATTGGACAGGTGATGAGCAGTGCCTGGTTTTCTCCACACATACCGCTTAGAATGAAGGCTAAAACGTTCTATCTTGGTCTCATCAGACCAGAGAATCTTATTTCTCACCATCTTGGAGTCCTTCAGGTGTTTTTTAGCAAACTCCATGCGGGCTTCTATGTGTCTTGCACTGAGGAGAGGCTTCCGTCGGGCCACTCTGCCATAAAGCCCCGACTGGTGGAGGGCTGCAGTGATGGTTGACTTTCTACAACTTTCTCCCATCTCCCGACTGCATCTCTGGAGCTCAGCCACAGTGATCTTTGGGTTCTTCTTTACCTCTCTCACCAAGGCTCTTCTCCCCCGATAGCTCAGTTTGGCCAGACGGCCAGCTATAGGAAGGGTTCTGGTCTTCCCAAACGTCTTCCATTTAAGGATTAAGGAGGCCACTGTGCTCTTAGGAACCTTAAGTGCAGCATAAATTTTTTTGTAACCTTGGCCAGATCTGTGCCTTGCCACAATTCTGTCTCTGAGCTCTTCAGGCAGTTCCTTTGACCTCATGATTCTCATTTGCTCTGACATGCACTGTGAGCTGTAAGGTCTTATATAGACAGGTGTGTGGCTTTCCTAATCAAGTCCAATCAGTATAATCAAACACAGCTGGACTCAAATTTAGGTGTAGAACCATCTCAAGGATGACCAGAAGAAATGGACAGCACCTGAGTAAAATATATGAGTGTCACAGCAAATGGTCTGAATGATGATGATGTGATATTTCAGTTTTTCTCTTTTAATAAATCTGCAAAAATGTCAACAATTCTGTGTTTTTCTGTCAATATGGGGTGCTGTGTGTATATTAATGAGGAAAAAAATGAACGTAAATGATTTTAGCAAATGTCTGCAATATAACAAAGAGTGAAAAATTTAAGGGGGTCTGAATACTTTCCGTCCCCACTGTATACCTCTGCAGACCGTAACCAGAGTGCAGGCCTATGAGGAAATTTATCTTTCTTGCTTTGGAAGGAACACCTTGCACTGAAGAGTGTCGAAGGACCTCTCTAGATACACAAGGTTCTGACATGGAACAAGTCAGATTTCTTTCTGTACTATCATTCATCCAAACTCTGCTAGAGTGGTCAGGACTTGGTCCCAGTGCTGCACCAGAAGGTCCTTGGAGTAAGGGAGAATTAAGACGACGTCCAGGTAATGAAAAACTCTAATGCCCTGCTGTCGGAGATAAGCGAGCATTGTGATCATAAGCCTCGAAAAAAGTTTCTAAGCCCGAACAGAAGACATCTGAATTGGAAATGGTTGCCTGTGAAGAAAAACTTTAGATATACCTTAGACCGAAATCCCTCAAACGCCTGGACAGACTACTGCGATTATGGTTTTGAGCGACTTTACGCGGAAGGACTGGGGCCAGGAAAGAATTTAGGGTTTTTCTTTTCTTTTTTTTTTATGAACACCCTTAAAGACCCACCAATCCATAATCCTGTCCGACCAGATATAGCCAAAGAGAGCTAATCTTGCCCTACCGGCGATGTCTGGAAGGACATGGTTGAAGCCTTTGTAAGCTGAGGACCTTTGGATTTGGCCTAATCCGCAAGTGGGAGAACTCTCTATTTGGCCTATAAGATCTGTCAACCTTGAACTGTTCGCAAGACTTTCTGTTTGGCCGAAAGGACTGAGGCCGACACACAGTTAAAATGGCTGCAGCCAGACTCAGTGGAGGGAGATTTCTGCAGCATATTTGGCAAGTACACAATCACAGCATATATAAAATAAATATGCAAAGTGGTTGGAGGGAAGCTTCAGAATGGCAAAGATGTTTTTATTACAAATTATGCGAGCAGACTGCAGTCCCTCTTAAAATAGCAAAGGTATTGGACGGCAAGCTAAATATGAATTAGAGACCATGGGAAGAGCCATGTGGCAACTAATGGTTGAGCCCGGGTATGACCAGATGATGGTCCCGCAAAAGCTGAATATGGGTTGTGCTGTACAGGATAATGCTTAGCCTTAGCTTACGGCAGTACCTGAGAGAAAACACCCTTTTGTGGCTTCTATGTGAAGAACCCCTCCGCCAATAAGTAAAGTCATTGACAATATGCAGTACAAGATATACAGTTGCCCATACAGGCGTCCCCTACCTTTAAGCAGTTTTCAGTGCCTCATCCATTGGGACTAGCGAGCTAATCCTGGGCTAGAAATATATATAGTCAGGAACCAAGAAAGGAAGGAAGGTATAAGCAAGCCAAAAGAAAGACAATCCCTAGGAAGAACCCCCCAGAACTCACCCATTGCAGCAGCTCACGGGAAGGTATCAGGAAGAATCCTTCAGGTAGACTACCCGGCAAGACAGCTGGAACATGACAACCATCAGTCTGCATAACTGCCAATCGTGTGAGGGAGCAGGACAGCATAGAACAGTGCACTCACAGTACCAGTGGGACAGGCAGAAAACCAGCGGCCGTAGTGTCCAGACCAAACCCAGGCCTTTCAAACCCCGTATATCCCCTTTCCCTGCAATGGGAAGCGGTGCTTCTCTACACCAATCGACAATCAGAAGAGTCCTGGTGACATCATCACCCCCCGCCGCTGCCGACGGAATGCAGGAGGAGCGAAAGCTGAGGAGAGAAGAGGGCCGGGTCACACAGCAAGGGATGACATCATCGATCGGTGCCTAGCTTGCATGGAGTCTTGCCGCCTCTGTCAGCCTTGCTACAGGAACCGCAGCCTACACTACAGCCAACAGTGAGAGGTAAGAGAGCAAAAAAGACCCAGGATGGCTGCTCTAGATACCAGGCGTAAAGCATCTTATGCCTGTGCCGGCAACAGGGGCGCCCACTATCAGGTAGATTTACCCCCAACAAGGGACCATCCACCGCAGGGACTAACTGCAGGGTAACACGAAACAGGAACGTCCGGAGCAAGGACAGAAGAAGAACACCTGCACCAGGTACTGGTGGCCTTTTTATTGATCTATTCAGGGATGTCCTATAAGGGGGCAAGGGGCAGAGTTGACCCAAGGTTACTGGCATGAGGCTGAGCCAGGAAAAGATATTATGCCCTAATCCTCATCCCTTAGAGTTAATAAGCATTTAACCCTTGCATTACAGGGGGGCCCTGCTGTAAGGTTGTTCTTTGGAAATCAAAGAGGTAGGCATTAATGAATGTTTAGTTCTACTTTAGGAATTATAAGCTACCCGACTCCTATAAATCTTGCAGGTCATAGTTTATTACTGAATACAAAAATTATAATAGTTAGCGATTCACAATGTTCATTTTCAGCTGTAAGTCCTGGAAAAAGAACACGTATTCAGATGATCAGCAGATCTTTAACAAGCCAAAGCAAAAAAAAAAAAAAAACTTTACAATCTGTATATCTTCCCACAAGAAACATGTCACAAACACAGATGTCATAGCTGGAAGAAGGCAAAAGCTTTTATTACTACTACTGCACCATTTATGAAAGATTTCCATGTAATCCAGAAGTAACTGGCATTTCTGCAATAGATCTCAAATATATAGAATTGTAAATGCTTATAGTATATACATGAACAGAATAAGTAAAATTTTGCGGCACTTTCAAAGCGCTGCCCATTTCATTGCAATGGGCAGGGTGGTTTGGGAGTGCTAAATACAGCGCTCCCAACCCACCCCAAAGATGCTGCTTGCAGGACTTTTGGCAACGTCCCGCAAACGCAGCGGCCGAGTGTGAAAAGTCACACTGCAGTATGAGGGAAAACCGCCCAGTGTGAAAGGGGGTCGAACTGTGTGAATAAAAAGCACACACACACACACTAAGGGTAACCCAACAAAGTTCTACAGTACTTAACAGCTTAGGAATCCTAAAAGCTGCATTTACTTTTACATAATCTCATGACCTTACAACCAACCAGCTTACCCACAATAGGAGAATAAAAGAGTAAAGCGGCTATACTCGCTGGCTGTGGGTTTTTTTTTTTTTAGTTTTGTTTTTTTGTTCAAACACCAGATTCCTGCACCCACGCTATACAGTGCAGATAAACAAATCTCTTGATGCAGCTATTGTATTGTGACCACCGGCCCTGCTGGTTGTCAAAATGCATCTGCAACAAAATGTATCTGAGAGAATATACAGGTAGTTACGTTTTATCACACAATATTTACATAATGGTTTCTCAAATGTATACTTTCAGAAAGAAAAAAAGAAAAAAAAGTATTTTCTTACAAACACAATTTAATCCCCATTTTTTTTTTTTTTTTTACAAAAAATTATGCAGTGTTCAGTAAATATATATATAGCCAAATAAGTCAAGCTTTAAATTGTGTACACCTGCAATAGCGTGAAAAATGATGACACCCAATATTATCAACAGGTGGTGCGGTCGGCGACATTACAGCTCATTAGTTTAGGGCAGTGCTTCCTAAACTTTTTTTTTTTTTTTTAAAGACGAGACACCCTTTAAAATTATGGGCAAGCTCAAGGCACACCTTCTTAAAATGTAAAAAAAAAACTAAACTAATAGTTTTACATAAAGCAGACACATTGCACACTGGTACTGACTACCATGTTTCTCCGAAAATAAGACCGGGCCTAATATTAATTTTGGCTACAAAAAATGCATTAGGGCTTATTTTCAGGAGATGCCTTATTTGGCAGTCTTCTCTCCCCTTCTCCCTCCCTGTCAGCTCAGGATTCAGCATCTCTGTAATCCCCAAAACAAACCCTAGTTAAAGTCCTTGTAAAATCATTTAATCTGCTCTGTAAATGAATTATATAATGTCCAGTGTGTGTCTTTATGCAACATTGTAGAAAATACCTTATTTACAGCACCGCTGGGTGCTCACATGACCCGCCGGAGCTCTTCTTCTCCGCACTGCTGAAGGAGATGGCGAGATCCCCGCTGACGTAAGCCCTGCTCCGAGCGCTGCAGAGGGAGGGGCCACTGACGTCAGCCGGGATGAGAGCTCTGACGGGCCACATGAGCGCCCAGCAGCACTGCAAATAAGGTATTTTCTACAATAAAGTTACATAAAGACACACACACACTGGACATTATATAATCCTTTTACAGTATGGATTACATGATTTTACAAGGACTTTAACCAGGGCCTATTTTCAAGGTAGGGCTTATATTGCAGCCATCCTAAAAAATCAAGATATATGTCTTATTTTCGGGGAAACATGGTAATATTCTAGATCTCCTTTAGTTTATCTCTCTCATTCAGCTAATGTGACCACAGTGCTAATACAGAGTGGCAGGGGAAAGGGCAAACAAGGGTACGGATGATGTCATTGGTTGTTAGGACGCCGTCAGCTAGAAGGTTGTAATGATGCACAATGGAAACCTGTGGCTGTGTGTAACTGAAAGGCAGGATTGATCCACCCTCTTGCTTGTTTTGGGCAATTTTAAGGGATTCTGCCAAGGCACCCTTGAAGAAACCTGAAGGCACCCTGGTTGTAAAAAAGGTTGGTTGAGAGTTAACCATAAACAAGGAACATAAAATTACTGCTTTTGCTTCAATGTTCACAGTGATATAAAGTGTGTGTGTGTGTGTGTGTGTGTGTGTGTGTGTGTGTGTGTGTGTGTGTGTGTGTGTGTGTGTGTGTGTGTGTGTCAATTACACTTATGCATTTTTAGTGCATTTTGCAGATCTGCACTACAGAACGTGTTCCATAGGAAACCATGTTTAATGGACTGTAGTGCAAATCTGCATAATGCAAAAAGCATAAAAAATGCATAAGTGTGAATCAGGCCTAAGAGTGCATTTGCATTAGTGGGTGTAGCAGGGGCAGCTTTTCCATATTTGTTTTGCTTTTTTGTGCATTATTTTAACTTTTTCTCCATTTTTTTTATTTTTATTTTTTTTTTAACATTTAAACTTTATTTCTAACAAGCCTCCATTTGATATTTTCTCTTTATGGGGACATCAGGGGTTTATTAGATTTCCAATGTACCCCCTGACCACCACTGTGACTATTTAAGCAAAGATCCTGGAGTGTTTGAGGGGGGGGCGTCACTATACTGACGCCCAGATAACTTTTACATTAAAATTAGGAGCTGGCTAAGCAAAACAGAAACAAGCTCACAGCTGCTACTGTAGCCATGAGCTTGTCTTAAAAACTTCATATGGACATATGTAGTAGTAAAAGGGGTTGTAAAGGCAGAAGGTTTTTTAATCTTAATGCATTCTATGCATTATGATAAAAAGCCTTCTGTGTGCAGCAGCCGCTGTCCCCCCCAATACCTACCTCAGCCCCATCTCTATCCATCGATATCCACGAGTCCCTAGGCCGTCTGGGACTCTCCCTCCTGATTGGTTGAAACACATAAGCGGCGCTATTGGCTCCCACTGCCATCAAAGTCAAAAAAAAAAAAAAAAAAAAGGAAGAAGGAGCACACATTCAGGAGGGGATTACTATGCTATCACTTTGCTTTGATGGCTATCTGCTGAACACATTCATAGAATGTATCAGGAAAACACAGTATTTAATAGGTCCAGTTGATTTTTTATGAACCAAGTAAAATATCACAGCAGTACTCAATTTTTATGGGCTCTCCAATCTCCCTATATCTAAAGTGTCCAAAATTATGGATATACTATCAATATGGTGCATCGTTTAATTCTGAAGCTGGACTAATGAGCCCCTGAAATGTATTGGGTATTCCGGTGACTTTTACTTTGCCAAATAAAATCAAATGGATCTATTAAAAATCATTGGTGCTTTCACTGTTTTATTTTTTTTATTACTACTATGGGGACCTATGCTGCGTATACTAGTTAACAGAAGGTTGCCCTCATTCCATGCCTGCAAATTATCCTTTATACTAGTGTCCAGTGCTCCAGCAAAACTTCAATCTGAGAACAGAAAAGTAGAAACAGCCATTGCGGATGCAATCCAAAGTCACCTGACGTCTGAGAGGCTGGCTTGTCAACTGTATGCCATGACTACGGACTAACGTCCGAAACGCGTAGGCTGTTTTACAGATTTGTACATGTATTTAAATAAAGAAATAACTATTTTGGATGTCATCCTGAGTGCCGACCATCCCTTTCCCTATTCTTGTCAACTGTATGACCTCAAACTGCTCTCATACATCATACACAACCTTTGACTGGCAGTTTGTGAGGTCAAGCAGCAGTTCTAACTTTTCCCTACCCCATCCAAAACTAGAAAGTGGCTAGATTTCAATATTATTAAAATATAATAAAGACACAAGGATCAAAGTATTATGCTCATACATAATTACCTGGCTCACTGTAGCCATTTCTTAAGTACTGAATTAGATAGAAGATGAAGCGAGGGATCACTAGCTCAGTCATCACCAGTAAATCTTGTGGCACGGCAGGAACACATGAGCTAGATTTAACTCTGTGACGCTTGCAAAATCTGAAAAAAGATTAAGAAAAAAAGTAAATTTATACATTGTCATTAAGGTGAACTGTAAAAGGTGGTCATAGATGGATCAAAATTTGGCTGGTTCAGACGGGGGTGGCCAAATTTCAATCAGCGTCTGGCCGCCTCTGTTTGACAAAAGTCAACTGCTAGAATGACTTCTATCAAATGAACAAGTTGAAAAACTTTTGTCAATAAGTGTCTTCAGCTGCTGATCAGTGTATTCTGACAGCGCTGAGTCCTGCTGTCAGAATACAATGTCCCGGGCAGGGGGGATTCCTCCCCATCTACCTCGTTTGTGTGGATGAAAAAAAAAATAATAATAATCACATATGCCCAGCTTAAAAGGGATATTTAAGTCTTTTTTTTGGTTTAAAAATAACATTATTATACAGGATTTATATAGTGCCAACAGACAAATTACAAACATACAATTAACAATACAATCTGATACAAGAGGAATCCGAGGGTCCTGCTCATTAGAGCTTACAATCTAGAAGGGAGGGTCAAATGATACAAAAGTTAATAACTGTGGGGGCTGAGCTGAAATAATAGTACAGTTGTTCGGTGTGGGCAGGATTGTTTTTTTTAATAGGATTTTTAAAAGATTCAATAGATTTTTATTTGGCAATGTTAAGAGTCCCCAATACAATTCAGAAGCTCATTAGTCCAGCTTCATCAGAACTAAACATGCACCATATAGATAGTATATCCATAATTTTGCACACTTTAGATGAAGGGAGATTGGAGAGCCCCCAAAAAGTATTGACTACGGCTGTGATTTTTAACTCAACTGGACCTATTATATACAGTTTTTTCCTGATACATTCTATGAATGCACTTACCAGGTAGCTATCATAGCAAAGTGATAGCATAGTAATCCCTTCCTGGATATAAACATGCTATACTTACCTGCTCTGTGCAGTCGTTTTGCACAGAGCAGCCCAGATCCTCCTCTTCTCAGGTAACGCAGCAAGCACGTTGCTATGAGGGCACCCAAGTTGAGCTGCTGCTCTGTGTGTCCATTTACACACGGAGCTGAGGCTCAGCTCCTCCCCCTCTCACCTCATTGGCTCACTGACTTTAATTACAGCAGACAATGGCGCCCGCTGTGTGTCTCAGCCAATCAGGAGGGAGAGTCCCAGGCAACCGAGGCTCTCGTGCAACATAGCTAGATCAAGATTGGGCTCAGGTACGTATAAGGGGGGCTGAGGGGGCCTCCTGCATACAAAGTTTTTTTATCTTAATGCAAAAAATGCCTTAAGATTAAAAAAAAAAAAAAAAAAAAAAAAGTCTGCCTTTAGAACCACTTTAAAAAGGAGAAGTCCAGCCTGAGCTTGTTTGGCTGGGCTTCTCCTAAGGGTCACAGGAGTGCAATTCGGTTTGCATTCCTGTGACCAGCAGAGAGTGGTCTGAAACCCGCTCTCTGCTGACGTCACTGGAATCAGTCCAGGCACCGCGTCATCACAACAATAAAGTCTGAATCGGCCAGGTGCCTGGACTGATGCCTGTCACAGCGAGCCACTTAGAGACCGAGACGGCCGCTCTCCGTCCCTCCACAGCTCGGCGCTCCAGTGAGCGTGGAGGAGCAGAGAGGAGATCTGCTGACTGACAAGCAGCAGCTCTCCGCTCAGGGAGGTGAGAGAACGGAGCCATCGGCGGTGTTCGATCGCTCAGTTCTCAGTGCAGAGACGCCGAGGGACA
Organism: Lithobates septentrionalis; assembly: GCA_037952835.1. Lineage (NCBI taxonomy): Eukaryota > Metazoa > Chordata > Amphibia > Anura > Ranidae > Lithobates > Lithobates septentrionalis. Next base: position 885,206 of record JBBDGP010000492.1, on the reverse strand, counting down.
GATGCAGCATCGGACCGATGCTGCATCCACCTAGGTAAGTATGATGGTTTAAAAAAAAAAAAAAAAAAATACTTCTCCTTCAAGTACCAATGTTACTTGATAAAGGTGTATCAAGACATACAAATACACTAAACCAGGGTAGGCAACCTTAAAGAGGTGGAGATCTATCTGAACAAGAAGTCTAAGATCACGGTGCACAGCGTCGCCTCTTTACATCTGATTTAAACCTCTAATTGCCGGGCTACAATTGCGTGCATTGCACAGCAATAATGAGTTTAAATCAGGTGGCGAGGAGGTATCATATTGCCTTCTCACCACCTGTCAAAACACACCTGGATCACTTTTCAGAGGAGCAGCAGTGCCTGCTGCACTTGTGAATGAGCCCTTAGTTGCATTTGCCAATGGTACCCTTAGGGCTCATTCACAAGTAAAGTTAGGGGTTGGTTTTACCGTCCCCAATCCCTCTTCTTTAGCTGCTGAGGCAGCAGTCAAAAGGTGTACACATGGAGCAGCAGGAATGAAGCCCCTTGTTGCTTTTGGTGGGTGCTACCGCCTGCCAATCATGACCCATTCAATAAAATGGGGCCACTCTGCAAGTGCCCCACAACTGAATGCTTCTGCTAGTAACAGCACATGGGTAAATAGTAAGAGTGAAATACTTGTAACCCCAAAGCTTTGACCATTGCTAGCACCAATAAATGAATGAATGACTGAATGAATGGTAACATTTTCTGAAGACACCAAAGGCAGGCAAGTGACCAAAAGCATTTGGTCACATAACTTCAGCTGGACCATAAAGGATTCAGAAAAGAAAATATAACGCCCAGGTTTTCAGTCCTGAAGAAGAAACATTGGCCTACTTTGCTTAACCATTTGTCAGTGAGGTTGCCCTTCATGAACCAATATTGGGGCCTGGGGGGGTACAGACCCAAGTTCTGAATTCAGCATCTGCAGCTGGCATGTGTGTGGTAGAGCTCCCAGGCACGCTGAAGATAAGATTTGCTTTAAAAGGCCACTATGGAATTTTATAGGATGGTCATCTTTAAAATGTTTTTAATTAAATGTTTAACAGAACATACAATATTTAAAGCAAAAAACTCCTGCCAAAAATAGGATAAAATGAATAGCTCATTAAAAGATAAAATACCAAAATCAGATTGACCTGCAATATTCAACTCCAATCCAGAGATTAATTCCCCTGCAGTATTTTTTTTTGGCTGCTAGGTCTGATAGCCAGTATCATTCAACCTACTGGTTGCAGACCAGCCCCAGCCAGTGACTGGACAGTGAAAGAAGAAGCAGAACAGTGATGAGCTCATCTCTGTCATTCTGTTCTCTCCTATCAATATGCTTTTGTCAGCACATGAAATGATTGGCTTTGTACTACTACTTCCTCCCACCCCATTCCCTCCAGAGGCCGATAGCAGTTTATATTTAAACACAGGTTGTGCAAAAAATATATATTTAACCCCTTTGTGCCTAAGGGTCGGTTCACACTGGGGCAACACGACTTCAGCGCGACTTTGCACGGCGGCTTCGACGCGACTTTAGCAAATTACAAGGCGACTTGAAGTCGCCTCCATGACAGGCGACTTCGCCTGTGGCCAATCAGCTCTCTGGGAGGGAGGGGGGGGTTTTCCCTGCAAAGTCGCTTGACTTTACAGAGAGATCCGACTTGGAGGCGACTTCCATTGATTTCTATGGTACAGGTCGCCTACCAAGTCGGATCAAAGTAGTACAGGGAGTACGCTCTGAAGTCGGAGCGACTTCAGTAGCGTCTATTAAGACGCTAGCGTTCACTCCCATTAAAACTATTTCTGGGGCGACTTGAGGGCGTACAAGTCGGATCCCAAGTCGCCCCAGTGTGAACCGACCCATAGGGTAAAATAAATCTAAATACCTAAGCACACTTTTGCAACTTTAACATGTGTTATTAAAACCGTACAAATTAGCACAACTACTTCCAGGTGTATTATACCTGTTTTTTTTAGGAAAAATTGGGCTTTTATTTGGTGGTAAATGGTAGTGGATATCTCCTAATTTTGTTTTTCTTAAATCGAAGGAAAACGATCAAATAAAAAAAAAAAATGTAAAAAAAAACAAAAAAAATAAAAAAAAAAAACTTCCACCAAAGATCAACCCAAATAAAATTCTCCTGCTCCTGACAATCACAGTCACATACTGTATGTGTATGTTAGTTGTTGTCTGTACCCGTAGTACAGCCCAGAAACAGTGCACATTTTGCTTTTTGTTGGCCTACCTAAACACACTGACACGGATACGAATATAAAAAAAAGAAAAAATTCCTGAACCTGACCTTGACCTTGACACAAGCACTAAGCCTGCACTGACCTAAATCAAACCTTGATCTAGGTATTTTTTGGTATTTTTATTTTTAATACGCACTTTTTTTTTCTTTACAAGGAGAGGAATTGATACGATGATTTACTCTCCTCCATTCATAGAGAAAGAAAACACAGGGGTGGGCTTCACAGTGATTGATCACTGTTATAGCCAATCAATCAAAGGCTATCGCAGCGATCAGGTGACCCGGAATCAGGAGTTCCGGGTCACAATCATTAGTACCGGGCCCGGGGCTCACGGCGAGACCCCAGTCTCTGTGCCGCATGGGGCGTTCCCAGCACAAAGAGAGATGCGCAAATATGCAGCTCCACGGAAAAAAGCCCATTCTTGTGGGGCCGCATATTTGTGTTACATCGGCGTGAAGGGGTTAAGGATGTATTCACAATTACAGAACTGCATGTATTTCTGTCATTTAAGTGCACCTAAAGTTCAGCCTAAAGTTTTGAATAGAGAGTGGAGAGAGATAACACCTGCCAGATTTTTATTGCTGCCTGTGCCACTGTTAGAGCCCATTCACACAGGGACGACTTGTCAGGCGACCTAGTCGCCTGACAAGTCGCCTCCCGTTCTGTACAATGGAACCGTTCTAATCGGAGCGACGCAAGTCGCTCCGACTTAGAAAAAGGTTCCTGTACGACTTTGGGGGCGACTTGCATAGACTTCTATACAGAAGTCGTTTTGCAAGTCGCCGCGGAAGTCGTTTGCAAGTCGCCTCGCTGAGGCGACCTGCAAGTCGTGTTGCCCCTGTGTGAATGGGCTCTTAGGGGGATTCACCCTCTATATTTGTCCTGTTTACCACGCTCATTGAAAGTAAGATAATTCTAAATTTTGGGTTGGCCCCGGAAAATATAGAGGGGAAAACTTCTAAAGAGGACACTATTTTTGGTGACCTGGGGGTCCCCAAGGGATTCCCTTAATTTGTAGAGAGGAAGTGAAGGTAAATCTCCCCAATGGGACACAGATGGCAAAAAACAAAAACGGACGGGTTATGATCCTTCCTTACTTTATCCGAAATGAAAAATAAAGTTTTGCCTTTAGTTCTATTTAAACAAACAGGATATAGTTTGTTTAACATTGTTGAACATTACTACAGTCGACTCCCTGCCTAGTAATTTTAAAACTATCCACCATTTTTAGGCGGTCACCTTTTTCCATAAAATTATATTTAACAGGTACAACAAGTAGAGATTCGTGGATACCTTTTGTTACTGGCGAGTACAAGTACTGACACTTGTACTCAAGTACTCACCGATTACCGATACTATTGCGCTCAGATTTAAGCCCATACAAAATGAATAGGCTCAAATCGCACTGCAGAGTATTGCATGAGCTTTGAACAGAAATACTATGCAATTCCTCTCCCCGAATAGTATGAGGTTTCCCACACCGCTCCTGTGTGAACCCAGGCTGAAGTCACTATGACAAGCCTGGTTTCACACAGGAGTGGTGCGGGAAAACAAATGCAATTCGGACAGGAATCGCACCGCATTCCTGTTAAAATCACATGCGATTCTTTGCAGTGAGATTTGAGCCCATACATTTTGTATGGGCTCAAGTCGCGCCCAGAAGGTATTGGTTTTATGTATCAGAGCATTTGCATCACTACAAGTACTGATGCAAATGGTTAGTATCGGAACTGATGCCGGTATCAGTGCAACCCTAACAGGAGTCATTTATACCATCAATGCACAGTAAAACCAACACCACTTATGACAGTATATAAATGGAGAAGTCCAGCCTGAGCTCGTTTGGCTGGGCTTCTCCTATAGGTCACAGGAGTGCATTTCTTTTAGCACTCCTGTGACCCGTTTTCAGCGGAGAGCGGTCTGAAGTCCGTCTCCGCTGACGTCACTGGAATCAGTCCAGGCAGCACGTCATCCCGACTTAGGAAATCTGGATCCGCCAGCTGCCTGGACTGATGGCACTCTCAGCCTCTCAGCAAGCTGCTGCCTCTCCCTGTCCTTCCACAGCTCAGCGCACCAATGAGCATGGAGGAGCAGAGAAGGAGAGATGCTGACTGATAGGCAGCAGCTCTCCCCTCGGGGAGGTGAGAGAACTGAGCCATTGGTGGTGTTCAGTGGCTCGGTTCTCAGCGAAGAGGCGGCGGGGGACAGATGCAGCATCGGTTTGATGCTGCATCCACCCAAGTATGAATCAAAAAAAAAAAAAAAAACCACACATACTTGTCTTTTAACAAGCTCCTACTAAGCATATTGCTTCCTTACATATACTTCTTTTTTCAAGCACAATGTGTAATTTTAACTCACTTTTTCTTTCAATCTTTTTTATTATTGAATAAAAGTACAAAGTATTCATTATACAAAGAGATCACAGGGTAAACCCTTAATACAAGTGCAAGGAATATACAATACCATAGCCATCACAAACGTCATGTAATAAACAGCTGGGGTGCAGACATTTCACGAGTAACTAAATGTAACACATCCCACAATACTCAGCGACCGACAGTAAAGAAAGAAGTGGGGATTGGGCTATCCCCCACACGTGACCTAGGGCTGAATATGCCCCTTTCCCTAGGGGGGTGAAGAAGTAGGGAAAATATTGGGTGAAGAGGGGCGCCTAGTCAGGAGCATTGACCCCAAAGAGGGGGAAAGACTGAAAATTAGAAAAAAGGGAGGAGGAGAGAGGAAATGGAGGAAACCCAGTAAGGTTGGCCATACATTGTTGAATTTCGTAAGAATTTTCTTTTGAAAATCAGAAATTTCATGCGTTTTGGGATCCGATGGTGCCACCATTGATTTCGAAATTTGAACAACTAAGCCTTCAAATTCACCTCCTGTTGCTACAGAAAAGAATTTTCATGGCTGGGAATCTTTTCTTTCCGGGAATTTTCTTTTCTTGCACATGCCTTTCTCGATTACATTTCTCACACAATTCTCCCAATATTGATTCGAAAATCGTTAGTTTTTCCAAAAACTTCCAACATCCCCAATTAGTCCAATTCGATGGACGCATGAAAATTGGCTGCAGCCCACAAACGGTGCGAAATTCGAACGAACATTCTTAGATAAGATTTTCGAAAGAAAAATTCTTTCGAAATTCGACCCATGTATGGCCTGCTTTACAGCATCTGCCAGGTCCGTACAAACCAAGGGCACCCAAGAATAGTGCCTAGAAAAAAAAACAGTGGAAACCTATAGGTCAATATTAACCACTTGACGACCGCCTCACGCCGATGTACGTCGGCAAGGTGGCACGGACAGGCAAAATCACATACATGTACGTGATTTGCCTTCCGCGGGTGGGGGGTCCGATCGGACCCCCCCCCCCGGTGCCCGAGGCGGTCGTCTTTTGTCCAGCGGCGATCAGAGGTGAGGGGGAGACCATCCGTTCGTGGCCCCCCCCCCCCCTCACGATCGCCGCCGGCCAATCGAATCATTCCTTTGCTGCTGTATGCTAAACAGCAGCAAAGGAAATTATGTCATCTCTCCTCGGCTCGGTAATTTCTGTTCCGGCCCGAGAGAAAACATGTGAGTGAGTGCACCAACACACACACACACACACACACACACACACACACACACAGTAGAACATGCCAGGCACACAAAACACACCGACCCCCCCCCCCCCCCCCCCGTCACAAACTGACACCAAGCATTTTTTTTTTTTTTTGATTACTGCATAGTGTCAGTTTGTGACAGTTACAGTGTTGGGACAGTTAGTATTACCCCCTTTAGGTCTAGGGTACCCCCCTAACCCCCCCTAACAAAGTTTTAACCCCTTGATCACCCCCTGTCACCAGTGTCACTAAGCAATCATTTTTCTGATTGCTGTATTAGTGTCGCTGGTGACGCTAGTTAGGGACGTAAATATTTAGGTTCGCCGTCAGCGTTTTATAGCGTCAGGGACCCCCATATACTACCTAATAAATGTTTTAACCCCTTGATGGCTCCCTAGTTAACCCTTTCACCCCTGATCACCGTATAAGTGTTACGGGTGACGCTGGTTAGTTCGTTTATTTTTTATATATTATTACCTAATAAAGGTTTAGCCCCCTGATCGCCCGGCGGTGATATGCGTCGCCCCAGGCAGCGTCAGATTAGCGCCAGTACCGCTAACATCCACGCATGCAGCATACGCCTCCCTTAGTGGTATAGTATCTGAACGGATCAATAACTGATCCGATCAGATCTATACTAGCGTCCCCAGCAGTTTAGGGTTCAGCCCAGATACCTGCTAGCACCTGCGTTTTGCCCCTCCGCCCAGCCCACCCGCCCAGCCCACCCAAGTGCAGTATCGATCGATCACTGTCACTTACAAAACACTAAACGCATAACTGCAGCGTTCGCAGAGTCAGGCCTGATCCCTGCGATCGCTAACAGTTTTTTTGGTAGTATTTTGGTGAACTGGCAAGCACCAGCCCCAGGCAGCGTCAGATTAGCGCCAGTACCGCTAACACCCACGCACTCACCGTACACCACCCTTAGTGGTATAGTATCTGAACGGATCAATATCTGATCCGATCAGATCTATACTGGCGTCCCCAGCAGTTTAGGGTTCCCAAAAACGCAGTGTTAGCGGGATCAGCACAGATACCTGCTAGCACCTGCGTTTTGCCCCTCCGCCCGGCCCAGCCCACCCAAGTGCAGTATCGATCGATCACCGTCACTTACAAAACACTAAACGCATAACTGCAGCGTTCGCAGAGTCAGGCCTGATCCCTGCAATCGCTAATAGTTTTTTTGGTAGCGTTTTGGTGAACTGGCAAGCACCAGCGGCCTAGTACACCCCGGTCGTAGTCAAACCAGCACTGCAGTAACACTTGGTGACGTGGCGAGTCCCATAAGTGCAGTACAAGCTGGTGAGGTGGCAAGCACAAGTAGTGTCCCGCTGCCACCAAAAAGACAAACACAGGGTCGTCGTGCCCATAATGCCCTTCCTGCTGCATTCGCCAATCCTAATTGGGAACACACCGCTTCTGCAGCGCCCGTACTTCCCCCATTTACAACCCCAACCAAATGCAGTCGGCTGCATGAGAGGCATTTTCTTTATGTCCTCCCGAGTACCCCTACCCAGCGAACCCCCCCAAAAAAGATGTTGTGTCTGCAGCAAGCGCGGATATAGGCGTGACACCCGCTATTATTGTCCCTCCTGTCCTGACAATCCTGGTCTTTGCATTGGTGAATGTTTTGAACGCTACTATGCACTAGTTGAGTATTAGCGTAGGATACAGCATTCCACAGACTAGGCACACTTTCACAGGGTCTCCCAAAATGCCATCGCATTTTGAGAGACCCGAACCTGGAACCGGTTACAGTTATAAAAGTTAGTTACAAAAAAAGTGTAAAAAAAAATATATATATATAAAAAATAAAAAAAAATAGTTGTCGTTTTATTGTTCTCTCTCTCTCTATTCTCTCCCTCTATTGTTCTGCTCTTTTTTACTGTATTCTATTCTGCAATGTTTTATTGTTATTATGTTTTATCATGTTTGCTTTTCAGGTATGCAATTTTTTTATACTTTACCGTTTACTGTGCTTTATTGTTAACCATTTTTTTGTCTTCAGGTACGCCATTCACAACTTTGAGTGGTTATACCAGAATGATGCCTGCAGGTTTAGGTATCATCTTGGTATCATTCTTTTCAGCCAGCGGTCGGCTTTCATGTAAAAGCAATCCTAGTGGCTAATTAGCCTCTAGACTGCTTTTACAAGCCGTGGGAGGGAATGCCCCCCACCCACCGTCTTCCGTGTTTTTCTCTGGCTCTCCTGTCTCAACAGGGAACCTGAAAATGCAGCCGGTGATTCAGCCAGCTGACCATAGAGCTGATCAGAGACCGGAGTGGCTCCAAACATCTCTATGGCCTAAGAAACCGGAAGCTACGAGCATTTTATGACTTAGATTTCGCCGGATGTAAATAGCGCCATTGGGAAATTGGGGGAGCATTTTATCACACCGATCTTGGTGTGGTCAGATGCTTTGAGGGCTATTGCTATCATAGGGGATATTTACATTCCCCGAGATAACAATAAAAATGATTAAAAATAACTATCCTATTCCTGTCACTATCCTCACTCTACATTTTCTACCTTATGTCTTTCCTCCGGATACATCACTGGTAATGTTTTCTACAATTTACAAAACGATTGCCAGATTTTGACTATGCACATGCTCGCAGATTCTCTTTTCGAGCAAACAAATAAAACTTTAATTTTTGTTATTATCTCAACATCCTTCTAGCTATAAATTAAAATAGATGTATTATGTCCACAGATATCTCTGCGAGGAATATCCTCTGGACATTTTATTTCTGATATGTTCTTGTTGCCTATTGTAATGTACATGTCGCAGAAAAGAAACATGTATAAATCTTATTATTACATGTCACACAAACATTGCCTGTTGTATTTCATGTCTGCTTTTCAATAAAAAACTTTGAACAGAAAAAAATGATTAAAAAAAAATAAAAATGAAAGGAACAGTTTAAAAATAAGATAAAAAAGCAAAAAAATAATAAAGAAAAAAAAAAAAAAAAAAAGCACCCCTGTCACCCCCTGCTCTCGCACTAAGGCGAACGCAAGCGGCGGTCTGTCGTCAAACGTAAACAGCAATTGCACCATGCATGTGAGGTATCACCGCGAAGGTCAGATCGAGGGCACTAATTTTTGCAGTAGACCTCCTCTGTAAATCTAAAGTGGTAACCTGTAAAGGCTTTTAAAAATGTATTTATTTTGTTGCCACTGCACGTTTGTGCGCAATTGTAAAGCATGTCATGTTTGGTATCCATGTACTCGGCCTAAGATCATCTTTTTTATTTCATCAAACATTTGGGCAATATAGTGTGTTTTAGTGCATTAAAAATTTAAAAAAGTGTGTTTTTTCCCCAAAAAATGCGTTTGAAAAATCGCTGCGCAAATACTGTGTGAAAAAAAAAAAAATGAAACACCCACCATTTTAATCTGTAGGGCATTTGCTTTAAAAAAAAATATAATGTTTGGGGGTTCAAAGTAATTTTCTTGCAAAAAAAAAATAACTTTTTCATGTAAACAATAAGTGTCAGAAAGGGCTTTGTCTTCAAGTGGTTAGAAGAGTGGGTGATGTGTGACATAAGCTTCTAAATGTTGTGCATAAAATGCCAGGACAGTTCAAACCCCCCCAAATGACCCCATTTTGGAAAGTAGACACCCCAAGCTATTTGCTGAGAGGCATGTCGAGTCCATGGAATATTTTATATTGCGACACAAGTTGCGGGAAAGAGACAAATTTATTTTTTTTTTGCACAAAATTGTCACTAAATGATATATTGCTCAAACATGCCATGGGAATATGTGAAATTACACCCCAAAATACATTTAGCTGCTTCTCCTGAGTACGGGGATACCACATGTGTGAGATTTTTTGGGAGCCTAGCCGCGTACGGAACCCCGAAAACCAAGCACCGCCTTCAGGCTTTCTAAGGGCGTGAATTTTTGATTTCTCTCTTGACTGCCTATCACAGTTTCGGAGGCCATGGAATGCCCAGGTGGCACAAAACCCCCCCAAATGACCCCATTTTGGAAAGTAGACACCCAAAGCTATTTGCTGAGAGGTATAGTGAGTATTTTGCAGACCTCACTTTTTGTCACAAAGTTTTTTTTTTTCTTTTTTCAATTTTCAAAAAAGTTTTTTCTTGTCTTTCTTCATTTTCAAAAACAAATGAGAGCTGCAAAATACTCACCATGCCTCTCAGCAAATAGCTTGGGGTGTCTACTTTCCAAAATGGGGTCATTTGGGGGGGGGGGGGTTGTGCCACCTGGGCATTCCATGGCCTCCGAAACTGTGATAGGCAGTGAAGAGTGAAATCAAAAATTTTCACCCTTAGAAATCCTGAAGGCGGTGATTGGTTTTCGGGGTCCCGTGCACGGCTAGGCTCCCAAAAAGTCCCACACATGTGGTATCCCCATACTCAGGAGAAGTAGCTAAATGTATTTTGGGGTGCAATTCCACATATGCCCATGGCCTGTGTGAACAATATATCATTTAGTGACAACTTTGTGCAAAAAAAAAAAAAAAAATGTGTCATTTTCCCGCAACTTGTGTCAAAATATAAAATATTCCATGGACTCAATATGCCTCTCAGCAAATAGCTTGGGGTGTCTACTTTCCAAAATGGGGTCATTTGGGGGGGTTTTGTGCCACCTGGGCATTCCATGGCCTCCGAAACTGTGATAGGCAGTGAAAAGTGAAATCATAAATTTACACCCTTAGAAATCCTGAAGGCGGTGCTTGGTTTTCGGGGCCCCGTACGCGGCTAGGCTCCCAAAAAGTCCCACACATGTGGTATCCCCATACTCAGGAGAAGCAGCAGAATGTATTTTGGGGTGCAATTCCACATAGGCCCATGGCTTGTGTGAGCAATATATCATTTAGTGACAACTTTTTGTAAATATTTTTTTTTTGTCATTATTCAATCACTTGGGACAAAAAAAAATAAATATTCAATGGGTTCAACATGCCTCTCAGCAATTTCCTTGGGGTGTCTACTTTCCAAAATGGGGTCATTTGGGGGGGTTTTGTACTGCCCTGCCATTTTAGCACCTCAAGGAATGTCATAGGCAGTCATAAACTAAAAGCTGTGTAAATTACAGAAAATGTACCCTAGTTTGTAGACGCTATAACTTTTGCGCAAACCAATAAATATACGCTTATTGACATTTTTTTTACCAAAGACATGTGGCCGAATACATTTTGGCCTAAATGTATGACTAAAATTGAGTTTATTGGATTTTTTTTATAACAAAAAGTAGAAAATATCATATTTTTTCAAAATTTTCGGTCTTTTTCCGTTTATAGCGCAAAAAATAAAAACCGCAGAGGTGATCAAATACCATCAAAAGAAAGCTCTATTTGTGGGAAGAAAAGGACGCAAATTTAGTTTGGGTACAGCATTGCATGACCGCGCAATTAGCAGTTAAAGCGACGCAGTGCCAAATTGGAAAAAGACCTCTGGTCCTTAGGCAGCATAATGGTCCGGGGCTCAAGTGGTTAACATAGCTGGCCCATGGCTCCCATATCTTCCTGAATTGAGGCATATATTTATTAAAACTTGCTTGCCAGGTGCTCATTGAGCATAATCCAGGAGACCCTGCACCTAAACATTGCAATATACACAGCGGGCCGCTTCCAAGAGCGAGCGACGGCAATTTAACTCACTTTTTAACACATACTGAAAAAAAGTTTTCAGAAAACATACAAGAGATAAAAAACACACACAAGTATTGGATAGGTGTTCAAATGAACCTGTACACAGTAGGTGCATCTCCCAGATAACTAGAAAGAAATGCGATACTCATTTTCCTATGGTTCATTATAACCTCACAATTATGTATTCTGCTGCCTCATCTACTCCGTTACCGACAGTAAAAGAACTCCAGTCAGGACAAAACTAAGTAAACATTACACTTGGAGAGGTCTGCTGTTCCCATTATGTTTTAATGCCGTTTTTAATGTTCCGAAAAGAAAGTAAATGAGCTAGCCCCACATGCCACTAAACCTTGGTGCTCATTGTTGGGGGTCTGCATGCTTTAAGCCAACCATCTGCTTTTAAGAAAATCTGTACTGAGAAAATACGCAGACGGCTGCCATTGCTGACCTGTACATTTTAGGCCTCATGCACACTGGGTATTTGCCCAGCTCTTCTGACAACAGAAAAACAGCTTAAAATGCGCCTAAAGCCACGTTTAGGTGCGTCAAGCATTTAAGCGTGTCAAGCATTTAGGGGTTTGTTCATTCTACTTCAATCCACAAATTAATATTCTGGCCACTGAAATGAATGCACACTCAAGTACTAAACGTACCTAGCGTTTAGGGGGTGTCAGCCATTTTTTCTTCTCCTGATTGCACAAGCGATGGATTTTTTTTTTTTTATTGGCACCCATTGAGCATGCGGTTTACTTAATTGGCATGCGATTTACAGTAGGAGTCTGGTGCGTCCCTGTTCTCCATTTCAGGGACAAAATCAGGCCCCAATTTTTGCCTGAATTCAGAACTGAAACAGAGCCAGAGATGCACAAGACCTGTGCAATTCACTCCGCAGCCGCTATGGAGAGGTGTGAACCGGCTCCATTAAGAGCCAGGCACACTCTCCTGTCATGTGAATTGAATGCGGGGAAACCCACATGCAATTTGCACTAGTGTGAACCTAGCCTTACAGCTAACCTGGCAGAATAAAAACAAAATCCTAAAAGGAAGGCTCCTACAATGGAAGATTGCCTGTACCCTCTCTCAGGCAGTAAATGTCTCCTACGTTTGCTTCAACACTTCTAGAAGTCCAGGAGGCCTGTAGCTCCCCACTGCTGACCATTGTTTTATCCTCTGATCCCCTACCTTACTTCTGATGTTTCTTGTTCAATATGTTTATTGGGTCTTCCAAATTACAACTTCAAAACAAATGTTTATATGAATATTCGTACTAACATTCAAACGAATATTCTAAGTACATCCCAAGACTTGATGAATGTCATTTGAAAGTACTTCAAAATTTTGTTTGCTTTTAACCGCTTGCCGACCAGCCGCTGTATTATACTGCGGAAGGTCGGCACGATCCAGCGAATCACAACTGTACGTCGGCTCGCGGGATCGGGATAGCAGGCGCGAATGTGCCCACTGCACTGCAGGGGTGCCGATGCTCGTGGCAGCCGGTCGCGATGACCGGCCACAAGCGAACACGGGCACAAGAGGCAGAATAGGAACGTGTGTGTGTGTGTAAACACACAAACCCGTTTTGTTCTGTGAGGAATGACAGATCGTGAGCTCTTAACCACTTCAGCCCTGGAAGAATTTACCCCCTTCCTGACCAGTGCGTTTTTTGCGATTCGGCACTTTAACTGACAATTGCGCGGTCGTCCTCTCCGTGAGGCGATCGAGTAGAGGATGCTACTAGAGTATGATGCAGTGCACACTGCAGCCAAATCACTTAGCAGTGAAAATTGGTCATTTTGGCCAGCTAAAAGTAAAATAGATTTAATACATAACTGGATTTTTGTATTCCATTCTGCAGTCCCGGTTAAGACCTTTATTTGAACAAGTATGTAATATTATGCAGAATAAATGAAGTAGTAAGGTAAATCTGCCTAGTAACATTACACTGTAGGAAAGCCAATAAGCTGAGATGCTGGTCAACTGTAATGCAAGCCAATTGTGTTCCTCTGCTTTCTACTTACTGGTATGTAGCGTCATTGGCGCTCAGAAGTGTGTTGCCGGCAATTTTTTCCTAAAACGTGCTATTAGTGATGACTGAAAGGTACTCTAGCATGGCTTTTTTTCTGTTCCTCGGCATTGCTATGACAACACAAGCTCTTTGCTGAAGTGCACTATAGAAATCAGTTGAATTATACTGCACATAAGAAATATTCAGTTATATACTAGAGAATTACATTTTGCTTGATTCCATGAACAGTATAACAGAATAAATATTGTTGGGGAAATTTACTAAAACCGGAGCAGCTGTGCATAGTTAGTTACTAGTCAGATTATAACTTCAGCTTGTTCAGTTAAAGTGGTTATAAAAAGGCAGAAGGTTTTTTACCTTAATGCATATGCATTAAGGTAAAAAACCTTTCTGGGTACAAGCCCCCCCATCTTGATCAAGCGAAGTGCATGAGAGCAATGGCTCTCCCAGGTGTCTCTCTCCTCATTGGCTCACACAGCAGAGGGAGCCATTGGGGCCTACTACTGTCAATCGCAGCCAGTGAGGAGAAAGTGGTGGTGGGGGGGCAAGCCACGCATTGTGTGTGAATGGACAATGTCCATTTACAGGAGTACAGCTCGAGAGAAAGCCTGCTGCTTGAGTGCCCCTATAGCAAGAGGCTTACTATTGGGGGCACTGGGCAGTGGGAAGGAGCCAGGACTGCCAGCAGGGCACCCAAAAAGAAGAGGAATGGGGCTGCTGTGTGCAAAGCCATTACACAGAGCAGGTAAAGTGTAACATGTTAGCAACTTAAAGGCGAAGTCCAGCCTGAGCTTTTTAGGTTGGGCTTCTCCTCTGGGTCACAGGAGTGCAATTCGTTTTGCACTCCTGTGACCCGTTTTCAGCCATCGGTCGAGGCAGTGCGTCATCCCGACTTCCAAGTCTGGATCCGCTAGCTGCCTTGATTGATGGCAGTCCCAGCAAGCCGCTGAGATGGCCGCTCCCCATCCCTCCACAGCTCAGCGCTGCAAAGAGTGTGGAGAAGCAGAGAGGAGAGACGCTGACTGACAGTCAGCAGCTCTCCTCTCGGGGATCTGTGAAAATCGAGCCATCGGCAATGTTCAATGGCTCGGATCTCAGTGCAGAGATGGCGGGGGACAGATGCTACATCCACCTAGGTAAGCATGAATCAAAAAAAAAAAAAAAAAAATACAACCTTTACAAATCACTTTAAAGTGGTTGTAAAGGCAGAAGGTTTTTATTTTAATGCATTCTATGCATCAAAGCAGTTGTAAACCTGGGGAAAAAAAAAAAAGCTGCAAGACATAATGTGCTAGTATGCATGCACCGCAACGACATCACTCCCACTCATGCACCCAGGAGCCCACGCTTCTGGCAAGAAGCTCTGAAGTTCCGTCACGGTAAGCCGGACCTTCAGAGTGCATGTGCAGCTGACATCATCAGCTGCATGCAGGGTGAATATCTGTTAAACTGTGCAGGTTTAGGGGATATCCATTTTAACTACAGGTAAGCCTTATTGTAGGCTTACTTGTATGTAAAAAAAAAAACAAAAAAAAACAAAGCGGAGTTTACAACCGCATTAAGATAAAAAGCCGCTGTGTGCAGCGGCCCTCCTCAGCCCCCCTAATACTTAACTAAGCCCCATCTAGATCCAGCGATATTGTAGGAATGTCCTGGCTGCCCAGGACTCCCCTACTCATAGCCTGCGACAGCAGCAGAACAGTCAGTCAATGAGAAAAGAAAGGGGGCGGCTCCGTGTCTGAATGGACACACAGAGCTGCAGCTCGGCTCGGGTGCCCCATAGCAAGCGGCTTTGCTGTGGGGGCACTCAACAGGAGCGAGGGGCCAGGAGCACTGAAGAGGGACCCGAGAATAGGAGGATCGGGGCTGCTCTGTGCAAATCCACTGCACAGAGCAGGTAAGTATGACTTATTTTTACCTAAAAAACAAAAAACAAACCTGAGATTTTACAATCACTTTACGCTTTGAAAATAAATGCTAGAAGCTGACTAATGGCCATGCTGCTTCAGCCTTAGTAAATTCCCCTCAATCATTTTAAAGCTCATAATTGTCAGGATTTGCAGTAAACGACAACTTCATTCGTTTTACAAAAAATTTTTAATCAAAAGTCAGCCTGTATTTTTTCATTCATATATTTAAAAACAAGGTAGTTCAGAATCGCTGTAAGGTCTCATCTTTTGAAGTACTGAGGCAAGATCTAAAGGCTAGGTGACTAAAGCTGGCCATACATACACCGATCAAAATTTGGACAGGTCAGCAGGCACTAGACGAATTTCGCTCAGTGTGTAGCAATCCCCCTCGCCAGAAGTTGAACGAATGTGTGCCTGGTCGGCATTAATCGTAGGTGTTCAGAAAGCATTGGTTTGTATCACTGTGCTTTTATTTGGAAGCTGCAAAAAATGTTTGTCACAGTATTGATGTAGGTGTACCCCTTCTGGCACCTGCAACAAAAAGGGAACACTTCACACCTGCCATATGATTGGAAAGTGTTATAGAAGCGTTTTGAGGTTTCAGAAGCATGTGGTGGCAATTTTATATGGTTCATAGCATAAGTAAACTTAATTACAGCTTACTAGTTGCTGAAATGCAATAAAAAAAAAGCCTGTCAAGTGCTTGCCGTACATGTCAATGCTTGAAAAGATAAGGGGCATTAGGCAAGTTCTAATAATAGGGCCGAGACCAAATGCCTGAGTGAACTAGGCCTCACATCAGTCCAAAAAAATTCCAAAAGTCCTGCAGCCTGAATTCAAAATCACCGGACAGCCTGTATAGATAAAAATATAAGAGTGGACTGACTTCCATCATAAAAAGGTCCATACTCTCACAGATGTCAAACTGGCGGCCCTCCCGCTGTTGCAGAACTACAAGTTCCAAGAGGCAATGCAAGGCTGACAGTTACAAGCATGACTCCCACAGGCAGAGGCATCATGGGACTTCTAGTTCCACAACAGCTAGAGGGTCGCCAGTTTGACACCCCTGGGTCTGGATGGATTGCTGACCATCCAGAAATAAATTCCTCCATCTCTTTCATAAGCATGGTTTACTCCTGATTTTGTTTACCTTTTTTTTCTATGGTCTTGTAATTTATTGCTAAGGTGGAATTATTCATGCTTGCTAATGCCTACACATACATAAAAAAATAGTAGGGCGCAGGCCGATATTCACTTTTTTAGAAGTATCGGTATCAGTCAAAAAACTGACCGATATTACCGATATTGCTTCAAGGAGTTTTACCGGGGCGATGCATGCAGCTGTACGCATCACTCCAGTACAGTTCGTCAGGCTGCATTCACACCTGGGTGTTTCAAAGTCGCGTGTTTTTACAGCGATTTTGCCGCAATTTTGTTCAGGTCACCAATGTAAAGGCAGAAAATCGCCTGTAATCTGCCCCAAAGAAGCTCATGTTCTTTTTTGAGCTTAGGGCGTTTTTCAGGCATTTTGCTTCAGGTGCCAAAAAATGCTCAGATGTAAACAGGTGCCATTGAAATTAATGGGATTTTGCTTGTTGGGAGATTTACGATTGTTTTTTGGAGCTGAAAACGCTCAGGTGTGAATGAAGCCTTAGAGCAGACGGTCGGCTTTATTGTAAAAACAACCGATGCAGCTCAGCAGCCACTCGGCTGTTATTACAAGCAACAGGAGGGGACACCCCCCCCCCCCCACCGCCGCCGCCGCCCTCTACCGCTCGCCCGTCTCTGTCGTCCCACCGGGAGGCCCGAGCAATCAGCCGGCACGTCCACCGGCCGGTCGAAGACCCAAACAAAGCCAATGCTAGGTCTCGGATCTAGTAATACGGAAGCGATGTCATGACATTACTTCCCGGATTACTGGCATCTTAAAAATCTTCCTTTCCCTTTGTAAAGGAATGTTTTCTTAGCTTACTGAATGAGGTCAATCTATGCCGACTTCCATCATCCAATCAGGTAAAAGCAAATTATTTTTCTTTTTTTTTTTTTTACTTTTTTACTTGCAGTGATTGAATATTCTTTGCAAAGTGAATTTAATACATTCAAAAAGCTTAAGATAAAATTCCCATGAAAAATAAAAGTTCACTCTACAAAGTAAACATCTCTTGCTCCTTTAGTAAATCCATGCATTGCCATTCATTATCAATTGCACTACAATGCACAGATACAAATGTTCTAAAAATATGTTCCGTACTATTTTTTTTTTTTTTTTAAGAGTATTGAAATGCACAGACTGTCCGTTTAAATTGAATAGGTCACCTAACGCAAGGCACTTTAATGCACAAAGACGCATTCCAGATCTCCCACTACAGCAACAACATTATCCAGCTTGCAGTCAGAATTTTCCATAATTCCCAAATCCTACTCATATAAATGGCTCACTTCCTCTTTCGGAATCCTTTAGTGCATGTAATAAAGAATCCCCAGCACAGTCTTTAGGTTTAGTGTACTGGAACTATGAAGCTGGCAATAGACTGTTTGAATGTCAGCTGCTTCAGCAGGGACCGGCCGAGAATTGAATCATGTATGGGCAAGGCTGAACCTATTTCAAGTTGATCGATCGCCCGCTAGAAAGAATACCTGTGTCCCCTGCCAGGAGAACAAAATAGCTCAGCGGGAGGGATTGCCCCCCCACCATCAATAATTTTTTTTTACTACAACCCTAGCATCCATGGCTGGCATTAGTTCAGAATACCAGCGGGGCAATCCATCCTCAGGGAAGAACAGTAAAAGCACAGCCTCCTACAACCCCCTTATTGTAAAAGTCTTCAACAGGTGCATTGAGCTGCCTTATCTGAATTCTGACAAAACAACAGCAAGAAAGGATTATTAATAAAATATATGCAATGTATTCAGTTAACCTGGAACAGATATTTTTTATGGAAGTATACAAATGACATCTGTTGAGCATGTTCGTCTCCATAGGTGGGGATGTTCTTTCCACTCTTCTATACACTTGCTTTTAGTCTGGTGCTGATAAACTGCTGTCTTCCATGCACAGAGTTTATTAAAACGTGTCACACATGCATTTCACATACTGAATGTTAACAAGAAAATGTGATAGATTTATTGGCTTAATGCCCATACGCGAATGGCTTAAACATGGAATAAACTGAACAAGAAACCACAGAGTAAACCATCTCTGTCTTGTACGCACATGACCCCCATGCATGGCTGCTGTCAACTCCATGAATCAACAAGTGTTAGATCACCTGATCTCTGGGGACTATTTGTAGGGCCGTGTTATTAATAGATGCCTATCCTACTACTGTTGCTGGCGAGAAGGTGCAGCAGGTACAGGCTGCTGTTATATACACCAGTCAGACCTGACTTGTGCAAAGCTTGGCAAAGACTTCAAAATTGTCACCATTTACAAGAACAGGTGTACAATAAGAGGGCAGATTTCTTATGCTGAATGCTCAGCAAATCATAACCGGGGCTGTTAAATGGGTAAAGTTACTGCGACAGATCAACACTTGCATATTGCTGGGTCATGCTGGGTACATGCCAACAAAGGAAAGGAAATATACAGATCAATAATACTCCCCCCCCCCCCCCCAAGAATCTCTGGATAAAATCTGGAAAACAGCTCTGTGGCATATTGTTGGACACATTATTGACTTTATTTTGTGAGTTTCTAAAATGAGCCGACAAGTATGCTGTGAGATTAGAAGATCGGGAAATACACCCGGACATTCATTATCGAGGTATAACAAATCACGTAGCCTTGGGAATTCTGTATGTTACAGTGGGCACCAAACTTGAGACTTTAAGACTTGCCATTTAAAAAAAAAAACACACAAACCCCGCACAATCCATCTTGTTCTATATCCTTCATTAAAGTGCAACTAAAGACAAAACGTTTATTCATTTTGGATAAAGGGAGGGTTATAAACGCCTGTCAGTTCTTTTTATTGATATCTGTGTCCCATATTTCTCTTCACTTCCTGTCCCATACCCAAAACAGGATGTGGGACCAAGTCCCTTCAAAATGAGGAAATTCTGGGGTATCACCAAAAATGGTGCCCCCATTGGAGAATTTCCCCTCTATTACGGTTCTGGTGTCAACCCATAATTTGGGATTTTCTTTCACTTTCAATGAGAACTGTCAACAGGACAAATAAAGAGGTTGAATCTCTGTGGGCACCAACAGCAATAAAAACTGACAGGTGTTCTAATCCATCTGCACTCTATCCAAAACTAAAAAACTAAAATGTTTTGCCTTTAAGAGGCATATGACTAAAGCTTTTTTGCCCATACTACTCTTCTGAGTCACAGGGGTGCATTTACTTTTGCACTCCTGTGACCTAGAATCAGCAGACAGCGCCGCTCCAAGCTCAGGAAGGATCCTGACAATAATGTCCAGATCCACCCAGCTGCCTAATTGACAGCTGGCTTCTGCTCTCAACATGCGTCTGAGAGCTGAAGCCAGCTGCACCTACCCCCAACCCCAGCACAGAACTCCAATGAGAGCAGAAGGGTGACCGGCAGTCATCACTCTCTGCTCTGGAAAGACCGAGAACTGAGTGATCAGCAGTCATGTGATGGCTCAGTTCTCGGTTTTACAGCCGGCAGGGGACTGAGGGTGCAGCATTGAGGAGAGTATTTGTGTTTGTTTTCTTGGGCTCCATTCACAGTGGGCGTTTTGAGACCTCTGGCAGAAATGGCTGCGATTCTGCCCGCAATCTCAAACAGCACTGAAATCACAAAACCCGTTTGGGCACCATTCATTTTCAATGGAACCTGAACGCGTTGCAGTTTTGCTGCAATTATCGTGGTAAACCATAACATGAGAAGTTTGACGCCGAAGCTCTTACTCCTTTTTGGGCAAAAAAGCTTTGCACGTTGCAGTTTGCCACAATTGCTGTGCAATTTATCTGGCAGTAATTGCTGAAAAAAACGCAGTGTGTTTTAGGTGTCATTGAAAATAAATGGCACCCAAGCATGCGTTTTGTGATTCTGCCAGAGATCCCAAAACACCAAGAATGAATGGAGCCTCAGTGTCCCAAACTTCTCCTTCTGTTCTGTCTAGCATACTATATTTATCTATATTATGGTAACACAATGTATCCTATGTACATTGTACTTATCCAGAGTCTAAAAAATAAATAATAATAATAATAGAAAAAAAAAAAAAAAAAAAAAAAAGGACACAGCTCTAGAGCCTACTTAGGAATACATTATTGCAGTTCCTTCCTTGGCATTTGCCAGCATTGTAACTTTTAAATGCACACATAATTATTCTGTAAATGTAAAGTTAGATTAATGTGCGTCATTTTTTGTAATTTTCAAAAACTTAAAGAAGAACTGCAGTCTGCTCACATAATTTGTAATAAAAACATCTTTGCCATTCTGAAGCTTCCCTCCAACCACTTTGCATATTAATTTTATATATACTGCGATTCTGTACTTGCCAAATATGCTGCAGAAATCTCCCTCCACCAAGTCTGGCTGCATCCATTTTAACTGTGGGCAGCTGAAGCTGCTGCCTGTTCACTTCCTGGATGTACACAGACACACACCTCCAGCTCTGCAGCTCTCATTGGCCCTCTTATGACTCCCCCCCTCCCTTCCTGGAAAACTCTCACTCTGAGAGCTGTGCATGATGTCATAAGCCTAGGCCTTTTAAGCAGAAATAAACAGGAAGTGGGCTGTAGAAGGTATTCACGGGTAGAAAAAAAATGTTTTAATATCCAAAGTTAAAATAACAAGGACAGAAGATTTAATAGACAGAAAGATGAAAAAAAATGACTGAAGTTGCACTTTAAGCAGTAGATTGCTTTTTGTGTTTTTTGTGTCACATTTGTTTTCAAGAGAGATGTTAAAAGATTACCAGCCCTGCAACGCTTTGCCCACAATTATGCAACGCCACAACGGAATCACTCAGATGAAAGGATGATCCTTTTAAATATATCTGTACAGATTATTATCTTGTTCAACACGTATACTAAGGCTCCACACACACAGACCACAAGCTCACACAGCGTGACACCCGCTTCATATAGACATATTAGCTTACATGTAAACATTTGGATTTCTGGGCCCACCAAGGTAACCCAAGCGCACCCCTCTACTTCCAGAGGTGAGCACGTGATGTTACTGCACCCCGGCACTCATTTGCACACAATGGGATCAGACAAGCGAACACCATATTCTGTTACTGGACACAGAGAGCTAGCTTTTCATACATTTTTCTGCCACTATATGTCCTCAGTCTGGTGTCCAGAATCTTTCAACCCACTTCCTCTGAGCCCAGGTTGTTCTGGGCTCACCTCAGCCTGTGACTGGACAGTGAAAGGAGAAGCAGCACAGTGATAAGCTCATCTCTCTGTCACTCTGCTTTCTCTTCCAATCAGTGTGCTTATCAACACATGAACTGACCGGCTTCTTATACCAATTCTTCTGCTCACACCCCAACCATTCAATACTGCCTATGGTTCAATTTTAAAGCAAAACTCCAGCTCCCCTTAAAAGTTCACCTTGCGGGGGGGGGGGGGGGCTCGCCTTACACTGCATTTAATAATTAAATGCTTATTTTGTCTGGAAAGGGGAGGGGGGGGGGGGGTGTCATAGAATGCGGGCGGCTCTTTGTGGGGTTTATTCACCATATTTTACTTAAAGTAACTCATGCAGTATTTATCTCAAAAGTAGTCAATTCAATAAAAAAAAGCCTTAACAAAAGTGTTAAATACTTATGCGTTGCGATATTTAGCACTTAAATCTAGTGTTATATCGCAATAACGCTAGATTAACGTGCAAAAAAACGCCGCGTTTGCAGATGTGTGGGGGTGCCATTAAGAATTATCGACAACTCTCTGCATCTGCTAAAGAGGCAGGTTTGCCTGCGGGTTGGGAACACACAAGATTTTGTGCATGTTCCCAACCTGCAATAATATGAACCTAGCCTAGTGCACACTAATAGTATATTTTTGTTCAGAGAAAAAAAAACTGACGGCTAAAGTTAGAGCTGCTGTACTAACAATCAGATGTTGGTACAGCCATCTCCCCTGCTTAGCTATTGTGTTCTGACAGGGAGACACCCCCCCAGCCAGAACACTCCAGTCAGCTGCTGGTTTTCCAGCATGCTCGTCCGACAGAACCCGGCTGACATACACACGGGCCGAACGTCGGCTGTTTTTTACTGAACCAGCCAATGTCTCCCGACATTCAGCCTGTGTGTACCAGGCATAAGGTTAGATTTACCATGTCATTTTCTCTGTGGCCATGTTTGCACGGGGACAGTAGCCTTTTCATTTTAATGGGTTGCTGTAACTTTCGGAAAGTGCAGGAAAAGTTCCCTGCAACTTTTCTAAAATTGCAGCAGCAGGGAAACTGCATAGTGATATGCTTTTCTCAGGATGGGAAAATACACTAGATTGTTTCGAATGCATGGGGGTGCCATTAGGCTAGGTTGACTCTTGTGCAAGTGGATGCAAATGTGGGACAGGGTATAAATTGTACCTGTTCCCACACCCGCAACCAAATCATGCTGCTCCTTCCCTCTTAACCCCTTGACACCAGCTCCCGCCGGGAGGCAGGGCATGTGACCTCCGTGATTGGCTGTCACGGCGGTCATGTGATCGAAAAACTCCCAATTGTAAAAACTCCCAGTTGGCGCCTAGGTGGTAAAGGCAGCCACAAACATCTAAAAACGACAGCGTGTTTCGGTTGCGGAAAATTGCATGCTGCGATTTCCCTCTGGCTGCATTTTTAAAAAAAGGTGCAGGAGCCTTTTTCCTGCATGAAACGCAGGCACAGCAACCAATTCAAATGAATAGGCTGCTGTGCCTGTGCAAACACTGCTAAGAGCCACTTAGGTGAGAACCAAGCCTTAAGATTTGCCATGAGCCACGCGAACGGTTCCAATGCCGGCAATAAAGTGCGACTCGTCATGCGATTTGACAGTTCCAATTCGCTTGACAAGTCGCACCGGTGTGAACAGAGGCTCAGTGCACTTTCATTTCACAGAATAATTTCCTTCTAGTGAAACGTTACAATATATATCTATTTCTGAGCTCAGGGCAGAACATTTCTACACTGATATATGGTATCGTTTTAACTTCCTGTCCAGTGTAGACGTTCCCTCATTGTTATTGTTGTCTACAAACCGTGATAAAAAAAATGACTGTTTTCTGTGGAGAAATTTTGGAGGACCAGTCTAACATCAGGGAAGAAGCCTGCAGGAATGGAATAAGGTAAGAATTTCACATCATTCATCACCTGTAGACTAAACAAGAAAGGAAGCCCATACAGGAGTTCATTTTTTTTTTTATTTATATTTTTTGTTCAATAGGTTGAACAAAAAAAAAAAAATCTGATCAGATTTACCCTATCTACACATTTGAGGTTGATGGGGAAATCATCCTGCCGATTTATTATATTCTGACATTTGGGAGACTTTCCCACCATCAGAACACACTGATCAGCGCTGCCGGCTAGAGCTGCACGATTCTGGCTAATATGAGAATCACGATTTTTTTGCTTAGAGGATAGATCACGATTCTCTCACGATTCTCGCGGCGTAACATCATCTTTCACATTAAAACAAAAAAAAAAAATTGCGCTAACTTTACTGTTTCTTTTTTTTTATTTATTGAAGTGTATTTTTTCCCAAAAAATTGCATTTGAAAGACAGCTGGGCAAATACAGTGTGACATAAAATATTGCAGCAATTGTCATTTTATTCCCTAGGGTCTCTGCTAAAAAAAAAATAAAAAAAATATTAATATATATATATATATATATAATGTTTGGGGGTTCCAAGTATTTTTTTTTGGCAAAAAATATTGATTTTAACTTAAGAAAGAAGTGTCAGAAAAAGATTTAGACTTTAAGTAGTTAAACTTCCTTCATTTACATGTTGTTTAAAGCTTGGCAGATTGCCCAGGTTATTTGTTTACACAGAGAAGTTTATCCCTTTGATCTAAGAAGGAAGTTAGATACAATGTTTCAAGTTCTAAACTTGGCAGACTGCCTGGATGTTTTCTTTTGACAGCTGAGTGAGCAGATAATCTCTCCACTTGTTTATATGAAAGAATAGTCAAACTCAGCAGGAGAGATCGTCAGGGGAGGTGAATCGAGATCACGATTTTTTAACGATTAAAGGGGTTGTAAAGGTAATTTTATTTTTTTTTTTAAATAACAAACATGTTATACTTACCTTCACTGTGCAGCTCGTTCTGCACAGAGTGGCCCCGAACCTGCTCTTCTGGGGTCCCTCGGCGGCTGTCTCAGCTCCTCCCCGCAATAACTAACCACCTTAATGCGAGCTCCCTCGCATGGTGGTTAGTTATTGCGGGCGCGCTCCCGTGATACAGCCGGCGGCTATAGCCGCTCGCTGTATCACTCGGCCCCGCCCCCGGCGCGCCGTGTCATTGGATGTGATTGACAGCAGCGCAAGCCAATGGCTGCGCTGCTTTCAATCCATCCACTATAGCCAATCAGCGACCAGGCTGATCGGCTGAATGGAGGTCGGGAGCGAGCGGCCGAGTTTTGAGGTGTCAGGTAAGTAAAACGGGGGGGCTGGGGGCAGCGGTATTATCAAAAGTTTTTTCACCTTAATGCATAGAATGCATTAAGGTGAAAAAATGTATACCTTTACAACCCCTTTAATTGTGCAGCTCTACTGCCGGCTATAGCCTCCGGTGCTGATCGAGCAGAGAAAATCTGACAGGTTGGCACTGATCAGTATACCGACTTCCGTACAACCACAGTGCCCGTGCATGGATTGAAGATTAGCCCTTTTCCACTGACCCAGCCGAATTTCGATCCATGTATGGCCAGCTTAACCTTTCTTCGCAGCGTGGGAGAGGCCACTGAAAAGGTAAATATTTCAAGCAGAGTTCCACCCAAAAATTGAACTTCCACTTTAAGTACTTCTTACCGCCTGACATGCCACATTTGGCATGTAATTCATAGGGGGGGAGCGGGTACCTGGTTTTGACAGGTACCCAGCTCCCACTTCTGCTCAGGCCTCCTAGGTGACTCCTCCTCTCCTCCTAGGCGGCCCCTCCCTCCCTGCAATCTTCTGGGACACATCACAGGTCCCAAAATATTGCACGGCCATTCATGATGTGCAGCGCGACTCGCGCATTCGCAGTGTGCACCTTGTGAAGCCACAGTCCGGTGCCCACAGTAATAATGCCGGCGCCACAGGGGAAGAGGAACGAGGCTTCGGGCGCCCGCATCATTGGACCGTGGGACAGCTGAGTGTGTGTACACATAAGTGTACACTTTTTGTAGCTGCTAACTTTTAATAAACACAGAGCTGGGTGGAACTCCGCATTAAGCATTGCTGGAGTTCAGCTTTAAAAGAATTATAACTGGTGATCCTGCTATAACAGCCTTGCTCAGGCACTTCCTGTTATGTGGTTACAATTCTTCCAGTCTGTCGATTGCCACTGGGGACCATTAGTGGCCCTGTCAATACTCATTGAGCAGGCATTGGTCCACCACTCGGAAGTCAATTGAGAGCAATGCCACTAAAGCACTTTCATCCAAAGAGGTAATGGCCACAAAGAGCCGGGAGGAGATCAGCAGCACTGAAAAAATAGGAAAGCAAGACAGTAACATTTTCTGAAATAAAAAAAAAAAAAAAAAAAAAAAACATACCAGCTAGTTACAATACACAGAGCCTGAGAACACTAAATACTGTCCAGTTGTCCTGGATTCACACTACCACGACTCTGCATCCGACATTCCTGCGCGACTTCTTTAACAGAAGTCAGTGCAAGCCAGCCGTACTGAAGTTGCACCAAAAGTAGTGCAGGAACCTTTTTCTAAGTCGGAGTGACTTGAGCCACACCGATTAGAACAGTTCCATTGCCGCTCATGGGGCGTGACTTGTCATGCAACTTTGAACTCTCAAGTCGCATGACAAGTCACTAGAGTGTGAACCGGGCTCAGTGTTTACATCTACTCTCCGGACAAAAATCAATCTGTGCTTTTCTTTATCAGAAATTGAACTTGAGGTTATGTTTTGTAGTGTTTATGTGTGAATTGTGCTTTTATAACAAAAGGTCACTTTGTTCCTCACATTTTAGCTTACATAACTTCAATACCATTTATTGACAAAATTCTTGGACCCGACTGCAACACCCATGTGAGCCACAGGCAACATAACATAAGATAAGATTACATTGGTATACAAACACACTGTGCTGTCCTGTCTTCACACCCACCTCTTCTATTCCTGTACTAGAGCGGTCACATGTACACCAGACATTGGCAAGCCCAGATCCTGCTTCACACGTCTGCATAAAGGAACAATATTCTGTCAACTCAAGGTCTTCGAGAAAGACTTTCTTTATGTGATACTTCCGTATCTTAATCCAATGGTTCAGATTTGTAGGACTGGGCATATATACAAGGCCTCATACACACTGGGTGTTAAGCTCCCAGATCTCAGAATTCAGGTGCAGGCACACCGTCCAGTCCCACCGCCAGCAAACCTGTAAAACTCTACAAGAGGCTGAAGGCTGCTGGGGATGGACAGTGCACCGAGTGGTACCAACAATGATGGCAGTGTGTGCCCAGAGATGAATGCCCAGCATGCAGAATTCTTACATTCCCAGCATTTGACTCTGGGCAAATAACGCCCTAAACCTACTCGGCACATCCGCCCTAAACCCACACACCGCCCTAAACCTACGCGCCACTCCGCACATCCGCCCTAAACCTACATGACTCTCGGCGCATCTGCCCTAAACCTACACGCCACTCGGCGCATCCGCCCTAAACCCACACACCGCCCTAAACCTACGCGCCACTCTGCACATCCGCCCTAAACCTACACGGCACTCGGCGCATCCGCCCTAAACCCACACGCCACTCGGCGCATCCGCCCTAAACCCACACGCCACTCGGCGCATCCGCCCTAAACCCACACGCCACTCGGCGCATCCGCCCTAAACCCACACGCCACTCGGCGCATCCGCCCTAAACCCACACGCCACTCGGCGCATCCGCCCTAAACCCACACGCCACTCGGCGCATCCGCCCTAAACCCACACGCCACTCGGCGCATCCGCCCTAAACCCACACGCCACTCGGCGCATCCGCCCTAAACCCACACGCCACTCGGCGCATCCGCCCTAAACCCACACGCCACTCGGCGCATCCGCCCTAAACCCACACGCCACTCGGCGCATCCGCCCTAAACCCACACGCCACTCGGCGCATCCGCCCTAAACCCACACGCCACTCGGCGCATCCGCCCTAAACCCACACGCCACTCGGCGCATCCGCCCTAAACCCACACGCCACTCGGCGCATCCGCCCTAAACCCACACGCCACTCGGCGCATCCGCCCTAAACCCACACGCCACTCGGCGCATCCGCCCTAAACCCACACGCCACTCGGCGCATCCGCCCTAAACCCACACGCCACTTGGCACATCCGCCCTAAACCTACCCGCCGCCCTAAACCTACCCGCCACCCTAAACCTACCCGCCACCCTAAACCTACCCGCCACTCTGCGCATCCGCCCTAAACCTACACGCCAATCGGCACATCCGCCCTAAACCTACACGCCAATCGGCACATCCGCCCTAAACCTACACGCCAATCGGCACATCCGCCCTAAACCTACACGCCAATCGGCACATCCGCCCTAAACCTACCCGCCGCCCTAAACCTACCCGCCACCCTAAACCTACCCGCCACCCTAAACCTACCCGCCACTCTGCGCATCCGCCCTAAACCTACACGCCAATCGGCACATCCGCCCTAAACCTACACGCCAATCGGCACATCCGCCCTAAACCTACACGCCAATCGGCACATCCGCCCTAAACCTACACGCCAATCGGCACATCCGCCCTAAACCTACACGCCAATCGGCACATCCGCCCTAAACCTACACGCCACTCGGCACATCCGCCCTAAACCTAAACGCCACTCGGCGCATCCGTCCTAAACCCACACACCACCCTAAACCTACACCCCACTCGGCGCATCCGCCCTAAACCCACACACCACCCTAAACCTACACGCCACTCGGCGCATCCGCCCTAAACCCACACGCCACTTGGCACATCCGCCCTAAACCTACACGCCACCCTAAACCTACCCGCCACTCGGCGCATCCGCCCTAAACCTACACGCCAATCAGCACATCCGCCCTAAACCTACACACCACCCTAAACCTACACGCCACTCGGCACATCCGCCCTAAACCTACATGCCACCCTAAACCTACACGCCACTCGGCACACCGCCCTAAACCCACACACCACCCTAAACCTACACGCCAATCGGCACATCCGCCCTAAACCTACACACCACCCTAAACCTACACGCCACTCGGCACACCGCCCTAAACCTACACACCACCCTAAACCTACACGCCACTCGGCACACCGCCCTAAACCCACACACCACCCTAAACCTACACGCCACTCGGCACACCGCCCTAAACCCACACACCACCCTAAACCTACACGCCACTCGGCGCATCCGGCCTAAACCTACATGCCACTCGGTGCATCCTCCCTAAACCTACACGCCACTCCGCGCATCCTCCCTAAACCCTCCACGTTCAGCCGCAGTAGCTGCCAGATTCTCAGAAACTTCCAGTTCCCCTGCTTTCCCATACTGCACACACATACACAAAAAAAAAAAAATGTAAACATGCGTGGTTGCCATTCATTTTTACCCCAGTATCTTGCAAAGACATGCACATTCGTTCTCACCAAATCACATGGTTTTGGTGCGCTGTGATTTAAAAAAAAATAAAAATTGTGCTTGCACCTACCTGCGTGTTTCTTGTGCATAGGGCAGCCCATTGAAATGAATAGGCTGCCCTAAAATATGCGTGGGAAGGCACAAAAAGAAGTGTGCACGCTTGGCTGCACCTTCTTGTGTGAACAAGACCCTATAGACAGAAATTTTGGTAATCTAATTGTTGGGTTTGCGTTTGAAAAGTTCAGGCGAAAAAAAAAGGGTGTGCGACATAACTAAAGAAAAATATTGCCAAATACAAATAACCTTCCAAACAAATCTAAATCTTTAAATCTAAATCTAATCTTTAAAAGAAAACGGTGGCAGTACCAAAAGTTGAAGTCCAGGCAAAACTTTACTTGGTTGGGTAGAGCGGGGAACTAAAAGCACTACTTCCCAACAGGGAGACAGACAGCACTCTGAGAACAGGAAAGATTGACCCTCATTTCTTGCTAGTACAGGAAGTCATGTGATATCTTTCCAATAAAGCTGTTCCGTCAGATATGGCGACCCATCAGAATTGGTAACGGAAGTGACATTCCGTCGCCACCATCTTGCTACACCCCGCACTCCTCCACTGTAACGATACACCAAAAAGGGGCAAGTGGACATCTTGTTACACCCACCGGAGTTTTGCATTTCACTGTTATTTTTAACAGTAAACAGAGCTTATAAAAGGTCAAATAGAGTATTTAGAAATCCGATGGACTGTTTAGACGTTGAATTTTAAAAGCAGCAGCAAACCTGCTGATCTCACAGGTTTGCTAACGTGACAGAACACCACTGCTTTTATAATTCAACATGTAAACAGTCCGATGGATTTCTAAATACTATTTTTAACCATATATGCTCCGTTTCCTTGTAGTGGGGTGTATTGTATTTGCGTAAACACAGTGGGGTGTACAGTAGTGGGTTGTACTGTAGTGGGGTGTATATTCCAGGTGCGGTGCACAGTAGTGGGGTGCACACAATGGGGTGGATAGTAGGGGGGTGCACATTCCGGGTGCGGTTCACTGTATTGGGATATATATTCCAAGTGCGGTGTACAGTAGGGTGTACTGTAGTGGGGTGCAATGTATTGGGGTGTATATTCCAGGTGCAGTGTACAGTAGTGGGGTGCACACAGTGGAGTGGATAGTAGTGGGATGCAATGTATTGGGGTGAACATTCCGGGTGCAGTGCACTGTAGTGGGGTGCACACAGTGAGGTGGATAGTAGTGGGGTGTATTGTATTGGGATGCACACAGTAGGTTGTACAGTAGTGGGGTGTATATTCCAGGTGCGGTGTACAGTAGTGGGGTGCACACAATGGGGTGGATAATAGTGGGGTGGACTGTAGTGCGGTGCACACAGTGGGGTGTACAGTAGTGGGGCGGACTGTAGTGGGGTGCACACAGTGGATAGTAATGGGATGCAATGTATTGGGGTGAACATTCCGGGTGCGGTGCACTGTAGTGGGGTGCACACAGTGAGGTGGATAGTAGTGGGGTGTATTGTACTGGGGTGCACACAGTGGTTGTACAGTAGTGGGGTCTATATTCCAGGTGGGGTGGACTGTAGTGGGGTGCACAGTATTGGGGTTGCACACAGTGGGGTGTACAGCAGTGGAGTGCACACAATGGGGTGGACAGCGGTGGGGTGGCCTGTAGTGGGGTGGACACAGTGGGGTGGACAGCGGTGGGGTGGACACAGTGGGGCGGACAGCGGTGGGGCGGACAGCGGTGGGGTAGACAGCGGTGGGGTGGACACAGTGGGGCGGACAGCGGTGGGGTGGACAGCGGTGGGGTGGACAGCGGTGGGGTGGACAGCGGTGGGGTGGACACAGTGGGGCGGACAGCGGTGGGGTGGACAGCGGTGGGGTGGACAGCGGTGGGGTGGACACAGTGGGGCGGACACAGTGGGGCGGACAGCGGTGGGGTGGACACAGTGGGGTGGACGGCGGTGGGGCGGACAGCGGTGGGGCGGACAGCGGTGGGGTGGACAGCGGTGGGGTGGACACAGTGGGGTGGACGGCGGTGGGGCGGACAGCGGTGGGGTGGACAGCGGTGGGGTGGACACAGTGGGGCGGACAGTGGTGGGGTGGACACAGTGGGGTGGACGGCGGTGGGGTGGACGGCGGTGGGGTGGACGGCGGTGGGGTGGACGGCGGTGGGGTGGACGGCGGTGGGGTGGACACAGTGGGGCGGACAGCGGTGGGGTGGACAGCGGTGGGGTGGACACAGTGGGGTGGACACAGTGGGGCGGACGGCGGTGGGGTGGACAGCGGTGGGGTGGACACAGTGGGGTGGACACAGTGGGGCGGACAGCGGTGGGGTGGACAGCGGTGGGGTGGACACAGTGGGGCGGACGGCGGTGGGGTGGACGGCGGTGGGGTGGACGGCGGTGGGGTGGACACCGGTGGGGTGGACACAGTGGGGCGGACGGCGGTGGGGCGGACGGCGGTGGGGCGGACGGCGGTGGGGCGGACACAGTGGGGTGGACGGCGGTGGGGTGGACGGCAGTGGGGTGCAAACATTCCGGGTGTTCTGACTCACCCGCTCTCCCTCATGACGTTGCTGTCCCCGCAGTCACACGCCCCCCCGGCCTGGCTCCGGAACATGTTGAAGTCGTGTCCGGCATGCTCGCCCTGGTTGAAGCACTCGGCACACAAGGACATACACGGGGAGATGCCGCACGTCCGGCAGCGGTAGGCCACGAAGTTGGCGGTCCACACCAGGCCGCACAGGGTGGCGTTGTCATAGGAACGGACCGCCTGACAGAAGTCCTCGAACTTGTCCCCTCCGGCCAGCAGCGATCGGCACCAGTCCAGGGCCTCCCCGGCCGGCCGCTCCGCGCTCAGCACCCAGTCCAGCAACTCGTTCAGCTGATCCCGGCTCCGCTCCCCCCGGCTCAGCTCTCCCTTCAGCCGGGCCGCCGTCACCTCCCTATCCCGGCAGAGAGGCGGCGGAGATTCAGCCGCCATGATGACTCCTCCGAGCTCCTCACCGCTCCGCTTTACTTTTGTTATCTTCCATACACGGCGCTCCGCCGGATCTCGCGAGAACTGCGCCGCCTCCTGTCACTTCTCTGCCCCCGACACTGACAGCAGAAGGAGGGGGGGGGGGGGGAATCACGTGATACACTGACAGCTCCACACTGACAGCACATGGGGACACTGATAGAACCACACTGATATAACATGGGGGCACTGATAGAGCCACACTGATATAACATGGGGACACTGATAGAACCACACTGATATAACATGGGGACACTGATAGAACCACACTGATATAGCCACACTGATATAACATGGGGGCACTGATAGAGCCACACTGATATAACATGGGGGCACTGATAGAACCACACTGATATAACATGGGGGCACTGATATAACATGGGGGCACTGATAGAACCACACTGATATAGCATGGGGGCACTGATAGAGCCACACTGATATAACATGGGGGCACTGATATAACATGGAGACACTGATAGAACCACACTGATATAGCATGGGGGCACTGGTAGAGCCACACTGATATAACACGGGGACACTGATAGAACCACACTGATATAACATGGAGACACTGATAGAACCACACTGATATACCATGGGGGCACTGATAGAACCACACTGATATAACATGGAGACACTGATAGAACCACACTGATATACCATGGGGGCACTGATAGAACCACACTGACAGCACATGGGGACACTGATAGAGCCACACTGATTTAACATGGGGACACCGATAGAGCCACACTGACAGCACATGGGGACACTGATAGAGCCACACTGATATAACATGGGGACACAGATAGAGCCACACTGATATAACATGGGGACACCAATAGAGCCACACTGACAGCACATGGGGACACTGATAGAGCCACACTGATATAACATGGGGACACAGATAGAGCCACACTGATATAACATGGGGACACCGATAGAGCCACACTGATATAACATGGGGACACAGATAGAGCCACACTGATATAACATGGGGACACCGATAGAGCCACACTGATATAACATGGGGACACTGATATAACATGGGGACACCGATAGAGCCACACTGATATAACATGGGGACACTGATATAACATGGGGACACCGATATAACATGGTACACTGACAGCTCCACACTGATGCCACTGATAGTAAATGTGTACACTGGCAGCTCCACACTATAGACATAGCAGATACACTGACAGTTCCAGACTGCGCTCTGCTCCATATACATTTTGACACTAAAGCCTCGTACACACAATCGGATTTTCCGCAGACAAAACCTCAGACTTATGTATGAAGGGTGTTGGCCAAGAACTTGTCTTGCATACAAACAGCAAGTAATTGTCAGCCAACAATCACAAACGTAGTGATGTACTACATGTTTTTCAGCTCTTTAGCGCCACCCTTTGGGCTCCTTCTGCTAATTTCATGTTAGTAGAAGTTTGGTGAGTGTTGATTCGCGCTTTTCATTTTGCGCTTTTCATTTCATGCTTTTCATTTCGTTTCTGAACAGCCGTACGTCAACCAGAAATATTGCGGAATCGGAGGAGTTAACGTGTAATTTATTATTGGCCCTGGAGTTATTGCTTTGACCCAGGTCCAGGAACAGGAACGGGAGGAGGAGGAGTTCTTGGACCAAAAATTGGTTGCTTTATTAGTCTTGACCAATCATGTCATATGCCTTTGCTGCGGGAGCTCCAGGAGAATAATCCGGATGATTTTCGGAATTATCTCCGGATGACAGACCCCTACTTTCACCAACTCTTGGCATTGCTGACCCCCTATATTAGGAAGCAGGATGCATGCATGAGACTTTTATTTTATTTTTTGGTTGAATAATAATGATTTGATTTGGTATATTTTCTATATTTTTGGATGCATAAAATGTACTTTTTGGTTAAGTTCTATTGACAGATAGCATGTCTAATTTTATTTGTTTTCTTTTTTTAATGCCCAATAAAAAAAGAATAATACTTGGCTATGTGTTTTACTGCAAATAACAGTTTGGGGGTAGACAGTAAGTACTCATGCACACGGACGTTTTTACAGCCGCTTTTTTGAGCTTTTTTTGCAACTTAAAAAGGCCTGTCTATGTTAGTCTATGGCTTCATGTCCACCTAGGCGTTTTTGAGCTGCAAGTGGCATAGGCGTTTTTAAGCTGTAAAAAAAACCCAGGACCAGTGGGTTCTGAAAGACGTTTTTCAGCTGTAAAAACGCTCTAACGCTGAAAAACGCTCAAAAACGTCATTCACCAACGTTTTTTAGCGTTTTTGATCCATTGAAAAAAAAAAAAAAAAAATTTGAAAAAAAAAAACCGCTCAAAAACGCTAACGCGGAAAAACGCTCAAAAACGCTACTGCAAAAACGCTGAAAAAAGCTGAAAAAAGTCACTGCAAAGATACTGGCGTTTTCATAACGTTTTTTTAACAGCCTGTGTGCATGAGGGCTTACATTTAAAAAAACACAACGTAAAATTAACAAGGAACACCAACATAGTTGTATCTTCGATCTTAAAAACAACGGGATAATGGTGTTGTGGTAACTTGCCCAAATAAAAAAAAAGGAGTAATAATATTATTTTTGATATCACTAGAAAAAAAAAGCCTTTGGAAATTTGTTTGCAATAACTCCATCAGTATCACCAGCAAAGCAGCTTCATTATTATCCCATTAAAGAAGAAGAGAATTGTGCGCTACATTTCGAGATTTCATAATTTGCCACATCACGAATGTTAATTCTCCATTACAAACGCTAGTTTAGAAGACTGACTGCTTCTGGCTCATCCTTGCTTTCGAGCATGCGTGTTTGTACTTTGGACTTGTGTACAGGGCCGTCTTTAGCGCAGGGCAAACGGGGCACTTGCCCTGGGCCCAATCTTTGTTGGGGGGCCCACGCTAGCCATGATTTGGGGTCCCATTGACAGCTTTGCAGAGCACACAGAGGACACGGGAGGATGTATTCCACACTAGCCAGCTGAGAGGGGGCGGGGCTGGGAGCTCCACTGACGCTCTGACCCCGCCTACGTGCAGCCTGTATACTCGGAAAAGAGCGTCTGTAGTGAGAGCATCAGTGGAGCTCCCGGCTCCACCCCCTCTATACTGACTGGTGAATACAGAGGTCCGGGGGCGGGGCCGGGAGCTCCAATGACACTCCCACTCCGATCACTGGCTCTCACTACAGACGCTCTATTCCGAGTACACAGGCTGCACGTGGGCGGGGTCAGAGCATCAGTGGAGCTCCCGGCCCCGCCCCCACTCAGCTGGCTAGCGTGGGAATACATCCTCCCGTGTCCTCTGTTCACTCTGCAAAGTTGTCATCGGGGCCCCAATTCCCCGGTGACGTGGGCCCCTCAACAAAGCATCAGTGGAGCTCCCGGCTGTTGTAGTGTGAGCATAGAGTGGAAGCCCCGCCCACACACCTGAATGTATGTAGTTAGTTTGGCTGGCCAGGTATGTCCTTACACCCATAAAATGCCTGAATGTTTAAACCCTGAGCTGTGTTATTCAACTGTAAAGCTGTGCATTGCTGAAAGTTCTCTGACCATCTCCTGTATAATGTCTGCAGTCTCTGATTGTCTCCTGCAGTATGTCTGTAGTCTTTAATTGTCTCCTGTAGTATGTCCGCAGTCTCTGGTAATCTCCTGCAGTATGTCCGCAGTCTCTGATTGTCTCCTGCAGTATGTCCGCAGTCTCTGGTAATCTCCTGCAGTATGTCCGCAGTCTCTGATTGTCTCCTGCAGTATGTCCGCAGTCTCTGGTAATCTCCTGCAGTATGTCCGCAGTCTCTGATTGTCTCCTGCAGTATGTCCGCAGTCTCTGGTAATCTCCTGCAGTATGTCCGCAGTCTCTGATTGTCTCCTGTAGTATGTCCGCAGTCTCTGGTAATCTCCTGCAGTATGTCCGCAGTCTCTGATTGTCTCCTGCAGTATGTCCGCAGTCTCTGGTAATCTCCTGCAGTATGTCCACAGTCTCTGATTGTCTCCTGCAATATGTCCGCAGTCTCAGATTGTCTCCTGCAGTATTCCCGCAGTCTCTGGTAATCTCCTGCAGTATGTCCACAGCCTCTAATTGTCTCCTGCAGTATGTCCACAGCCTCTAATTGTCTCCTGCAGTATGTCCGCAGTCTCTGATTGTCTCCTGCAGTATGTCCGCAGTCTCTGATTGTCTCCTGCAGTATGTCCGCAGTCTCTGGTAATCTCCTGCAGTATGTCCACAGTCTCTGGTAATCTCCTGCAGTATGTCCGCAGTCTCTGGTAATCTCCTGCAGTATGTCCATAGTCTCTGGTAATCTCCTGCAGTATGTCCGCAGTCTCTGGTAATCTCCTGCAGTATGTCCACAGTCTCTGATTGTCTCCTGCAGTATGTCCGCAGTCTCTAATTGTCTCCTGCAGTATGTCCGCAGTCTCTGATTGTCTCCTGCAGTATGTCCGCAGTCTCTGATTGTCTCCTGCAGTATGTCCGCAGTCTCTGATTGTCTCCTGCAGTATGTCCGCAGTCTCTGAACCTCTCCTGTAGTATGTCTGCACTCTCTGACACTCTCCTGTTGTATGTGTATTAATGTGCCCCTTTAGTTGCTCAATTTTTTGGGATTGCTCCACTGCTCAGTGAGAGGTAATGATGTGCATTAACCTCTAAAAACCAATCATCGAACAGTAGTGATCTGCTTTAATCTCTAGCAACCAATCAGTAAGTGGTAATGGTGTGCTGTAACCTCTAGCAACCAATTAGTGAGCACTAATAATGTACATTAACCTCTAGCAACCAATCGGCAAGCAGAAATTATGTGTTGTAACCTCTAGAAACCAGCCAGTGAGCAGTAAGGATAGGCTGTAACCTCTGGCAAACAATTGCAATCGCTGCGTGATCAGCTGCAGTAAATCATACAGACACTGACAGCTCCATCATACATGTGTATGATGTCTGTGTATGATGGAGCTGTCAGTGTCTGTATGATGTCTGTGTATGATGGAGCTGTCAGTGTCTGTATGATATATGTGTATGATGGAGCTGCTAACAATGTAAAGTCATTACCAGAGACCATAGTTGCCAACAGTCCCGATTTTACCAGGACAATCCCGATTTTGGGACCCTCGTCCCGATTGAAGGCTGTCCCGAATCGGGATTTCCCATAAGGAAAATCGGGAATGTTGTTTTTTTTAATTTATTTTGGGAGCAGCTGGCTCCAGCAAAATGGCGGCCGGCGCCGCCGCTCGATCTTCCCCCTAGTGTTCAGTCAGTGGAGAGAGGAAGGGGGCTCGATCCGTGCAGCCAATGAATTGGCTTCTTTAGCTGCACGGCCCCTCCCCTCTCCACTGAAGACACGGCGCTGCCGTGTCTTGCCGAAAAGTTCCCCAGCTCGGCTATTTCCGCCGGCTCGTACTGCGCAAGCGCTGCGCCTGCGCAGTACAGGGGGTCCTTACTTGCCAAGGGAAACTTTCTCGGCAGAACACCGGCCGCTCCTGGACGAGGGGAGGGGCTGCACTGAGGGGGGGGCTGCACTGAAGGGGGGCTGCACTAATAGAGGGGGGGCTACACTGAGGGGGGCTGCACTGAGGGGGGGGCTGCACTAATTGAGGGGGGCTCTGCACTAATAGAGGGGGGGCTGCACTGAGGGGGGAGGCTGCACTAATAGAGGGGGGGCTGCACTAAGGGGGGGCTGCACTAATAGAGGGGGGGCTGCACTGAGAGGGGTCTGCACTAATAGAGGAGGGGGCTGCACTGAGGGGGGCTGCACTAATTGAGGGGTGTCTGCACTAATAGAGGGGGGGCTGCACTGAGGGGGGACTGCACTAATAGAGGGGGTGGGCTGCACTGAGGGGGGTCTGCACTAATAGAGGGGGGGCTGCACTAATAGAGGGGGGGCTGCACTGAGGGGGGGTCTGCACTAATAGAGGGGGGTCTGCACTGATGGAGGGGGTCTGCACTGATGGAGGGGGTCTGCACTGAGGGGGTCTGCACTGATGGAGGGGGGTCTGCACTGAGGGGGTCTATACTGACTCTGCTGGGGGCACCTGATGCGAGGCCAGACTCTGCCGGGGGCACCTGATGCAAAGACAGACTCTGCCGGGGGCACCTGATGCAAGGACAGACTCTACCGGGGGCACCTGATGCAAGGACAGACTCTACCGGGGGCACCTGATGCAAGGACAGACTCTGCCGGGGGCACCTGATGCAAGGACAGACTCTGCCGGGGGCACCTGATGCAAGGACAGACTCTGCTGGTGGCAGGCGACGTGGCTAGTGACACGCTCAGGGATCCCACTGATTCGGCATTATGGTGAGTTGAATGATTTAATTTTATATTACAATGTAATAATAGAAATAATGCGCTTCAATCATCCTGACACCATAACAACCATGGTGCCGGGATGATTGAAGCGTTAACACCAGGTGTTTGGAGTATCTTTATCTGCTGATTGTTAAACTTTCTAGAATACACTTATTTTTATTGTGTAGGATCTGCGGCTGCTGTCCCGTCATTCCCCTCTCCCCCTTTCCCTCTCCCCCTTTCCCTCTCCATCCCTCATTCATCTCAGACTCTAACCACACCCTCTTGAGCCACGCCCATTTAAGCCACGCCCACAGTTTCACGTAAGCCACACCCATTTTTCGCCGCACCGCGCTTGTGTTTTTGCTAAGCCACGCCTACAAACAAATGCCCCGCCCACTAATTATTGCACGGCTCCGCCTACAGCCAAAAAAGTGTCCCACATATTTTTTTTGCAATGTTGGCAACTATGAGAGACATGTCACTGCTGACCTGTCATGACAGCTTCCTGACTACCAGCTACCTCCCTGGACATTAGACATCCATTACAGGGCGTAGACAGAGGCTTTACTGTTCTGTGACTGCTCACACCTGGTGACAAAAATATGAAATGGTTAAAGTGGACCTTTCGTCATTTTTTCAACTTTCCATCTATTAAATCTTCTGCCCTTGTTGTTTTAACTTTGGATAGTAAAACCTTTTTTTTTTTCCAGTAAACACCTTATACAGCCCACTTCCTGTTTCTTGTCTGGTAAAAAACCTAGGCTTATGACATCATTCTCTCTCGAGAGAGAGAGAGAGAGAGAGAGAGAGAGAGAGAGTTTCCAGGAAGGGAGGGGGGATGAGTCATAAGCGGGCCAATGAGAGCTGCAGAGCTGGAGGTGTGCCTCTGTGTAAATCCAGGAAGTGAACAGGCTTCCCACAGTTAAAATGGTTGCAGCCAGACTCAGTGGAGGGAGATTTCTGCTGCATATTTGGCAAGTACAGAATCACAGTATATATATAATAATATACAAAGTGGTTGGAGGGAAGCTTCAGAATAGCAAAGATGTTTTTTTTAAAACGGAAGTTTACCCATAACAGTCCGATAGTAATTAATGTTTTTAACAATATATTCCACATTAATTATTATTCTACCAAAATGAGTTTGTGCTGTAAATTGTCTCCAGCATTGCTCCTGTTTCTTCTTGCTGGAAGCCGCCATTTTTTTTGGCAATCACTTCCTCATTGGAAACTCTCCCCCTCTCCTTTGTCTCAAAAACTATATGTCACTTTCTTCAATTAAAATAGGTACATTTCCAGCCTTGATTGGATGCCTCAGGAAGAGAGGAAGGCTGACAGAAGTTTTACAGTGCTACATTTCACAGGCTGCTAATGAAGTAGAAAAGAGAGAATATCAGGGGAACACAATAAGACACTATCCTTGCAAATTTAACTTTTTTTGTCTCCCTGGCAGCAGCGAGTTTGTCACCTTCTCCCGCTTTTCTTTTCCCCGCCCTAATCTGTGTTCCCTCCACAGTCTGTCATTTATGTTGCTTTCTTCCCCCTTCAGAAACAGTCGATTTTAAAGCTGTCAGCTGATCAGCCTCTAGGGTAGGGATATGCAATTAGCGGACCTCCAGCTGTTGCAGAACTACAAGTCCCATGAGGCATAGCAAGATTCTGACAGCCACAAGCATGACACCCAGAGGCAGAGGCATGATGGGACTTGTAGTTTTGCAACAGCTGGAGGTCCACTAATTGCATATCCCTGCTCTAGTGGCTGTGATTTTAGGCACAAAGCCAAAAAAGGAGAGCAACTGAGCATGTGCACAGCAAGGTGAGACAGTGTATTGTGTATTACTGCAGGGGTCACCAACCTTTTTGGCACCAGGGACCGATTTCACAGCAGCCATTCAAGGAGTCTGTCCCCAGACCCTTTTTACAGCACAGCCCCCCTCTTATATCAGTGTCATCAGGTCCCCTTCACATCACAGCCCCCCTTTACATCACAGTGTCACTTTACATTAATGTAAAGGGGGCAGAGTAATGTAATGTAAAGGGGACTGCTCTATAAGGGGGCACTGTAATGTAAAGGGGAGCATAATTATTACTTAGGGACCCCCCACCGTGGATATACGTCACTTCTTTGACATTAAACATCAGAGTTATGGCAGCTGCTAGCTGCCATAGCCCCGGTATATTTTTCCACAGTGGGCGATTCTCTTTCACCATAAAAGTGGTCCCAGTGGTTGATTCACCACAAGATCATTTTTATGGGCTGCGGGAGAACTGAGGCCCCCCCCCGCCACTTCAATCGGATCCGATGGACTGATGGTCAGGAAGTCGAGGTGTGCCCAGCGCACTCTGATCACCGAGATGAGACTCGGCTTATAACAGATCGGAGTAAGGGGCCGAGCCCGGCCCCTTACCACGTGATCAGCTGTCAGCCACTAACAGCTGATCACGTGATGTAAACAGGGAAAAAAAAACTGATCACCAACTTCTGTCAAAGGGACATCAGTCCCTCACACAGAGAACCACCACTGCTTTGTCTGTGCCCACCAGTGCCACCTATTAGTACCCACCAGTGCGCAGTGCCACTTACCAGTGCCCACCAGTGCCACCTATCAGTACTCACCAGTGCGCACAGTGCCCACCAGTGCTGCCACCCAATGCCCATCAGTAGACATGTGCATTCGTTTTTGTCCGAATGCATTTTCGTCCGAATTTCAGGTATTTTCGCTATCGTTTTAACAAATGATAACGAAAGTGCAGAATCCGAAAAACGAAAGATCCGACATAAACAAATGCGTTATTTTCGTTTTCATTGCTACAACAGTTCGATATAGATAGGAGATTCGACATGATGATGACAATAACAATCTGTGTCCATCAAACCTGTGGTCGAATGTGCCTAACCTTAGCTCTATTAGTCCAAGATTATTCTACATAGAGAGAAAAGATTTGACGTAGGGGAGAAAAGATTTGACGTAGGGGAGAAAAGATAAATAAAAATAATGATGATGATGAATGTTATTGGCTGATTGTAACCAAAGAGGTGGAGCAGTAAAATAGCTAGAACTAAGTACACACATACTTTGGCTTATGGTGTCTGTTGAAAGTTCTAAGAAGATTCGACGGAGCAGGTAAACTATACGGCGTCGTACAGTTTAGCTGCTCCGTCGAATCTTCTTTGAACATTCGACAGACACCATAAGCCTTCAATGA
Organism: Lithobates septentrionalis; assembly: GCA_037952835.1. NCBI lineage: Eukaryota > Metazoa > Chordata > Amphibia > Anura > Ranidae > Lithobates > Lithobates septentrionalis. Next base: position 843,507 of record JBBDGP010000492.1, on the reverse strand, counting down.
CAGATTCGACCTTAATTTGAATTTTCGGACAAATGCAATTTTTAACGAAAAAACGAAATAAATAAAAACGAATTTCGGGAGTACCTACATAAATTTATTTTTCGGACGAAAACGAAATTCCGATACAAAAATATTTCAGTGTGCACATGCCTACCCATCAGTGCCACCCATCAGTGCCACCCATCAGTGCCACCTATCAGTGCCACCTTATCAGTGCAGCCTACAAGTGCCCATCAGTGCAGCCTATAAGTGCCACTGCATCAATGAAGAAGAAAAATTACCTGTTTTCAAAATTTTATAACAAGCTACAAAGCTTTTTTTTTCAAAATTTTTGGTCTTTTTTCAGTTTTTTAGGAAAAAATAAAAAACCCAGCAGTAATTAAATAAAAAAAAGAAAGCTCTATTTGTGTGACATGACTATGCAATTGTCATTCAAAGTGCAACAGCCCTGAAAGCTGAAAATTGGCCTGGGCAGGAAGGGGATTTAAAAGCCCAGTAGGCACATAGTTAAAGAGGCCCTGTCCTGCTGATTTCTATGACAAGGAATGTTTACATTCCTTGTATTAGGAAATAAAGTGATCAAGATTTTTTTTTTTAAAGGAACAGTGTAAAAATAAAAAGTTAAATAAATAAGAATTATTTTTTTTAAAGCACCCCGTCCCTCCGTGCTCACGCGCAGAAGCGAACGCATACGCAAGTCGCGCCCGCATATGTAAACAGTGTTCGAACCACACATGTGAGGTATCGCTGCGATCGTTAGAGTGACTGCAATAATTCTGGGACTCTAACTCTAAACAGATAACCTGTTAAAAATTTTAATGCGTCGTCTATAGAGATTTTTAAGTACCGTGGTTTGTTGCCATTCCACAAGCGTGCGCATTTTTAAAGTATGACATGTTAGGTATCTATTTACTTGGCGTAACATCTTCTTTCACATTATACAAAAAAATTGGGCTAACTTTACTGTTTTCTGATTTTCATTTTAAAAAAGTGTTTTTTTTCTCCAAAAACATGCGTTTGTAAGACTGCTGCGCAAATACGGTGTAACAAAGTATTGCAACTATCTCCATTTTATTCTCTAGGGTCTCTGCTAATATATATATATATATATATATATATATATATATATATATATATATAATGTTTGGGGGTTCTAAGTAATTTTCTAGCAAAAAATATAGATTTTACCTTGTAAACAACAAATGTCAGAAAAAGGCTTGGTCCTTAAGTGATTAATGTGGAATGTATTTTCCTTGCTAAAGAACATTATTTTTATTAAGTTAATATGGGTAAATTTCCACTTTAACAACATTAATGCAAAAACACAGTCGGGGTAATTTGTCAAAACTGGAGCAGCCAGAGGATGGAGCAGCAATACATGGCACCCAATCAGCTTCTATCTTTCATTTTCAAAGCTTAAAGCGAAACTAAAGGAGGGAATACTCGCTTTTCCTCCACCAGTTCTGTCCCTCGCCTGCACCAGAATCTAATTTGTGTGCCGGTTTTCAGACATCTTTATTGGCTGGTGTGGAATCATGTCACTTCTGAGCATGCGCAGGAGCTAGTCATCCCAGGCATGCAGGGATCGGGCTGTCTGCTGCAAGCTGTGCATGCGCAGCTCAGTTTACATGCCAGGGATCGCTGCGAGTACACACGTTTTTTTTTTCAGAGGAGACATTACGGGAGAGATTTACTAAAACTGGAGCACTCAGAATCTGGTGCATAGTAGCCAGTGTCTAACTTCAGCTTGTTCAAGTAACCTTTGACAATAAAACCTGAAAGCTGATTTTACACTCTCAAGTTTTAGTAAATCAATCCCTTCATGTCTTTTCTGCAATGAAAAGCCTGGCTGTTCACAGTGAATAACAGCAGAACTTTAGTCCCGATTTAATTGAACAAGCTGAAGCTAGAAGCTGATAGGTTGCCAGGCTCAGCTGCTCCATATTCTGACTGCTCCGGTTTTGATAAATGCCCCTCAATGTTGCACTAAAGTGTAGAAGGCAGCAGATGGCACTATAGCACCATGCTTTGGGATTAGGAGCTTTTAATTTTCACAGAGCTAAGGCTCCCTTCATACCACAATACAGTGTACCCCAATGTATGTGTTTTCATGCATTGAGGCGCATTGTGTAAGGCAAGGCAATCCATTCATACTGAATGCCCCGTGATCACACTTCTATTCTGGATTTGCCGTCAGCTGTGTAGCACAAGGGTCTTCCCATATGATCCATCGGATTTATGTCCAGTCTCTTGGGCCCTTACACTGTATAGGCCTTGCAGACCTGACCACGTAAATTCCAGCCTGTAATTCCCTTTTCATTACTGGGTCACTTTTCAGTGCTTTGCATTTGATAGCCACTGGGTTTTCTTATACCTTCTGTTAAAATAAAACTGTCAGAATAGTAAAACCAGTGTAAAATGATGCCTCTTTGGAAAGTAGGCACTCCGAAGGTGATCTATTTTTTCCACAATTTTTCTGAATAAAGAAACAAGTTGTTACCAACAGGGTTAACACATGGAGCTTGGTATTGGGCTTACTAGAGACAGAGCTTTCAGGTCATACACTGAGGAAGGAGAGATGAGGGGGTTAATATTTAGGTCATATATAATGGTAGAATAGAGATTAAGGGTTAATGTACAGATGTGCAAGATGAGGCTAGGTTCACACTTGTGCGGTTTCCCTGCGACTGCATTGCTCATTCATTTAAATGGACTACTTTATCTACTGAACACATAGACAAAAGGTCCCTGCACAAAACGCAGCCGCAAGCAAACCGAATAGTGCCGTGCCCCTGCTGCAGTTTCCGGGGTGTGCGGGTGCCATGAGGATCAATGGTATCAATGGTATCCCCACGCAGTGGCAGCACATTTTTTGTGCTTGTGGTTGTAGCTGCGGGAATAAGTGGAGTCTTGCAGTGGCAACCACCCACACTGCACATACACTGGGAATTCTCCAACACACCGAACATACACCGGGAATTCTCCAACACACCGAACATACACCGGGAATTCTCCAACACACCGAACATACACTGGGAATTCTCCAACACACCGAACATACATCGGGAATTCTCCAACACACCGAACATACACCGGGAATTCTCCAACACACCGAACATACACCGGGAATTCTCCAACACACTGAACATATACCAGGAATTCTCCAACACACCGCACATTCCCCTGGGAATTATCCAACACCCCGCACATACACCAGGAATATTCCAACACACTGCACCTACACCGGGATCTAGCCACCACACCGCACATACACCGGGAATTACCCAGCACACGGCGTATACACCAGGAATTGTCCAACACACCACACATACACGGGGATTACCCAACACACCGCACCTACACCGGGAATAACCCAACACACCGCACCTACACCAGGAATTACCCAACACACCGCACCTACACCGGGATCTAGCCACCACACCGCACATACACCGGGAATTACCCAGCACGCGGCGTATACACCAGGAATTGTCCAACACACCGCATATACATGGGGGATTACCCAACACACCGCACATACACGGGGATTACCCAGCATACCGCACCTACACCGGGAATTACCCAACACACCGCACCTACATCAGGAATTACCCAACACACCGCACCTTCACCGGGAATTACCCAACACACCGCACCTACACCGGGAATTACCCAACACACCGCACCTACACCGGGAATTAGCCACCACACCGCGAATTACCCAGCACACGGCATATACACTGGGGATTATCCACCACACCGCACATACACTGGGAATTACCCAGCACACGGCATATACACCGGGGATTATCCACCACACCGCACATACACTGGGAATTACCCAGCACACGGCATATACACCGGGGATTATCCACCACACCGCACATACACTGGGAATTACCCAGCACACGGCATATACACCAGGAATTATCCACCGCACATACACTACACCGTGTGTATGTGCTATGTCATTAGAGGGATGGCAGGAAGAAACAGCCAGCTCTCTAATGATATAGAAATAAAAGATGGTGGTGCGATACCCAGCGTGTGTTGGTGGAGTGACAGATTACAGCAGACAATGTTGAATGGGCGGGTATGTTTTTTTAAGGCAAGATATAGGATGGAAAAAAATGTAAAGGAGGAGTGAAGAATCCTCTTGCATTTAAAATTAATAAATGATTTCTAAACTGCATTAAATTGTACCTCTTATATCTGCCTAGAATTAAGCTTTCATTTAAAGTGGGACTAAACCCATCAATTTAACAGTTTAAAAAAACAGTTGAATTCCTGACACTTGCCCGGAATGTAACTGTCAAATTGATTGTGTTCTTAACCAAACTGTCAAACCATCAAATGACTGATTACATGTGCAGCATCATGACAGTTGCAGATCAAACAGAGGCTAAGATGGCAGATTCCTTGGCTGAGAATGATAGGAGGGTTTAGGTCTGTTTTAAAACTTCAATGGAATTTTAGTGATTTGATTCTCAGGTATTTTAAAGTGTATGTAAAGGCAAAGATTATTTACTTAGCTTTGGATAGAGTGGGGAAGGACTAGACCCGCTGCCAAGGTTTTATTGTTGTCTGTGTCCCTGCTGGAGAGATTCAATCCTGTATTTGTCCCGGTGACCATTGTTACAGACACAGAAATTAGGTGGAAATCCTAAATATTAGAGCCGACATTTGAGCAAATGGTATGGGGAAATCTTCCAATGGAGCAAATAATAAAGGAAATTCTTCAAATTCTAATGTTCTAACACAGACGTGTTAGGAAAGAATTCCTCTCACTTTGGGGAGATTTCATCTCACTCCCTGTTGCATATCCAGGACAGGAAGTGAAGGGAAATCTCCTAAGCAGGACACAACAAAACATATGATTGGGACTCTAACCCTACTCTATCAAAAACTGAAATGAGCTTTGGCTCTAGGTTCACTTTGTTCTATGGAACTGAACACATCCATAGTTTCTGTCTCAATCATATGTTAGCTTGTCAGGAACAGAGAGTCCAATATATCAGGAAACATTCATAGGAACATAGTTTGTTCATAAACAACGTGGGATGTCATCCACCAGGCAGCAGATGGCAGTGTAACACTCCCATCTGTCTCCGATCGGATGAATTCTTCTCCGGAACTAGAAGCTGGCTTGTATTTGTAGGAGGACGATTTATAGTGATGGACAGGACTCGTGTGGATGAGAGCCACTTCCTGTGGAGGATTGTATCCCTGCATAGAGTGATCAGCTGGAGGCTGCAGTGGTAGGCTGTGTTTGGTTGATGGAAAATTGTAATAATGTTATTTTTTTTATAAGCAGTAGATGTTTTATAAAGATGATCACATCCCATCACGGTCACCTGATTGAAAGGCCACCTGTGATGACATGTGACATTATACTATCCACATGTGTGTTTAGCCATGGTTTGTGACATGTTAACCACTGCAGCTCTGGAAAATTTACCCCCCCCCCCTTCCTGACCAGGCATTTTTTGCGATACGGCACTGCGTTACTTTAACTGACAATTGCGCGGTCAGGCAACGCTGTACACAAAATTCTGTCCCCCCCCCCCCCCCCACACACACACACAAATCGAGCTTTCTTTTGGTGGTATTTGATCACCTCTGTGGTTTTTATTTTTTGCTCTATAAACAAAAGAAGACCGACACTTTTGAAAAAAAATAAATACATTTTTTTACTTTCTGCTATATAACATATCCAATTAAACAAAAAAAATCAAATTTCTTCATCAATTTAGCCCAATATGTATTCTGCTACATATTTTTGGCAAAACAAAATCCCAATAGGTGTATATTGATAGGTTTGCACAAAAGTTAGTGTGTACAAACTATGGGATATGCTTATGGAATTTTTATTTGTTTCCTAGTAATGGTGGCAATCAGCGACTTATAGAGGGACTGCGGCGGACAAAACGGACACTAACACTTTTGGGGACCAGTGACACTAATACAGTGATCAGTGCTAGAAAATAATGCACTGTCACTGTACTAAGGACACTGGCTGGGGAGGGATTAACATCAGGGGCGATCAAAGGGTTAACTATGTGCCTAACCAGTGCTTGTGTACAATGTGGGAGGTGATTTTTACTGAACGAAGGCTCCCTACTGACAGAATGGCAATCTGCCTTGTTTACATAGGCAGATTGCTGTTCTGCCTCTGTACCAAATGATTGGCGTTTGCTGGCGGACATCGAGTCTACTGTACCCGCTGTATAATCACAGTGGGGTTGAGCCGCCTGTGGTGCGCATTCACGCCCACTACCCAGAAGATCCGGATCGTGTATATATACACAAGTGATCTGATACACAGCTGCCGCCCTATGACAGTAAAACTACTATAGGGCATTTAGCAAGTGGTTAAAGTAGAACTTTTTGGATAGAGTAAGGGAGGGTTTTAAGCCCCATCAGTTGTTTTTCTTTTATTCGATTTGTGTCCCATTGGGGAGATTTCCCTTCACTTCCTGTCCCATAGCCAAAACAGGAAGTGAAGGAATCATTGGTGATCGCCATTGGAAGATTTCCCCTCTGTTTATGTTCTGGTGATCGCCTTTGAAAGATTTCCCCTCTGTTTCTGTTCTGGGGACAGCCCAAATTTTTGGATTTTCTTTTTCGTTTTAAACCTGAAACAAGACAAATAGAGAGGGTGAATCTTCCTAAAAGGGGCACGGGCAGCAATTAAAACCTGATAGGCGATCTAATCTCTTTCCACGCTATCCGAAACTAAACAAGGTTTGCCTTTAGTTATACTTTTTGAGGTGTCTCTGATTTAAGCATTGCCTAATAAGAGTCATGTGTATCCTTACCTGAATCTTGGTGCTTTTTGGATTTCTTCCAGATCTGTGCAGTAATCCGGTGTAAAATTTGCCTCTTTGCAGGAGATTCCTGTAATAAAGACTGGTCATTTCTGCTCTCTCTCCTTGTGCCAGGTGACTGGTCTGTCTCCGGCCCCTCCTATAGTTTTCTGCAGGAACCCTGTAGTGGGCCCCACAGCTTTGCACCCTGTACAGGTAGGTACACAAAGTGGATTTATACCCTTTGGGGCTGCTGAAGGATATATTTTAGGTGGAAAAAAAAGCCTCACAGTAACATTATTTGCTAAATTATGCTTACCTTTTGCTCTAATCCTCTCATCCTCTCTGATTAAATTTTGGATTAAAGTGACACTAAACTCCATTTAAAAAAAAAAAAAATTATATATATAATATATCTATCCATTCTATTGCTCTCAGCCATCTCCAAGTTACATTTTTTTTCTACTCCTGTGATCTACCTTCCTGTTAGAGGGTGGCTACATTTATTCTCCATGGTCCCACTGTATGTAGGAAGTTAGCCACCCTTTCCTGCTCACTCCTGAGATGGACTATGGGAGTTCTAGTGTGCATAGAGCGGTGCACATGACCTCAACTAACATGCACCGTTCATTCCAAACACGTGGACTGAGGGGGGAATCTGTTAATCCATCTAACACTCTCCTTCGCCTAGACTGACAACGCTGCTGTCCAAAAGTGCCCCCCTGTGCTCCTTCATCCAGAGTGCAGGCACTCTAATAAAGGAGGTGTGTTTACTGGCCAGATCACCAGGTGAGAAAAGAGGGGGGGGGGGGCTAAAAAATAATGCAGCACATCTAAAGATTGGTAAGCTGCTATATATTACATTTTTGGTTTTGGGTTTAATATTGCTTTAAGTAGTGGATGTGTATGGATTATTTATGGAGAATAAGGATATTGTTTAGTGTCACTTTAATCTCTTTCTGAATAATTTCAAAAGTGATTGTTTACAAAATGTAAGCATAGAGAATCGGAGCAAAGGGGAAGCATTGTTTAATGGGGGGGGTTATGGGGTAGCCTGTACTACTAAAAAAAACATTTTTGTACACAGAGTTGTTATGCCCAACGAGTATTCTGGGGGGGGGGGGGGGGGGGGGCAGACAGTTAGTACAGTGGCTCCTCCTGAGCTGTCGGTTTATTTCCTGTTCAGCCCCGCTGGGTTGAATAAAAAAAAAAAAACTACTAGTGTGTACCAAGCTTAAGGCTAGATTTAGACATGCACTTAAACCTATTGCTTCTCTGAAAAGCAATCTGCGCTCAGATTGCTTTTCGGGTCAAATGACAGGTAGTAAAGGGGCGATTTGTCACCACCTGTTCTAATTCAATTTTTGCAGTGCTTCCCCTTTTGCTTTAATGGGTTGCTATACAGGCTTGATGCATTGAGAGCATGGCATGTTAACATCCCTGTTCACTGCCATTGCAGCTTAAGGGGGCAGTTAGAGGATGCTAAAAACGTGGCCCAGCCGTGCATTTTTAACCACCCCCCCAATTGCTAGTCCTAAATGAGGCTTTAAAGACTTCCTGGCATGGCTGCTATCTGACACTATAGAGTATGTCAGGCTGCGTGTTACTCCCACCGACCCCCTGCATCACCACTTTTTAGTAGGGAGGAATCACAGCAGAGGGCACACTATCGAACACCTCAGAAAAGGTAAGTATAAGGCCCCTATTCACACGTGCCATATCTGGTTTTACTCAGCAGGGGATCCATCTGCTGATCCCCTGCTAAGCTGAACGGAGCTGCTGGATGACCGCTCTGTGCCCGCTCTATGGGCAGCCAGAATTAAAAAGACCAGCTGTTCCTTTACACCCGACTGCCCTCTGTTCCCATCAAGCCAAACGGAGGGGAACAGATCCCCCCCCCTTTTTTTTTTTTTTTTTTTTTTGCCAGATTGGATTGAACCTAGAGGTAGCCGGATGTAAACTGACACAAGTCCATTTACATCTGACTGCCCAAAGAGGAGAATGGAGGGTCTGGCTGAAAAACGCCAGCCGGATCCGATCGGACCTCTTGTGTGAAAGGGGCCTAAAACTTCTTTCTTTTTTTTTTTTTTTAATACTTTTGAGTTGCATTTGGGTCGTTTTAAGAATAAGATGTCTTTAATGAATAAGGCTTCTTGTTTCATTAGCACCTAGTGAGTTGTTTGATGCATGCTTTAAAATATTCCCCTTTGGAGAGAGTAATGTGTTATAGCAAATTAAATAATATTTATTTTTCTCGCTTTCATTTTAGAGATGAAGCTTAAAGAGTTAGAGAGCTGCCTTCAACAGGTTGATACTTTTGAAAACCCAAAACTACTCCTGGAGCAGTATCCTACCAGACCACATATAGCAGGTTAGTGGACGGTGTCACTCACTTGTGACTTGTAATGTTCTATCAGCTTGTATTACCTGGAATGTATTTGTACCATTCTGATGTGTGGGTACATGGTTGGCCCAAAGTTGTCCAGTGTAACCCTAAAAACAGTCCACACAGCATCAACCTACTAAACATTGTCCAACACAAAGGTTAAGCTTACCTTACAAGTTACAATCTGCTTGTACAATCTCTTGTAATGCAAGGTCTGTTTGGATACAGATTGATTGGATGCTTTAGGTCCCTGTCTTCATATTAAGTACTTTATGTAGGTTGAAAATTGATTTTACAAATATTGTACAGCCAGATTGCAATGTGTATGGTGACCCCCTAGGGCTGCCCTACCCTATAAATGGCCTTAATTCTTATATTATATTGTAAAAGGGCTTCTTGTAAACACTTGGTTCACCTTTTAAAAATAAAATGATACATGCACGTTTTTGCAGGAAAAAAAGTGCTAAGCTATCTACCCACAATCGGTGCGATCAGGAAGCAGGTGCTTATGAAGATATTACCTGTTACTCAATAAACACAGGTCTAACGTGTTCCTAAGTAGGGCTGGGAGATTTTCTTTAAAAAAAAAAAATCTCCGATTCTCTTAAAAAAAACTTGATTCACGATTCCAATCGAGGTGTTTTTTTTTTTTTTTTTTGGGAAACCGGCCGGTCCCGAGGCGCTGCGGGCATGAGCTTCTAGGCGAGGCCGTGGCTTCGGTCTAGTCCAGCTTCGCGGACTAGGCCGAAGCCACGGCCTCACCTAAAAACGCCTTTCCCGCAGCTCCTCAGGCCCAGCGCGGTGTCCGCGCTGGTACGGGGCGCTGCGGGCATGAGTTTTTAGGCGAGGCCGCGGCTTCGGCCTAGTCCGCGGCGTCCGGCCATAGCCGCGGACTAGGCTGAAGCCGCGGCCTCGCCTAAAAACTCATGCCCGCAGCACCTTGGGACCGGCGCGGTGAAAAAAAAAAATCTAAAAAAATCGATTTGCTTAAATTTTGAATCGATTTGACCTCTCAACTCGATTCAAGATTTAAATCGATTTTTTTTTTTTTTTTTTTTTTCTTCCCCAGCCCTATTCCTAAGGGCCGGTTCACACTGGTACGACATACGCTCCAACTTCCAGAGCAGAAGTGGCATGACATCAAAATCAATGGTTCCCTATGAGAGCCATCTTAACTGGTCCGACTTGTGTCGGTCCGACTTTGAAAAAGGTTCCTGCACTACTTTTGTTTGACGATTTCAGCCCATTGATTTAACTGATCTGACTTGTGGCATGCGACTTGTGTTCTGAGGATCCTAAAAGGGAATCCCACACCAAAATTTAAAAAAACGGCATGGAGCCCCCTGCCCGCAGACCCCCAAAACCACGCCCAGGGTTTTTGAGAAGAGGCCCCCCCCCCCCCCCCCCCCTTTCCTGCCATTCACTAACTGTCTGCCTGTATCAGAGTCAAAGTGGAGGATGTGTGTACCAATTAGGTTTCCTTCCTCACCTGCCTTGGGGGGGCTCCCTCTTCAGTGAGATATCTCACTGTAAAGTGCACCTGTCCTGCTTATTCCTATTACAAGGGATGTTTACATTCCCTGTAATAGAAAACAAAGTGTCAGACTAAAATAAATTAAAGTAAAATTAACAATAAACAACAAAATTTTTTTTAAAGCGCCCCTGTCCCTGTGAGCTCGCACGCAGAAACGAACGCATATGTAAGTCCCGCCCACATATGAAAACGGTATTCAAACCACTCATGTGAGATATCATCGCGAACGTTAGTGAGAGAGCAATGATTTTGGTCCTAGACCCCCTCTGTAACTCAAAAGATGTAACCAGTAAAAAATGTTTAAGTGTCGCCTAAGGGGATTTTAAAGTAGCGAAGTTTGGCGCCATTCCACAAGTGTGTGCAATTTTGAAGCGTGACATGTTGGGTATCTATTTACTCGGCGTAACTTCATCTTTCACATTATGCAAAAACATTGGGCTAACTTTACTGTTTTTTGTTTTTTTTTAAAGCACAAAACTGTTTTTTTTTGTTTTTAAAAAAAAAAAAAAAAAAAAAAAAACGCATTCGAAAAATTTCTGCGGAAATACCGTGCAAGATAAAAAGTTGCAATGATCGCCATTGTATTCTCTAGCGTCTTTGCTAAAAAAACATAAATAATGTTTGGGGGTTCTATGTAATTTTCTAGCAAAAAAATGATGATTTTTACATGTAGGAGAGAAATGGCAGAATTGGCCTGGTAGGCAAGAGGTTAAAGAAGAAAATTGTGCACTGCATTTAAAGATTTCATATTTTGCCACGTCACGAATGTTAATTCTTCATTACAATTGCTAGTTTACAAGACCAGTCGCTTCTGCTTCTGAGCATGCGTGAACTTTTGTGCGACGGACTTGTGTACACACGATCGGAAAGTCTGACAACAAAAATTTGTTGGCAGAAAATTTGAGAACCTGCTAGCCAACATTTGTTGGTGGAAAGTCCAACAACAAATGTTCGATGGAACATAAACACGGTCAGACTTTACGCCAACAAGCTCGCATCCAAAATTTGTTGTCGGAAAATCCGATCGTGTGTACGGGGCATAAGACTGGGATGCCATTAAAATTCATGTGCGTGTAAAGGCAGGCGCCCTAATACTTTTGGTAATATAGTGTAGTTTGTCTATGAACTAAAAATTCACATTTGTGCAGGTTCCCCAAGTCTTTTAAAGTGGAGTTCCAGCCGTTTCTGTGCTTTATTAAAAGTCAGCAGCTACAAAAAGTGTAGCTGCTGACTTTTAATAAACACACATTCACCTGTCACACGGTCCAGCAATGCGGCCGCCCAAAGCATCGGCTCTCTCCCCTACCTCTCCGCGGTGCCGGCATCTCTACTGTTGGCACCCGGCTGTGACAGTTTGCAGCTTCACAGCCGGGTGCGAGTCGCGCTGCACGTCCTGAATGGCCAGGCAATCTTCTGGGACCTGTGACGTGTCCGAGAAGATTGCAGAGAGGGAGGGGCCGCCTAGGCTGCCCCAGCAGAAGTGGGAGCTGGGTACCTGTCAAAACTAGGTACCCGTCTCCCCAAAAAATGACATGCCAATTGTGGAATGTCAGGAGTTCTTAAAGCGGAAGTTACACTTTTGGGCGGAACTCCGCTGTAACTGATCATCTTTTCACAATACCAGCATGTCTCTTTAGGTCTGTTTGTAATTAGCTCACTACTGCACACCTACTACTGCCACCATTATTAAAAGGGTTTGTATTTGTGTAATAAATCTGATTCAGTGATGAACAGGTGTGATTTGATCTTATGTATTTCATTCATGTCATTTCAGCATGTATGCTGTACACGATCCATAACACATTTGGTGATATCGAAGATAAAGTGGTTGCAGATCTCGGCTGTGGATGTGGGGTGTTGAGTATTGGAGCGGCTATGTTGGGTGCTGGGTGAGTACAACCTGTTTAGTGAGATTTCTTTCTCTGATGTTGGCATATTAGGGTTTAGTGAACAACATGCTTAGTACAAATGTAAGTTCTGACCTGCAGTAAATAATCAACAATTGTTTTTATTATTGTTCTCTTTCTGATTTGCTCTGAAATCTGAACTCCAGTCTTACACAGTTGTATGGGTTCCTCTTCTGTGCCAAAATTGCTTACTCTGCTTGTGAACCTTTTTCAAGTCAGATAGAACCCACTTCACCTCTGGGCTGGAGGACATCCAGCATTATCTAGTTCTTTCCTCCTCAGCCTGGCTGTCCCTGGCCCACCCCTTTCGTTTGAATTTGACTTCTTTTCATCATGGAGGCTCAGCATTTCATGTGGGTGTTACCTATACAGCCCATACATGATTCATTATCTTTCGTGCAACCAGCACTTTGAAAATGAATCCCTCCCGCGGAGCTATTATATTCTGACAGTGAAGAGACCTTCCTGCCGCCAGCATACACTCATCAGTACCGCTGGCTATAGCCTGCGGCATTGATTGAGTGTAAATTTTCCAGCAGGCTGGTTGTACAGAAGTTGATTGAGAGATCAAATTCTGTCTAACTGGCCTGCTCATAGATGGATAGACATTTGTCCCGTCACTTCTGAGTGAGCGGAATTTCATTCCATCTATGGCCAGCTTTAGAAGGCCTGTATGCAGATACAGCCTGCCTAGAAATGCCCACTCCCTTCAGACTGACATCCACCAATCAGTACATAGAGAAGCACAAAAACATAGTGATAACATCACTGCGTCTAAAATAAGATTTGTAATGAAAACAGGTTTCATTAAAATAAATAATTAGCATATTGGAGGGGCACAAGGAAGGCAAAATAAAAGCAGATTAAACTTTTAGGCAAATCCCTTTTGTTTTATTTTGGACAGAGTGGGTTAACCTTATGGGTTAGATGACCTGTCGAGTTTTGATTGCCGAGTCCCCATTGGGGAGATATGCCACTCTTTGTACTGGTGACTATTCTTACAAAGTAAGAAAGGAAAGGGAGAGGAGAAATCTAAAACGATAGCATTGTCCCCAAAACGAGAGGTGGGGGAAACTGTCTAAGAGGGGAATGCCCTTCACTTTGGAAACTTCCTGTTGGGTCTCTGTGGCAAAAAGTGAAGGGAAATTTCCACAATGATATGCAGGCTACAAAAAAATAACCAGGCAGGGTTTTTTTAACCCTTTGCTATTTTATCCAAAATCAAAGAATGTTTTGACTATACCTATGTTTTCATTAATAAAAAGCACATTGTCATTACTCTTACACCACCTTTAAACTATTCCTGGTCTTGTGTTCATTAAACGTTTTGACATCTACCTATATCCTGCAGGTTATGCCTAGGATTTGACGTAGACGAAGATGCTTTGGAAATATTCAGAACCAATGCTGATGAGTTTGAACTTCCAAATATTGACCTAGTTCAATGTGATATCTGCTCGTTGCCAGCTCAATGTCTGGTGAAAGCTGTGGACACGGTTATAATGAATCCTCCTTTTGGAACTAAACATAATAAAGGTAAGGTTGTATGTTTAAAAAATAGTTATAAAAAACCATTGTTTTACATATCAACAAAAAAAAAAATAGATAAGTAATATGGACTATTATCAGTTATGTCTGTCCATTTTACTTGGACTTTTAGCCAAAGCATTATACAGTGCATCCGGAAAGTATTCACAGCGCTTCACTTTTTCCACTTTTTTTTATGTTACAGCCTTATTCGAAAACAAATTAAATTCATTATTTTCCTCAAAATTCTACAAACAATACCCCATAATGACAACGTTAAAGAAGTTTGTTTAAAATCTTTTCAAATTTATTAAAAATAAAAAACGAAACAAATCACATGTACATAAGTATTCACAGCCTTTGCTCAATAGTTTGAAGAACCTTTGGCCCCAATTACAGCCTCAAGTCTTTCTGAGTATAATGCTACAAGCTTGGCACACCTATTTTCAGGCAGTTTTTACCATTCTTCTTTGCAGGACCTCTCAAGCTCAATCAGATTGGATGGGGAGCATCGGTGCACAGTCATTTTCAGATCTCTCCAGAGATGTTCAAGTCTGGGCCACTCAAGGACATTCACACTTGTCCCATAGCAACTCCTTTCTTATCTTGGCTGTGTGCTTAGGGTCGTTGTCCTGTTGGAAGATGAACCTTCACCCCAGTCAGAGGTCCAGAGTGCTCTGGAGCAGGGTTTCATCAAGGATGTCTCTGTACATTGCTGCATTCATCTTTCTCTCGATCCTGACTAGTCTCCCAGTTCCTCTCAATGAAAAAATCCCCACACCACCATGCTTCACTGTAGGGATGGTATTGGCCAGGTGAGGAGTGGTGCCTAGTTTCTTCCAGACATGATGCTTGCCATTCAGGCCAAAGTGTTCAATCTTTGTTTCATCAGACCAGAGTATTTTGTTTCTCATGGTCTGAGAGTCCTTCAGGTGCCTTTTGGCAAACTGCAGATGGGCGGTCATGTTCCTTTTTACTGAGGAGTGGCTTCTGTCTGGTCACTATAACATACAGGCCGGATTGGTGGAGTGCTGCAGAGAGGGTTTTTCTTCTGGAAGGTTCTCCTCTCTCCACAGGGAAATGCTGGAACTCTGTCAGAGTGACCATCGGGTTCTTGGGTCACCTTCCTGACCTAAGGCCCTTCTTCCCCGATCGCTCAGTTTGGCCGGCAGCCTGCTCTAGGAAGAGTTCTGGTGGTTCCAAACTTCTTCCATTTATGGATGATGGATGCCACTGTGCTCATTGGGACCTTCAATGCTGCAGAAATTTTTCTATACCCTTCCCCAGATCTGTCCTTCGATACAATCCTGTCTCAGATGTCTACAGACAATTCCTTCATAGCTTGGTTTGTGCTCTGACATGCACTGTTAACTGTGGGACCTTATATAGACCGGTGTGTGCCTTTCCAAATCATGTCCAATTAACTGAATTTACCACAAGTGGACTCCAGTCAAGTTGTAGAAATGGCTCAAGGATGATCAGTGGAAACAGGATGCACCTGAGCTCAATTTTGAGTGTCATGGCAAAGGCTGTGATTAATTTTATGTACATGTGATTTTTATTTATTTTTTTATTTTTTTTATTTAATAAGATTTCAAACAAACTTCTTTCACATTGTCAATATGAGGTATTGTTTGTAGAATTTTTAGGAAAATAATTGATTTAATCCGTTTTGGAATAAATTTGTAACATAGCAAAATGTAGAAGAAGTGAAGCACTGTGAATACTTTCTGGATGCACTGTCTTTCAGTTTTAAATAACAGAGGGAAGGGTTAGTAAAAACCCTGACAGATTCCTAGTGCTATGCATGCCCACATAGAGAAGCACTTTCTGCAATAGCACAGGAAGGTGTGTGTGTGTGTGTGTGTGTCCCAATAAAACTGCAAAGTCTTGAGTAAACAGTTCAGTGTTAAAGGGGATTCTCCTCTCCGTATTTTCAACTTCTCTTTTCTAGAATGCTTTCTCAGTGAAGAATCCAGTGGTAGTGTCACTGACACCTACTGGATTCTCCAAACAAATACATGTTCTTTAGGTAAGGTTAACAGTGAGGACCCATTCACACCATATGGGTTGGGCTGCATTGCTCAACACAGGCCCAATGCAAAAACAATCCAACAAGCCAAGTTCCCACTAACATGTTGTGTTTGTATGCTGGGTGACAATGGAACATGCTGTGTAGAATTACAGCACACATGAAGGAAAAAATAAAATAATAATCTTGCTGTATGTATGACAACTTGAGTACATTTATTCAATGCAACAGAGGTAGTGTGAATCCAGCCTTCATGTTCTTTGGATAGAAATAAAAACACTTGTGTAACCGTATACGCAGATACATTTTAAGATTGCTTCATATTTTATCATTGCTGTCTGTACAAGGTAAACTGATGTGCTTTGCCTTTTTTTTTTTTTTGTATTAGGTATGGACATGACATTTCTTAAGACAGCTTTGCAAATGGCAAGGACATCTGTATATTCCCTACACAAGACATCTACAAGAGAGGTAGGGTTCTTATTGAAAGAGGTCATCTTTTCGAGCACTGAAGCAAACGCTTTGCATTAGACTATAGTTACCTTGGTGCGTCTAAGCATGCACAACTGTGTACAATATTTTTTGCATTTTAACAAGGAAATTGTTTCTGTCTAGCATATCCAGAAAAAGGCTGCTGACTGGAACGTGAAGATGGAAGTAGTAGCAGGTAATTTCCTTTTATAAAACAATTACATTGTGAAATCTCATTATTATATTAACCCCCTTCCTGTCCAGCCTATTGTAATATGATGGCCTGGGAGGATGTTATAACGTCCCAGGATAGCGCCCCATATGCGGTGCAATCTGTCGCCCGCTGTGTCCACTGGACACGACCAGTAACTGGCCCACTGCCAGTACCATGTGATTGCTGCTGCGGGGAATCACTTGACAATTGTACTCGATGAATGGCTTTGTCTCATGCCATTCACTTTGTACTGTTGCTCTGATGCGCTCTGTGAATGGTCACATGGTACAGACAGGGCCAATCACAGCCCATCAGTACCATGTGCTTAGCTGTGGCTAATCACAATAGAAGACACTGAATGGTTTTCATTCATAAAAAAAATGGTTGCTTAGAACTAAGATTCAGAGTTGTAAGCAATCGGTGTGCAAAAAGAGAAACAAATACTGATCACCTCCCCTGAGTAGGACAATGTTGCTCTGGTCACTGTATGTTAAAAAAGAAAAAACACTTTTTTTTTTTTTACCCCTTTTTACATACTATCACTAGTCCGTGTCCTGGATCACATTGTACTGCACTGTATGTAAAACATTTAACAGTTTTCCAAAAAATTATAACTTCAAAAAACACCATGCCTCTTACTAAATACTTTCCAAAAAAGGGGTTGTTTGGATATCTGGACTGTCCTAGCATTTTAGGGGCTTAAGAAATAAGGCCCTTCGTACATCAGGTGTGATCAATTTTCAATGATTGGCACCATATCTTGTAGACTTCATAACTTTTACACAGACCAAATATGCACCGATTTTTTTTTTTTTTTTTTTTTTTTTTTTTTTTTTTTTACCAAAGAAATGTAGAAGTATACATTTTATAACAGATTTTTTTTTTTTTTTAACATTCAGTCTTTTGTTTTGCAAAAAAACCCAGTGGCAATTAAATATCATCAAAAGAAAGCTCTGTGTGGGGAAAAAAAAACACAGTCATATGGGAACAGGGTTGCATGACTACACAATTTGGCATTCAAAGTGTGACAGTGCTGAAAGATGAAAATTGGCCTGGGCAGGAAGGGGATAAGTGTCTGGTATTTAAGCAGTTAAAAAACAGACAAGAGAATTTTGTAAACACACCAAAAATGGAGACTTGAGGCCAGACAGGTGTTGGTGACCCATACAAGTCTATGAACTGTACTCATTGGGGGACATTTACTAAACCTGGTGCAGCTATGCATAGTAACCAATCGGCTTGTTTAAGCTTTGACAATAAAACCCGAAAGCCGATTGGTTACTGCGCATAGTTGCACAGGTTTTAGTAGATCGCCTCCATTGTGAGCAAAGATAAATGCCACAGTTGGTGCTAATCTGGTCTGAGGCCTTCAATTTTATTTGTAGGGTAACAAATTTGTCATTCCACTTAAAGTGTGGGCAAAGCAGCAGATTCCCACTATTAGCAGCACCTTTAATCTTTGTTTTACTCCTTGGCTGCTGCGAATAGATAGCTTCTATTCAGGGGTTGGGGTTTGTGACTTGCTCCCCTGCTTGCCACATGATAGTGCTGCTGTTTTGTCTACCACCACCTTTATATGGGAGCAGGAAGAGATTCCTCAGCCCTGTAGAAGCCCAAACAGCATTTGCTCCTTCATTGCTAAGGGGCTAGTGTCCAATAGCTGTAGCCTCCTGAAAACAGGACAAGGAGGCTGCCATTAGTTTTGACAGGCTTTGGGGGCCAGGCTAACATGGCCTAGTTATGCAACCTTAATTAGGGAAAAAAATTCTTTACAACAGTGCATTCTATATCTAAATGGTACCCCACATCGTCTTGTGCTGCTTTATGCAAAAGGTCAACTAACCCTTTAACCAGTTCCGGACCAGCCGCCGCAGTTATACTGCGGCAGGTTGGCCTGGCTGGGCGAAGTGTCGTAGCTATACGTCGCGAGCGACGATCGTATTCGCTTTAGAACCGATCAGTCTCCAGGCCCAGACCTGGCCTGGACCTGGTGATCGGTCCTGGCGATTGAAATCCTTCCCCTGCCTGTGTAAGTGTAAACACAGCAGGGGAAGTGATGTCATCTCTCTCGTGGAAGTCTGTTCATTCCAGAGAGAGGAGAGAAGACATCTCAGAGTAAGTGCACCAACATTACACTGACACCAGTTCACGTAGGTACACTTGTCACCCCCCCCCCCCCCATTAACCCCTTCACCCCCTGTCACTGTGTCACCCAGTGCAGTGTTCATATTTCTTTTTGATCACTGTACTGGTGCCATTAGTGACAAAAATCAGTGTTGGAGTACTTAGTGGTAGGCCCAGATAGGTCTAGGGACTCCCCCTAATAAAGGTTTAACCCCTTGATCACCCCGTCTTCAGTGATCACTGTATTAGTGTTACGGTGACGCTGATTAGCTAGTTTGTTGGGGTTTCGTGCCTTCCTCTGGGGGATAACGCCAGAGGAAGGCACGAAACCCCTGTGCCGAATACGCGTCGGGGAGGGGTAGGACGGAGCGGTCAGCAGAGGAGGAGGATTGCACATGCCATACCGCACGCCATACGATCAGCTGCTTATTATTTTACCTCTACAGTCTGGTGCACTCTAGCACCCATCCAATGTGAGTACCCCCTTGGAGGGCTTATTCTTTAATAAATGTCCTGGCTATATTGCACTATGGAGTCCCTCTGTTTGTTTTTTCTATGATTTTGGATCTGGGTTTTACCTGAGAGGAGTGTTTTTTCACCATTGTAACCTGAGTGAGCCTAGCAGTTTCACCTGGGTGGAGTGTCTTTGCATCATTGTATCCTGAGTGAGCCTAGGAGTGGCCCCAATGCTTATTTTGACACCGTTTAATTACTGTGTCACAGGACTGAAGGTGAGCGCAAGCACATGTGGGGTGTCACGGGAGAGCACAGTTTTCACGTGTTGTGATTTATACACCCATCAGAAGAAGCATGATGTTTATTCATTTTATGGACACTATTTATTCACGTTTTTTGTGATTTGTATTTATTAATTGGGATATACACTCATTTGTCACTGGAAAGTGTTTTGATATTTATATTTTAGCACGTTGCACTTATATTAGTTACTACCATGATTGCACCTTTATATGCACTTGGTGGTTTACCATTTATAGTTTGCATTATATTTTACCTGTATGGTTTTGTTTATCACATTACATGTGTTTTTATATGTGAAAATATTTTTTATATATTATATATTTTATATGTGACACTATACTAGCGCGGGCACATTTACTATTTTTTATCTATCTACACGCAATGAAACGTGGTTCAGTGCTTGCAGCTTAAATAATTTACTCCTTAGAGGCATTAGTCCATCTGTGGCTCGCAAGACACCTATATTTTGTTAGTTTTTTTTTTTTTTGTAGCGTTTGAAGCAGTCGCTGACAGTCAGGAGCTCTTTTTCCTGTGAGTCTGACTACTGTACCAATAAATTTAGAGACCAAAATGTCAAATCCAAGGTACACTAGTGAAGAGGCCTACACGTTTCTAAGCATGACAGATAGTGAAGAGGAAGTCACTCATCTGTCAGATTCAGGCTCAGAATAGGAACCTGTAGACAGTAGCGGCACCTTGACAGATAGCTCTGATGACGGAGTTGTGGTCCCTGCCAAGGTCAGGCGTACCAGACCCCTGCCTGGTACGCCAGCACTGGTGCCACTCATCTTTCTGGTTAACTGGCAAGCACCGGAGGCCTAGTACATCCTGGTCTTACATCCAGCACTGCAGTAACACTTGGTGACGTGGCGAGTCCCATAAGTGCAGT
Source organism: Lithobates septentrionalis (assembly GCA_037952835.1). Taxonomy (NCBI): domain Eukaryota; kingdom Metazoa; phylum Chordata; class Amphibia; order Anura; family Ranidae; genus Lithobates; species Lithobates septentrionalis. The sequence continues at coordinate 822,858 of JBBDGP010000492.1, read as the reverse complement.
TCAAGCTGGTGAGGTGGCACAACTAGTGTCCCACAGCCACCAAGAAGAAGACAAGCACAGGCCCATCGAGCCCATAGTGCCCTTCCTGCTGCATTTTCCAATCCGAATTGGGAGCCTACCACTTCTGCAGCACCCATACCGCCTCCCATTCACTAGCCAACCTGGAATTCAGGTGGAAACAGTTGATTTTACGTCACTTGATTTTTATTTGCTGTTTTTGACGGAAGATCTCTATAGATCATTTGTAGACCAAAGCAATTTGTATGCTGGTCAATTCATCGCCACTAATCCCCCGTTGACCCTTGCCAGAGTGGAAACCTATTACGGTTTCCGAATTTAAGACCTTCCTAGGCCTATCCCTCCTCATGGGCATAACTAAAAAGAGTGAGTTGTGGTCATATTGGTCCACAGACCCAATTCACCATATGCCCGTGTTCTCTGCCACCAGGACACGATACGAGCAGCTATTGTGGTTCATGCGCTTCAATGATAATGAACTCTGTTGTCCTCGGGGTGACCCTGGATTTGATCGGCTCTACAAAATTCGGCCCCTCGTAAACCACTCAACCAATAGTTTGCAGTCTTGTTTACTCCCGATCACATTGTCTGCGTTGATGAGTCCCTGATTAAGTTTTCTGACCGCTTGTCTTTCAAACAGTATCTTCCCAGCAAGCGTGCCAGATATGGGGTCAAGATGTATAAGCTGTGTGACAGGGCAACAGGCTATACATATAATTTTATGGTTTACGAGGGAAAAGATAGTCACGTAGAGCCGGAGAACTGCCCAGACTACATGACTGGTAAGATTGTGTGGGACTTGGTGTTACCCTTATTCAGAAAGGGGTACCACTTGTACGTGGACAATTATTACACGAGCGTGCCACTGTTTAGTCACCTTTTTAATTATGGAATTGATGCATGTGGCACCGTGTGATCTAATCGCCGGGGCTTCCCCCCCAACGGCTTGTAGAATCCTGACTTAAACGGGGAGAGAGCCTGCTTGAAGTGTAATAATTTGTTAGCAGTGAAGTGGGGACATTCACGGGATGTTTTTGTTCTGTCTTCCCTTCACACAGATACGACAGTCCAAATTTCTACGGCGACTGGTGTTGTGGAGTAACCCCTCTGTGTCCATGAATACAACCTTAACATGGGAGGGGTGGACCTCAACGACCAGTTGCCCGAAAGGCCATACACTGGTACAAATTGGCTCTGCTGAACATTTTTGTGCTATACAAAGCTTCAGGACGAACTGGATCCTTCCTAAAATTCCAGGAACAGATCGTCACAGCCCTTCTGTTTCCAGACGGTGCTATGCCCCACCTTCCCAACGCAAATGCAGTGAGCTGGCTGCATGAGAGGCATTTTCCATATGTCCTCCCTGGTACCCCTGACCAAAGAAGATGTTGTGTCTGCAGTAAATGCGGATTTAGACGTGACACCCGCTTTTATTGTCCTGACCAACCTAGTCTCTGCATCAGTGACGGTTTCAAACGCTATCACACACACACTAGTGGAGTATTAGCGTAGGGTACACTAACACAGGGTCTCACAAGATGAGATGGCCATCACATTTTGGGAGACCCTAATCTGGAGCGTAGTTTTTTTTTTTTTTTTTCACTTTTATAAAAGCACAAAAAAATATAAAATAAAAGCCAAAAATAGTGGTGGTTTTATTTTTCTTCTCTCTCTATTGTTACTGTATTTTAGAACTGTAATGTTTTATTGTATTTGCAGGTATGGTATGTCTTACTGTAATGTTACTTTGTTTTATTGTTAACCATCATTTTCTTAGTAGGTACGCCATTCAGTGGCAGCACTGATTTATCTTGACAGCGTTTGCTCCCACGATACGTGATTCCAGCGCTGTAGGAGGTGATTTTACCACCACAGTTAATTAAAAAAAATTGGTGAATGTATGCCCATTATTAGAAGTGGGTGGATGAAGGGTGGTATTCTAATGGTGGGCATACCCACCAATCAATTTCTTTTTTTCATTCAGCCCACAGGCTGCATAGGGAAAAAAAAAATTACAATGTATGCCCAACAAGGACCAGCAGCGTACTGGTATGTTGCTGGACTTGGAGTGGTTATGCCAGAATGATGCCTGCAGGTTTAGGTATCATTCTTTTCAGCCAGCGGTCAGCTTTCATGTAAAAGCAATCCTAGCGGCTAACTAGCCTCTAGACTGCTTTTACAAGCAGTGGGAGGGAACGTTGTCACTACAGAAAGTTGTAACTAAATAATATATTGCTCAAAACATGCCATGGGCATATGTGTAATTACACCCCAAAATACTGTTGCTTCTCCTGAGTACAGGGATACCACATGTGAGTATACATGGACCCCAAAACCAAGCACCGCCTTCAAGCTTTCTAAGGGCATAAATTTTTGATTTCACTGCCTATCAGTTTGGAGGCCATGAAATGCCCAGATAGCACAACCCCCCAAATGACCCCATTTTGGAAAGTAGACACCCCAAGCTATTGGCTGAGAGGCATGTTGAGTATTTTACAGATCTCGCTTTTTGTCACAAAGTTTTGAAAATTGAAGAAAAAAATATGTCAAAAACAAATGAGAGCTGCAAAATACTCACCATGTCTCTTAGCAAATACCTTGGGGTGTCTACTTTACAAAATAAGGGGTCATTTGGGGGGATTTTGTGTCATCTTAGCATATTATGGCCTTATAAACTGTGATAAGTAGTGAAGAGTGAAATCAAAACTCCCTTAAAAAAACCTGAAGGCAGCGCTTGGTTTTCGCTTAGGGGGGTGTTGTACTGCCCTGCCATTTTAGCGCCTCAAGAAATGATAGGCAGTCAAACTAAAAGCTGTGTAAATTCCAGACAATGTACCCTAGTTTGTAGACGCTATAACTTTTGTGCAAACCAACAAATATATGATTGCCTTTTACCAGACATGTGGCTGAAAAGATTTTGGCCTAAATGTATGACTAAAATTGAGTTTATTGGATTTTTCTAATAACAAAAAGTAGAATATAATTTTTCAAAATTTTCGGTCTTTTTTCCGTTTACAAATTGCAAAAAATAGCAGAGGCAATCAAATACCATCAAAGAAAGCTCTATTTGTGGGGGGAAAAAAAGATGCAAATTTCGTTTGGGTACAACATTGCACGACCGCGCAATTACCAGTTAAAGCAGCGCAGTGCCAAATTGTAAAAAGTGCTCTGGTCCTTGAGCAGCCTAATCTTCTGGGGCTGAAGTGGTTAAATTTCATCCACATGTGATGCACAGGTGTACTGTACTATCAAGCTGTATAAATTAAGGACAAGCGGCACATATCTGCAAGTCCAATGCACAGATCAGAACAGTCTGCTTTCTTGATGAGTTTGTCAAACCCACACAGTTGGAGATCCGTACAGCTAGCTGCATGATTACACAGATGAAGATAACCCTTCCCATGGGTACACCTGCATGAATAAGGCCTTAAGTGGTTGTAAACCGCAGCTGGTAAAAATGTAGAATGTGCTAGTATGCATCGCAAAAAAAAAAAAAGTTTGATTGTGGCCCATTTGTCACTTTTCTGTTTACAGAGCTTCGGTATGATCTTCCAGCATCTTACAAGTTCCACAAGAAGAAATCTGTAAGTTCATATGCATTGTTCTTTGTTATTAAGTTGTATAGTAGACTATAATGCATTCAAATTGGACATACATGCAGGTGTTTGCGAAAGCAACCATTTTCAATCTACTCTTTGGGTAGCAAACACCTCTCTCCACTCCTGCATTACAGGATAAATCCGGAACCAGTAAAGAAAGCTCAAGGAGCTGACGCATTGTAACAGCCTTATCCCTTCAGCAAAAGAAACAAAGCCCCCTACAAAAAGAAATACCTTTCCTGAAAGGCATTCAGTGATTTCAGCAAAGATTCAAGTTGCTGCTCACCAGAAGGGCTTTCAGAATTTTAAAAAGAAATAACAGGGTTGCAGAAAGTTGCTTTGGCCATAAATTTTGAACGCAAAGCACAGATCTGGTTGCTGTTGAAGTAAAAAAAAGGCAAGCTTTTGGATAGGGCAGAGAGGGATTAAACTCCCCCTGTCCAGTTTTTATTGCTGCCCGTAAATAAATAAATTAGGTAGTTCCAGAAAAGAGGTGAAATCTCACAATAGTTCTGCTGGCCTGGAGGGGCCCCAAGGGATTCCCTTATTTTGCAGTGAAATCTTCACTTTTGTTTTGGCAGTGAAGGGAATCTTCCCAATTGGGCACAGATGGCAAAAAAATATATACCAACAGGGGTTATAAGCCTTCCCTAATCTATCCAGACTTGGAAAAAAAAAGTTTTGCCTCTAGTTCTATCTTAAAAACTGAGATCAATACCAGGACTAGGGGTTAATTTCGCTAAATGCTCAGCCATGCCAATAAATATACCAAACGACCTTGCAGCACCACTTCCCATTCGCTTGGTGCATTCAGACATTTTGCTACTTAGGTATACAGCTTACCCCTTCGTTTCAGACACAGAGTCACAGCCATTAAAATGGCAATTTTACCTAAATTTTTTTTTAGATCACCCCCCCCCCCCATCTACGTCTCCAAGTCCTACATTGATTCAATCCAAAGGGATGTTAATAAATACATACGGCATAATAAAAAGCAGAGATTCTATAAATCTTTACTGTACAGACCCCAACCTCTTAATTGGCCAGATTAGCACAGAGAGCCCAATGGCATGCCCCCCCCCTTCTAATATCCCATGGCTGACTTTCGAAGCACACGCTATCCTCCCCTTCCGGGTTACTGTGGTCCAGATCAATCAAACCTAGTCAATTTGCTTCTTTAAACACGATTGTATACCAATCGATATACCTCTGGTCACTATACGGTAAGAAATTCCACCTGGCCTCTCCCCCCTAATAATGCTTCTTAGGAGATCCAAATTTCCCCCAGCATTTCACAATAGAACCAGGTTTCTACAATTGTGCGCAGCTGGAGTAACTACATTCCAATCCTTCAAAGAAGGTCATCGTTTTAAACCATTTCTTCAACTACAACACAAAATTTCCCCCCTCTGAATACACGCAAGTCAAGCACTTTTACCACAGCAGAGGCACCCTGGAATCCCGAATACATACCACACAATATGTACACACTCATCCAGGGACAAAAGGTGTTATTTCCAAACTCTACGGCTTACTTAATGAATTTGCCTTGGAGGAGAAAACGAAACCAATTCTTAGCTGAGAGAGACAGGCAGGCCTTAGCTTTGGGCCGCCCGAATGAGAGGAGATGCTGACTAACATGTTTAAAAACACAAGGTCACACTCAATCTGTGAAACAGCTGTCAAACTCCACACAAGGTGGTACATGACACCCACGAGAATACATTCGATCTACCCTGTGGTGTTTTCGTGGCTGTAACAAGCTTGGCTCACTAACCCATATTTTTTTGGAGCTGTGAATTCCTTAAGCCCATCTGGCAGAAAGCAGCCTCGAAGGCATCTACCATTGAAGGTCACTTAATCACCCTTACTATACAAATGTGCCTCTGCTTCACCTCAATTCCTGATATTCCTGCACCTTGCAAAAAGCTAATCAACACGCTTTTTGTTGCCATACATAGGGTCACAGCACTAAATTGGCATTCCTCAGCTCTTCCCTGGTCGCAAGTACTAGCCAGAATGGAAGCAATCAAACTATCCGAAGGCATTCACCACACATTGTATGATACTATGCGTATTCACGATAATAAATAGAAACATTGGGATACCGTATTTTTATAACCTTGTAATGTCCCTCAGATTACAATGTGCATCTCAGACAGTAATGTCCAAGATACACATTGTCTATACTAAAACGTATTGTAAACTGAACACTTTTTCTATGTTGATCTTACTTAACCTCATTTCCAAAAATGGTAGTAACTGCTATACCTTATTCAAGTTATTTCACTTTGTCTGACACATTGAATGTATGTTATTGATCTTTTGATAAAAGCTTTTGTTAAAAAAAAAAAAAAAAAAAAAAAAAAGCAGAGATCAGTCTGAAAGAAAAAAAAATAAATACTGCTGATTTTTGCATCGGCTTCAGGCGCAGGCATTACAAGGAAACTGGCCGTGAAGCCTCCACAGCCGGTTTCCTACTACACCTGCGCAAGTCGCACTGCGCTTTATTTAATGGTCCCACCATCTTCTGCAGGGAGGTGTCGGTTATGTCATAGATCATTGTTCAGCAATCTTACCCAGAAGTGTCAAAACCAGGTCCCGTTCCCCCCCCCCCCCCCCCCCCCTCCAAAAGAGGGCCAAATGTGGTGGTTGCAAACAAGTAGAGCAGGGATATTCAATCAGCGGACCTCCAGCTGTTGCAGAACTACAAGTCCCATGAGGCATAGCAAGACTGACAGCCACAAGCATGGCACCCAGAGGCATGATGGGACTTGTCATTTTGCAAAAGCTGGAGGTCCACTAAATGCATATCCCTGATGTAGAGCTTCCTTTAAACATTTTGCTCCAGTTTTTGGGAATAACCCTCCAAACCACCCCCAATATTAAAAGGTTAATCAAGTTTTACAGCAAATGGATTATACGTTTTCTATCTGTCTGTCATTCATTAGGCTTGGAGGATCCTAGCTAGCTGAGGAAGGTTTTCCCTCTATTATATGCCTGGTGGTCACTTTGTGGCCAGAGATATCTGGTGAGCAGATTTGACACTTCGGGTGAAGCACTTTTTTTGTTTAACAAGAATCAAGCACACTGCACTTTAGCAAGGCACGGTGTTGGAGTCACTACATATACAGAAGAATTGAACCAGTATATGTTTTTAGATATATTTTATCACTTCTGCTGGACTTGTTTGGGGTTATATTTATAGTATATATGCTGTTATATATGGTGCACTTGCGTATGGTTGGGTGAAATATATACACATACACCCCCCCACACATGGTTTTGCGCCCAATTATCTCATTCATTAAAGCTAGAGAAGCCAAGTACAATCTACTTTTTATTGAATATATTACATGTAAGGTGTCAAAGTACGTACTTCCCAGAAGAGTTACTAACCTGTATTAAACAAAAAAATGTGTTTGTATTAACATAAATATAAAGTTTCAGTTAGCAATTTCACAAGTGCCATTCATTCAATGACTCAAGAAGTAACAAAAATAAAAAAATCATTGCAGGTCGACATAGATGTGGATTTCATCAGATTCTCACTCAACTGACATTCAGCATCTGTAGACTTAAAATATGCATTCGCTATTTTTTGGAATTTTGTTTTTTTGTTATAAAAACACATCTAAAACCCCAGGGAGAGAGTTACTCGTCTTCTGCAGTCTTCTGTTGCTTTGGCACGGGCCCTTCAGAGGATTTCTCCTCCAGCTGCCTCTTCTTGGGACTTCCATTCCTGGCATCACCTGTTCCTTCTGTAAAATGAAGAACTGAAAATAAACATCTGCAACATTCTCAAAATCATCTATACTAAAAATCAAATGCTTTAATGCCAAGAGCCAACAAGGAGGTGTTTATGCAAGACCATGCTTAATGAATGAAAGTGACAGCTGCTGCTTATTACTCCTCAAAGAACCAGCCATGAAGATCATACTTGGCTTACAGCTGAACTCCAGGAAACAGTGGGGGGGCAAATGATTTTTATTTTTCTGCAGTTTTGTGAGCCAAACAGCCCTTCAACAGAATACCCAGGTTCTCAATTAATGCAGCAACAGCACAGGATGTGGTAACCCGCTCTACAGACTCCTACTTGGGTTACTAAAGTTAGTTGCATTTAAGTTAGAGGCCTCCTGCAGTTGCCCTTTTAGTTAGCATTCATTGCCGATCTTCCTGTGACAGAAACCAAGTGTAAAGATGGCCAACAACACCCATTTACCCCAAATCTATATAAGAGTTTATATTAAACCGTGTAAAGCGGCTCCTGTGGGGCACTTGTTGAATAAAAGCTGCACAAAAAAAAAAAAAATACCTTCTATGTCCTCTTCATCACTGCTTTCAAACTTCTTTTTCTTTCCTTGGAACTGGATTTTCTTCCTGGATGAACCGTCATTTCCTTTACCCCCTCTTCCTTTGCCTTTAAACTTCCTACCCCCTGTATTTAAAAAGGAAACAACTTAAATGTTAAAATGAATTTGTTTTGAAAGCCTTCATTTCACACAAAGCTCATTGAAGTTTAACTATACACCATCTAATCCTACTCCTGTAAATTAGTGACGTGGGGGTAGATTTTTTTTGCAAGCCTCATTATGCAAAGTTTACTATAAGGGGCCTGTAAACATATGCTTTAAAAAGAAAAGCAATTAAGAGCCACTTTAAAACATGAGCTCCTAAATGATTGATTGCTAGCTAGTCTACATTGGAGGTCAGAAACCATCTACCCTGTCCATTTTTGCTGCATTGGTCATCAGATCTTTTGAGGCTTTCCACTGCACACCCAGCTAGTAGTTTCAGGTGGCTTGGAAGCACTACAATTCCCAAAAGTCAACTTTTAATTCTAGGGAATAAACTGAACTTTAATGTAAGACAGCAAGTCAGTGAATCACAAAGATATGGATTTTATTTATAAAGGATAAGGCTCCATGCACACTGGACGTTAAAATAACATAATAAAAAACGGCAGTAGCTTTGCAGTAAGTAGTTTAATGTTTTTGCAATAGCGTTTATCGTTTTTCCACATTGGCTTTTTTTAATTTTTTCCTTCAATGGATCAAAAATGTTAAACGTTGGTGAGCCACGTTTTTGAGCGTTTGTGGTCAGAAAAACTCCTGAATGTGATTTTATGGCATTCAGAAATCAGCCCATAAACTCCACTGCTGATAAAAGTTCAAAAACATCCATGTGTACATGGACACATAGGATAACAGAGTGGAGTTTATGGGCCGTTAAACAAAACGCCCAAACTCCAAAAAACAGCCGTTTGAGCTCAGTGTGCATGGAGCGTTAAAATGTCCATGAAAACATTTACACATCAGTGTTTGCCATTAACCACTTGAAGACCAGGCCTTTTCTGGCACTTTAACAAGTTTAAATCTGTATTTTTTTTTTATTATTTTTTTTTTTTATATAGAAGACACAAGAGAATAAAATGGCTATCAATGCATTTTTTTTTATGTCACACGGTATTTGTGCAGCAGTTTTTCAAATGCAACTTTATGGGAAAAAAAAAAAAAAAAATTAAAGACCAAATACCCCAATTTTTTGTACGATATGAAAGATGTTACGCCGAATAGATACCAAACATGCAATGCTTTAAAATAGTGCACGCTTGTGCAACAAACTATGATACTTAATCTCCATAGGCGCTTTAAACACCTTTACAGGTTACCTGTTTAGAGTTAGAGGTCTAGCGCTAGAATTATTGCTTTCGCGCCAACGTTCGCAGCAATACCTCACGTTGTGCGAACATAATTTACATATGCGGGAGCAACTTACACGTTAGCTTCTGCACGCGAGGGTGGGGGCGCCCTCTTTCAATTTCTCTATTTTTACACCTATTTTTTTGATCACTTATTCCGATTACAAGGAATGTAAACATCCCTTGTAATAGAAATAAGGGAGACTGGTCCTTTATGGAAAGAGACCCCAAAATCTCTCCCCTATCTTAACACAAAAAAAATAAAAACAAAAAAAAAAAAAAAAACACAATTTGTTTATGTCCACCCTGGACTAGAAGGGACATCATGACATCACTTGTTTGTCAAGGCCAAAGACAATCTAGTCTTATTGCCTCTAACGAGCAGGTGGCACCGGAGCCGAGACACACCGGCGTGCAAAGTCTCGTGAGCTGCTCGGAACGCTTTAAAACTATCGCTGATATCTTCAGCCATACTGGTAAACTACCTACAAACCGCAAGATTTGTATACACACATTGCAGTCAACAAGTGGTTAATTATAAACATGCTACAGGAGGCAATATCAAGAACCAGTTAAGCAAACATGCATCAACAATTGTAAAAATGGTAAGGAAAACCTGATATCAACCAAGTGAAACTCTTAACTTGGTAAACGCCTCATGCGCAACACATTTTGCATCAATGGCTTCATCAGGAGATGGGTATCCGGCGGACACACGTAGACACTTTGTGCATTTATATTCAGTTTTACTCGTTAGTCCTGGCAGGCTTGGGATTTTTCAGATCTTGTCCATCTCCCCGGTCCTTTCTACATCACATTGCCGCCTCCTCTAATGGTGGTCCTGTTTCTTGGACGTTCCCCTCTGATGACACCACAGGCCATCTGTGGGTGCTTTGCATCATTTTCCAAAGTTTTGGGACCATCATTTCATTGGTTTTAGTGATTCTATTTGGTGACATTGTAGACTTCACCCAGCTCCTGATGAAGCCATTGATGCAAAACATGTTGAGCAGGAGTTTCTCTATCAAGTTACCAGTTTCACTTTATTGATATCGGGTTACCCATACCATTTCCTTAACTGATATATATGCCTAACTGGTTCTAGATATTGCCTCTGTAGGGTGTTAACAATTGAGACCAATCACTGATGTATATGAATACATGTTGTTTCAATGGACATTTTATTCTTCTGTACAAAGATATAGATGCTATCCATCTGTGATGTGCGATTTAACAATATGAGTCCTCAGTCGGTGAAGTGCCGGTTTATTCTCCATTTAGTCCACAGTTACATTGGGATGTAGTATGAACTAGAACTTCCCCATACTGGTGTGACTCACTTTTAATTCTAGTAACCATTGAGAGGAGTTGTACACATACACACCCTCAGAAGAGGGCTGAGAAGAGTTCTACACATCTCCCTCAGAGGAATATCAGGGTATCATTAAGTGCGTTTGTAGGAGCTCGACATTGCACCCACAAGCTACTGATTGCAGGTGCAATGCTTTGCAGGCTCCTGTGAAAATAAATTCTACTTTCTTTATTCAATATATGTGCATTTATTTTTTTTTCCCCTCACAAAAGGGAACTTGACTATAAAAATACAAGGAGCCAAGAAATTCAGAAATCCCTGTTAACTGACCAGCTGTGTACTCAAATGCTGTTGGGTCCAAAAAACAACCTATTTAAAAAAACAATTAAACTAGTCATAGGCTAGTCGTGTCCACATTGCACTACTAAAATATTGTACTAACCTTTGCCTTTCCACTTATTATAGCTTTCTTGTTGGTCTTCCATGATTTTCTTCAGTGCAGTCTTCTCTACATCACCCTCTAGAAGCTCCCAAGTTACATCCTTTTCTTTCAACTGCAAGTTGTTTTTATTTGCCGCCTTGGCTTTCTCCAAGGCTTCCTTGGCATTACTCTTAAACAGGATAATTCCCTAAAAAAGGAAACCAGGACAATTTAGCAAAAGAAATCATCTCATCACTGGCCACCTAACCATTTCACACAGCAGTTAAGTGAAGATCATAATTTAATTCTTACAGGGTTTAAATTTCTACCTGCCTAGAAAGTTTTAAACCAAGTTCATAGTGAGCTATGAATAAGCGCCATGATGGGGCGTGAAAAATGTTAGCTATCTTTCCTGTTCCTCCCTGTACATGAGGTGACTGCATTTGGATTTTATTTCTTCATATCAATAAAGATGCCTTCTATGGTGTGCGGCCGTCCAGGATTTTTCTCTTTCCTCAAAATTTTTAAACCAAGTTAATGCAAAATGTTTAGCAGCATGGGTGGAGGCCTGTGGGCTGAACTACACAGACTTTAAAAATTGCAAGAGTAGGAGGTGCAAAATCTCTAAAGCAGCATTATAGGCTTTAGGCAGGCCATATAGACTGTGCACATTTCTTTCCTGCAACCACAGGTTGTCCCCACCAGGAGAAGACAGTGATTGTTAGCGGCTATAGCAGTCCCTAGTGATAATTGAAAGTAAAATCAGGCAGGTTGGTTGTACCCAAGTTGATCAACGTGGTACATTCAGCCTGCCCATACAGTTTGAAAATCTGGTGAACTGGCCGAGATTCAAACTGTCTATGGCTAGCCTTGGTCAGTCTTATTGCTTTGATAAGAGTATCACTTAAGATTAATTATTGCCTTCATTAAAAGGAATATAGTCAAAGAGGCCAATATTCCAGAAGTTCTACTAGGCATTATACGCACCTCCTTAGCACCCCTACTGAAATCAATCCACTTGATTTCACCGTGAGCTTGAAATAAGGCATGGATATCTTCTCTGGAAGTCATATTGTCCAAGGTTCCTGAGAATTTTAAGAGGCAGCCAGTCTGTTCTTCCAAGTTTTTCTGTACATAAAAAGCCATTTAATATTTTACATTATATTTTTTCACTACATTTAAAAAGGTAAACACTTATACAAAACTTTTTTTTTTTTGGATCCAGGACTGAATTAAGGCCATTCACATGGTACCCCATTGCAGTGAGAAGAGCAGTTTACCTTTTCCACTAGAGCTGAGTGCAACCCTGCCTACCTGGCAAAACTCAGCTGTGGCAAATCCATACAGCTGCTGCTTATCCACTCACTTTATATGGGCTACCTGCTTGCGATTCAGCATTAGAAAACCTAAAACCACTCTTCACACTGCACAAGGCTGAGTGCTGGTGTGAATGAGCCCCTAAGCTGACAATACCAGATATACAAATCACTCTGAAATAACAGCACCTGTTTTATGCCAGCCTCAGCCATCTAAACTGACATGAACAAGGCCGACAACTAAGGCCCCTTTCACACATACGGACAGGACCGTTCGTCCGTTTTTCATCCATCTGTTGACGGATGAAAAACAGATCTCAAATGCATTCCTATGGAAAAACAGACAACAGGTGATTTTTTTTTTGAACGGAAGAGGATGAAAACAAAGAAGGAAGTTGATGAAAAGCCCTATTTTTCCATCTGTCAAAAAAAACGGAACGGATGAAAAATGGATGTTAGCAGACACATCCGCTTGCATCCATTTTTAAACCCCCCCCCCCCCCCCCACTGTATATTAGCTGGTTGCTAAAGGGGCTGGGAAGCTGGCCGCCTCATTCTTAAGATTTCTCAGCTGACAGCTGAATGGGGGGGGGGGGAACGAGACGGTTTTTCAAAAGTCCTTTATTAAATAGCTTTAAGCCATCTTTTCCCCGAGCAGTCTTCTTCCTCGCCGAAAACAAAAAGACGCTCCTCTCCTGAGGCTGTCTGACATCTTATATAGCCATGGGGCTTGGCCATCTGTTGATGTCACCCAGAGAGCCTGCCCCTTGTGAGGTCATCAGATGGCCACACCCCATGACTGTCAGCCAGCATGGGACAACACAACAGAGAAAGATAGCCTCAGGAGAAGAGTGCGTCTTGTTTTCAGCGGGTAACTGGCAGCAAGGAAGACGATAGCAGCTTGGGGAGAAGACGGCTCCAAGCTATTTTTTAATAAAGGACTTGTCAAAAACAGGCTCTTGTTTTTTATGCATTTCACTGCTTTTTGGGGTGAATAGGTAGGGGTATGATGTACCCGATACCCTTCACATAGGGGGGGGGGGCGGGATCCCTGGGCCCCCTTGTTAAAGTAGGTTTCCAGATTCTGATAAACCCCCTGCCGGCAAACCCAAACAACCACCAGCCAGGGTTGTCGGGAAGCGGAGGCCCTTGTCCTTAACATGGGGCAAGGTGCTCTCGGGGGTGGGGGGGGGGGTGCTCGCCCCCCCCCCTTTTCCCGACCTGTCAGGCTGCATGCTCAGATAAGGGTCTAGTATGGATTTTGGGGGACCCCACACTTTTGTTTGGCGTGGGGAGGTCCACTCTGAATCCATACTAGACCCACAAGGGGCCTGGTATGGACCTTTCATCAGCAATTCCCCCCGTTGACTCGTCAGTTAAGGACGTGGCGGGCAGTTGCCTTCCTGGCTCCCTCCTTAGCAACCAGCTATATAGCTTCAGTTCAGTCACTTTATAGATGAAATGAACGCTCTGCATGTGTGAAAGTTTCCTGAAAACTACATTTAGGGCCCTAACATTTAAAATCACCCTTAAGATTATCTTGTGTCCCACCTAGATAAGGCCCGCACCACACAAGTCCCAGTGTATTTTAAAGACAAGAGACTAAACATTGCTTTAAGCAGAACTAAACCTGTCGTTAAGTTTCCCAAAACCATACCATTCACAGAATGTCTTGAATGATTACCGTCACAGTTTCTTGTTAAACCATCAAAATGGCCAATTAAATGTGCAATACCATGAAAATTGAGCAGACCAAGATGGCAGCTTCCTTGACTGCAAAGAATTGGAGGAATTAATTACACTTTGGGTAGAATTCTAGCCAACAGTCCACTTATGAAAATGCACCTAGTCATCCCAAGACACAAACCTCTAGAATATAGAAAGGGGGGGTAGGTAGACCCCAATGAGCCTCTACAGAGATATTAACGTTTTAATGCAAGAGGAAAAAAAAGAAGGTTTTGGTACGGTGCAATTTTAGCCCATTCATTTTGAAATATCACTGCACAGAACTGCATGCAAATTGCACAGCATTCCTGTGCTATTGGATAAATAATAAGTAGCAGCGCTAAATAAACTAAATGGCATACACCAATAATAATAAAATGATGTAAAGAGGTAGCAGCGCTAGTGACATAAAAAATTAACGTGTGTGATTAGACTAGCATATAAACTGTATTAACGTGAAATATGACAAATCAAAAGCAGCACTAAATAAGCAATAATTAGAGTCCATCTAGATGTAGGTGAAAAAGCCCAAAACCCAGATCACAATCTTCATAGTGATATTGGATATAATAAGTAGGTAAATGGTTCCTCCACCGCACCGCTGTGATGACACCAATAAAAATGTGCGCTTACCACAAGGCAAGCCCAAAATAGCTTGCGACCTTAACCCGGTCTGGATCTTTAACCAGAGGGAATGATTGGAAGGCAATGATCCACCAAGCCACGCAGAGGGATCGGCCACAGCAAAGAACCCTTCATATGCACCTCCAAGGCACCGGGATAGTTACCACTCTACCAGCACTGGGCTCCTCTCTGCTGGGTGTCTGGAGGTGGGCTGGAAGCCTCAGGCCATGTATCCTTCACCAGGAACAAAGTGCACAGGAGGGTCAGGCTCTGCAGCATGCAATGCCAGGCTGGCAGGTGAAGGGCAGTGCCCAGCTGTCCCCTGCTTGCTTCCCTGCCTGCTATCTCTCTAGCAGTACAAAGGCTTTCTGAGAACTGCCCTGCAAGGGGGAGCCAGGAGCCCAGCCAGTGTCAACACTGCCACCTAGTGGCCAAAACATTCCTGTGCTATTCACATGCATTTCCTTGTGTAAATGGGCTCTTGTAGCACAAGTACTAAGGGGGCTTAAGTTTATGCCTACCATTTCAGCATCTTCGGCTTGTTTCTGGGCATCTTCCTTCTCCCTGGAGACAAAATAAATAAATTGTAATCTGTGTTCTAGAAAGGAGAAATGGATTATGAATACACATTCCTTTGAGTGGACATAAGCTGGTTGGAAAAATACAGAAGCATTACCAAGTAACTGTTGGCTTTAAAGCAGATCCCAGAGAGATCAGGTTCCCGATCAATATTCAATATATTCCTGCGAACCCCCCCCCCAAAAAATAAATAAATAAATAAATAAATAAAAAAAAAAAAAACACACACCTTTCCTGTTACCAATGCATTGTGAAAGCAAAGTTTTTTTTTGTTTTTTTTTTTTACATAAAAGGCACACACATTTACACAGTATTAAATGGTTGTGTTAAAGAATTCTTCATACCAAGATAAATATTTAGGCCATAGTTACTGGCTGGCAGTTATGCTGATTTACTGACCCAGAACAAGTATGCACATCAGATGTTCTGAGGCCACTGGCTGCATATTCTCTACACATATCTTACCCTTCCCATATAAGAGGATGAAGATGACTAAAAACCCCCGTTTCTGATCTGGATTCTGCCATGATTCCCTTGAGTGCTGAATGCACTGACCAGTCCAGATCCCTTCTGACTAGCTGCTCTGTGTGGCAGATCAAGATTCTTAAATGTAACCAGCTGCAAACAGCATATGACTCAATCCTCCCCCCTCGCTTGGTATAATTAGATTTTAATATTCCCTTTCACTGCTAGAGGACTACCATCAGGAATGATGCAGCAGAATAGAGGTGCACTTCTAAGATCTGGCCCATTCAGGAGTTTTGCCCTTTAATGTTCACTCTGTAGTGCCCACAATAAAAAATGTAAATCATAGTGGGAACAAATGTTAACTGACTGTTTAAAAGGCAGTTCTTCTCACTTCCTGTTGTGAATCTGGGTCAGGAAGTGAAGAAATCAAAAATACAGAAGCTCATGGCTTTAGATATACTTTTAAAGTGGTTGTAAACCAACTGATTGTCGCCTTTACCTATAGTTAAGCCTAGAATAAGGCTTACCAATAGGTAGTGGAAATATCTACTAAAGGGGCGCCGTTTATGAGAGATTTACCTTGAAGTGCGCTGATCTAATTGGTGCACGCACTGTGAAGAAACGGACCTCTGTGCAGTGTCTTCACTTGCAAGTGCCATGACCGATAGCTCCTGCCGATTGGACACAGCAGAAGCCAATCAGCAGCCATCGGCCACCCAGCAGAGACAGAAGAGCGGTCTGCCTACGTAAACAAGGCAGACCGCCGTTCTGTGAGGGAGGAAAATGGAGATTGTGTTTCTTCTAAGCAGAAACATGGATCTATTGTCCTCCAGTGTCAGCATTACCCTCACAGTTAGAAAGCACTCCCTAGGAGCACATTTAACCCTTTGATCGCCCCTGATGTTGACCCCTTCCCTGCCAGTGTCATTTATACAGTGACAGTGCATTTTTTCATCACTGGTCCCCAAAATGTGTCACTTAGCGTCCGATTTGTGGGCCGCAATCCCACTAAAAATCACTGATCAACGCCATTACTAGTGGGAGGAAAAAAAAAAGTCCATAAAAATATCCCATAGTTCGTAGATGCTATAAACTTTTGCGCAAACCAATTGGGTTGCTTATTGGGACTTTTTTTAACCAAATATATGTAGCAGAATACATATTGGCCCAAATTGATGAAGAAATTTGATTTTTTACTTTTTTTATTGGGTATGTTTCATAGCAGAAAGTAAAAAAAAAAAAAATTTTTTTCAAAATTGTCTTTTTGTTTAGAGTGCAAAAAATAAAAGCCACAAAAGAAAAATTCCACCAAAGGAAAGCTCTATTTGTGGGGGGACATGTTTGGGTTCAGGGTCGCACGACCGCGCAACTGTCAGTTAAAGCAACGCAGTGCCGTATTAAAAAAAATGGCCTGTCATACAGGGGGTAAAACCTTTTGGCTGAAGTGTGGTTGGACACATTCAATTGGCCCGAATATTAATTTATTCTGTCAATTAGAATGTGCGAACAAGTGCATTTATAAAGCTTTTTTCTGCCCAAACACTCCTCTTAATGCCCAATTGTTTTTTTTTTGTCCTGCCTCTAAACACCTATGTATGCATGGAGGGACATGGTTTATTAGTGTGTTCCCACTAGGGATTTCCCAGCATCTCCCCATCCCAATGACAGTGGACTAGAGGAGTTAGGAAGTGGAGAGATCTCTTTAATGGGGATAAAAGCTCCAACCCTTCCCACACCAATCTCTGGCTGAGTCAAATACAAATGTATTAATCTAAAAAGTGAAAAAAAAAAAAAAAAAAAAAACTTTCCCGGTGTCCAGCCTTTTTCACCAACATTACCACGCATACATACTGCTTGTGCTTCGCTTTTGACTCTGACTGCTTCTGCTTCCTTTCTTCAATCTTCTTTGCAAAATATTCTTCCCTAAAAGAAAATGAGTCATTACACAATGAGACAATCACAGCTGAAGTCATGATAATCACCCAACACTTATGCCCCGTACACACAGTCGGACATTGATCGGACATTCCGACAACAAAATCCTAGGATTTTTTCCAACGGATGTTGGTTCAAACTTGTCTTGCATACACACGGTCACACAAAGTTGTCGGAAAATCCGGTCATTCTGAACGCGGTGACGTAAAACACGTACATCGGGACTATAAACGGAGCAGTAGCCAATAGCGTTCATCTCTTTATTTATTCTGAGCATGCATGGCACTTTGTGCGTTGGATTTGTCTACACACGATCGGAAATTCCGCCAACGGATTTTGTTGTCGGAAAATTTTATAGCCTGCTCTCAAACTGTGTCGGAAAATCCGATGGAAAATGTGTGATGGAGCCTACACACGGTCGGAATTTCCGACAACAAGGTCCTATCACACATTTTCCATCGGAAAATCCGACCGTGTGTACGGGGCATTACTCAAAAACCAGATCAGAAAAGCATGTGTAATCTTGGACTAACAAGTTACCAATTACTACATTTTTAAAAACTTACTTGGATAATATGATCATATCAGAGTCTTTAAATTTAAGGTCTCTATTCTCTAAAAATTTCTTGGCAGCATCTTCAGTTTCAAATACCATAAAGATTGAGCCCTATGTTGGGAAAGAAAACTGAGATAAATACACCAATAAGTTTTTAGCTACAGCAGTCAAAAAAATATATATAAAAACCCAAACCTTGAAGGTCTTATCGAGTCCTCGCCTCATTTGGATGTTCTCAATGGGACCCTTGTTTTCCAACCATCCCTTAATTTCATCCAGGGATGTGTCCAGCTGAAAGCCTTTCTGTGAAAGTACATATTGCCTTATTAGAAATGCTTAATCATTGCTGCACATTGTAGATCCTACTGGGCAGTGTAACCAGATTACAATCTAGAAGTCCCACCAAGCCTTACCAGCCAAAGAGGGCACGATGAAATTTGTTCAACTAAACCTGGAAGTTTTAAAAACCAATTTCAAAAGGTGAGGGTTTTGACTGTCACAAGGTGGTGAAGAGCACAGCACTGGAAAAGTTTAAGATCACTTGTGGACTTTCTCAGGACACTTTGCACTGTTTGTCATTGACTAATGAGTTTTGTGCAAAAGAAAACCGTATTCAAATTTAGTTGAGCCATTAATTTGGTTCACTTTTGCCTATGAAGTTTGCATATACAGTGCAGACATTTGCTTTTGATTATTAGGTCTTCTCATTCTGTATTAAAGGCCAGCCATGGGGGAATCGGTCGATAGGCAGACCAACTATGCACTGCACTTATGTCAAATTCAATATGGGAAACCTTCACTGAGAGAAACATGGAGGTTGCTATTCCTGAATGCAGTGTGAAGCAGTTAGACTGCCTATCCTCACAACGTATGCCTCAGTACATTAACTGAAAACAAGCAAGATTTAGGACATTAAAAACACTAAAAAGGATAGACACAGCGAAGCAACTATCATTTTCAGATTGTCAGAAATGGGGGTAACCCCAGGTTCTATTTAATAGAACCACAAGGACTTTACAGCACAATAATCCTTTCGGATCAAGGGAGTCTTTAACCTTCAGGTTATACTTTTTCTCCCTACATAAGTTTTACATGTATATCTGCTGTCTTCCGCTTTATATATTCTTTAGAAAGTTCAGATCCTGTTAAGTTTTCTCTTCCTGCGGTGAAGCCTGGGCATACAGCCAAGACAGCTGATTGGAGCAAAGGCACACCAATTGTTAAATAGTTCCGCTCAGTGCTAATTTATAGCAACCCCCCCCCCCCCCCCCAACACAAAACTCAGGCAGCTTTTATCTCAAAGACAGTGTCAGAAGTTATCAGGCTGATCAACAGAAGAAGAACAGAGCAGCAGACAGCTATGGGACATAGTGCTTTGGAGAGAGATAAGAAAACACTGCAGATATATGTGCCCAGCTCTAATTTCATGAATCCGTTTTACAGCCACTTTAATGGGTTCCCCACCCCTTTTTTATTTTTTTTTTATTTTATAGGCGGCGAGCGAGCGTGCCGGAGAATGAATTTTTTTTTGGGGGGGGGGGGGGGGGGATTCAGGCTTTCCAGCGTACAGCAAAATCTGGGGACTTCTAGACCCCGGATCTCTGTAAAGAAGACCTGTACATTCCTTGTAATGGGGAGAAAAAAAAAAGGAAGGTGGACAAAATAAAAAGATTTACAGCGCCCCCATCCTCACGGAAGCGAACGCATATGTAAGTCGTGCCTGCATATGTAAACAGTGTTCAAACAACCCGTGAGGTATCGCTGCAAACATTAAGGCGAGAGCAGTAATTCTAGCACAAGACCTCCTGAAACTAAAAATGTAACCTATAAAAATTTACCGAAGTTTGGACCCATTCCACGAGTGTGCACAATTTTAAAGTGTGACTTGTTATCCATTTACTCGTCGTAACATCTTTCGAAAAAAAAAGCCAAGTGTGGCTCTTTATTTTTAATTAACAAATTCCATACCGGGCCTATTCTGGCACTTCTCTCCTACATGTAAAAATCAGCCATTTTTTTGCTAGAAAATTACTCAGAACCCCCAAACAATTATATATATATATATATATCTATATCAATCAGACACCCTAGGGAATAAAATGGCGGTCGTTGCAACTTTTTATCTCGCACAGTATTTGCGCAATAATTTTTTTGACTTTTTTTTTGGAAAAAAAAATCGTTTCATGAATTAAAAAAACAAAACAGTAAAGTTAGCCCAATTTTTTGTATAATGTGAAAGATGATGTTATGCCGAGTAAATAGATACCAAACATGTCACACTTTAAAATTGTGCACACTGATGGAATGGTGCCAAACTTCAGTACTTAAAAATCTCCATAGGCGACGCTTTGAAAATTTTTACAGATTACCAGTTTAGAGTTACAGAGGAGGACTAGGGCTCGAATTGTTGCACACGCTCTAACGCACGCGGCGATACCTCACATATGTGGTTTGAATGGCGTTTACATATGTGGGCCGGACTTGCGTGTGCGTTCGCTTCTGAGCGCAAGCTACCGGGGACAGGGGCATTTTTTAAAAAAAAATTATTTAACTTTTTTTTTCCACTTTTTTTTTTACATTTTTATTTTTTTGATCACTTTTATTCCTATTACAAGGAATGTAAACATCTCTTGTAATAGGAATTTGTGACAGGTCCTCTTTATGGAGAGATGCAGGGCCAATAAGACCCCACATCTGGCTGGAAAGCATGAGATCGAGAAAAAAAAAAAAAAAATTATATATATATATATATATATATATATATATATAATCGATCTCATGCCGACAGCCGCGATCGCATCTTTGTTTACATTCAGGAACCCTCCAACGGTCATAGAGATGACTGGTGACCATCTGGTCACCGGAAATCTCTATGGTCGTCATTCTGCGCCTGCCGATTCTTTCTCCGGGCCCCTGATGACACGGGAGAGCCCGGGGAAGCACCAGATGGCGGCGGGGGGGGGGGGGGGGGCATCCCCTCCCGTCGCCTATAAGAACTATCAAGCGGCGGAACTGCCGCTATGATCTTTCTTATCATGCACAGAAATTGCTGGCTGGAAAGGCTGATGATATCTGAAGGCCTGTAGCTACAGGCATCATTCAGATATTCCCTCAAACTCAAGGACGTCATTTTACTATGGCCCGGTAGGGAAGTGGTTAAAGTTTGGTTTCCAAAAACACGTTTGAAAAAAATGCTGCAACGACCACCATTTTATTTCCTAGGGTCTCTGCAGAAAACAAAAAAAAAACAAAAACCCATAATGCTTGGTGGTTGAGTAATTTTCTAGCAAAAAATAAATAAATGGATTTTACATGTAGGAGAGGAGTGCCAGAAAAGGCCCGCTATAGAAGTAGTTAAACAAAAAAGAAAAATCCTATTTTCTTATTCAAGGACATGGAAATTCTTTCAAGCAGATATCCATGTTTTACCATTAAGCAGTTCATTTGGACCAAGATGATCTAACAAACTATTTACATCACCAACAGTTGTAGCAGCTGTATGCATTGTATAGACTGTATGTAGCCTCAGCTACACCCAGTATAAAGTACTGTGTTCCTGCCATCAGAGAAAACTTTGAAGACCAAGAGGTGCTAACAAAATTTAGATCATCTCTCTACACAGCAGAGCTAAAGATGGCTTATCCTGGGCTGGCTTTCAGTTTTAGGTTTGCCAGCGTCCATTCTCTTGTAGACGGCATTGTGACATGCAATTTATAGACTTCCCGTGTCCCTTAATTGACGTTCTGAGACACCATATCATTGGTCAACTGCACTACATTCTACCATACATCATATGAATGTTAGTGCCAATATGCAGCTTTAAACTTTCCTCAACTTTTCATATAAACTATATGATGTCATGGAAAACATGATGTTGAATTTGGGGGACAAGTGACATTTATGGTTTCCAAAAACTGAAATGTTATGCTTCTGTTTTACAACACCTTTATGGCTCCTATCTACTTACAATGTAAACCGATCTATTCTTGATTGCGCTTTTGTACTCTTCTGTGACCTCTGGCAAAGGTTTGCTGGGAACTCTTCTAATTTTGGATTTTTCTTCATCAATTTCCAGCAGGCCTGTCTTAGATTTTTTAAGTGCCCCCAAAATGATTCCAAAATCAGTCGTCAATTTGCTTAACCTAGAAGGAAATTAAGAAACATCAGACATTCCATACTACAAACGTACACCAACCCAGACATCACCAGATCATTTTACCTGTTAAACTTGATCATAATTTCCAGAGGCACCCAGCCATCATCAAGGGAAATCTGTTCCTTTAGGAATTTGTCTCGTGGAAGGTTATGGTCACCAAAATAGTACTGAAAAACAAAACAAGTTCGGTGTACAGGAGTGTACTGCATATGAAAAAACAAAGCTTTAACCCCCTGCTCTGCAAGATAGGCTTTGCTTTCTTTACCTCTGTTCAGTGCTGGAGATGAAAAAAAAAAAACATCCACAACCTCCGAGTACAAAGGAGCATGCAGTACAACCATGTAACAGGGCAATCAGCATTGTGAGCCACAACACTGGCAACTTGGAACTTTTAATCCTAGGCGATGGATGAATGGGGGGGGGGGGGCAGTTGTTGGGGAGAAGAGGCAAAAGGATAGATGTGGATATATAACCCCCCTCTAAATGTTTCACTATAGTAAAGAACAAAAAGAATAAAAAAGGGTCCATCAGGTGTCCAGGTCAGAGATTGTGAAGATGTGGACACTTCATATTGGGTGGTTGTTGGTGGGGGGAGGAGGAGACGACAACGTCATCAGAGCCGGCAGGAGACTAGTGGTCCCGGGCTCCTTCACAGCACTGGTTCAGTGGTTCCTGCACCGGAATTGGCGGTAGTAAGTGACCTGGCCTGAGGACTGGGCGAGTACATCTGACTTCACACTTAAGGGGTGATAAAGGACTACTAAAAACAGACTGGGAAGAGGTGTGGAGGAAGGCAGGCTTAAAAATGTGTTTTCTGCCCAGAGTAAGGATTTAAACTGAACGCACCAAAGGGTACACAGATACAAAGCGACTCCTCACTTCAGTTACAAACCTTAAAAAGCAACCTGGCATAGTGAGCTTGGGTGCCATAGCCGCCATCCATCCCCATCCCAAGGTACACAGAACTTGGCATGACATTTCAAAAATGTAGCCAGCCCAACACTTATACTGCATTTGTTCAGTACCCAGCCAATAGAAAATCAATAACCGTACCATCAGACAATACTATATTTCTACAGGGACGGACCCAGATACTGAGTGCAGGACAAAGCACTTAAACGGCAAACTGTCCTCATCCGAGGTCTGTATACCAAGTCTCCTCTACAAAACACTATGCTTACTAGCAAATTTCTCAGGATATCGTTTTTACAAAGCTTAATTTTAGTAGACCATAAACTTACCTCAACCTGCTGAGAGATCTTTGTGTCCAGATCAGTCACTTGTTCTTTATCACCGTTTTCTGCCATTTCAAATCCTAAAAAAAGTAAACAGCAGACACGTATAAATCACCCAGCATTACACCAATGTTCCATAAACAGCCATCAATGCAAAAGCTTGGAGGTTTGTATAGTTTGGTTATCCGCTTCCTGGCAGTTATAAGAGACTGAATTGTGATGACGGGAAAAGTACAATGTTATGTCATGCAGATTCATTTCAGTATAATAGACGGGCCACAAAAGTACTTGAAACCCAAAGCCATCATTCGCACCAAGCACCCCAGTCATCCCAGAAGGGCCATACCAGAGATATAAGCATACAGTCATAGCCAAAAATATTGGCACCCCTGCATTTGTTAGATAATGCACCACTTCACCCAGAAAATTGTTGCAATTACAAAGGTTGAAGGCATTCTCATGTTTAATTTATTTCTATTGGTCTGACAAAGTGGAGAAAAAAATCAAATATGACACATTCCACGCAAAACTCCAAAAATGCACTGGACATAAGTGGCACCCTCAATTTAATATTTAGAAAATATAAAAAAATATTGTTCCCAATCCTCCAGCTGTTCCTTGTAGTTGTGCACAGAAATATAAATTCTGGACCAAAACCGAAAAATCAGGCTGCACTTGGCCGAAAGACAGTAAAAAAAGAAAAAAGTCAATTTAGTGTAGCTGGCATTTTGGCACTGAAATCAATGGCATTATCACCACCTTCTCCCAGCAAAACGCTGTTAGCCCTATTTTTAGCTGATATATCAGTGCATCCCTAGTTCCTTGTGTCCTTTACACTTTTTTGAATCAACTTTATTGCCCTTGTGATAGCACGAGTAGTGACAGGCAGGGCTGTAGCTAGAAAGGGGGCAGCTGCCCCGGGCATGGCATTGAGGGGCGCCTCAGCTGTTATTGATCCTTCTGCAGCAGCTGAAAAGCAGCTTCTCCTCCTACCCCTCACTAGCATACTGCTGCTGCAGGAGGAAAATACAGGGATTGGTGTGTACCTGTAAAAGCTGACCCAGCTGCCACTACTGCCTTTTCCAGCTGCTACAGGAGGAAAATACAGGTGATCCACACCTCCTGGAGCCGGTGCCAGAATAAGATGCCTGACATGGGTGCGCTCTTCCCATGTCTTCCCTTCCAAATCACCCACTAGCACATGACCTCCTACCCCCCTCCTTCAAATCAAAGCCATAGAGGGGGAAGTTGTGGCAACTGGGACTCTGGGCACCCCACAAGAGTTGCAAGGCAATTGTCGCTGGAGCCCACGCTAGCACGTCCCTGCTAGAAAAATACTCAAACATCCAGTGCCCTACTGACACTGTCCACTGCCCCACTGACACAAACCTCTGCCCTGGGCCATGCACACATTTTAAGGCCAGTAAATAGCAGCCCTTTCCTCAATTGTGTTTTCTAGGCTTCAGTTTGTGAATGAACAGGAAGCCACTCAGTACAGAACACTTCCCATTCATCCACTGTCCAGAGTGACAGAGTGCAGAAAAGGGGACTGGGGAATCTGTCCTCAATCCCTATCTGTTTCAAATCAGACATCAGAGGCCTGCTTTTAGAGCCCTTCCACACTGGTAAGGGCGGCGGCAGCGGCGGTAAAACGCCGCTATTATTAGCGGCGTTTTACCGTCGGTATGCGGCCACTAGCGGGCGGTTTTATCCCCGCTAGCGGCCGAGAAAGGGTTAAATACCACCGCAAAGCGCCTGGAGTTGAGCCACTTCAGCCGCCTGTAAAAGCAAATCAAGCAGCCAATTACCACTAGGATTGCGTTTACAAAATAATGATGCAGTCATCATCCTGGTATAACCACCTAAACCCCCGCCACAAACTTCTACTCCAGGCTGAAGTGGTCCAAAACAAACGAAAAAAAAAAAAAGTCCAATTCAGGTCAACTGGGACAAAGCCGCTGCTACCAATCTCACAGCCATGTGGGTGCACAGCCCTGATCACACACTGCCTACGATCGGGGCTTCTATGATTGGGTGCAGCAGCTGTGTTCATGCAAATGCTTCATCCCAATTGATGTGAATAGAACTTCCCGCATGGAACACCTGTGCATTCTCCTGGAGATCACAGCCTTCCTATGGATGTACATTACAGGACATGTGTGTACAAAGGCTAAGCACTCATCCATACAGGTGAGCGGGAACATTGTGAAGAGCGATCATTAGGACCTGCAGCTGTGGTCATACAACTGCTGCATCCCCATAGAGCAGAGATATGCAATTAGCGGACCTCCAGCTGTTGCAAAACTACAAGTCCCATCATGCCTCTGGGTGTCATGCTTGGGGCTGTCAGATTCTTGCTATGCCTCATGGGACTTGTAGTTCTGCAACAGCTGGAGGTCCACTAATTGCATATCCCTGCCATAGAGTAACATGGGCCCCTCTTCCTCTATACACATACTCCTCATGCCCTCCTCCTCTTCCTCTGTACTCCTCATGCCGCCCTCCTCCTCCTTCGTACTTCTCATGCCCTCCCCCTCATCCTCCGTACTCCTCATGCCATCCTCCTCATGCCATCCTCCTCCCCTGTACTCCTCGTCCTTCGTACTCCTCATGCCCTCCATACTCCTCATGCCCACCTCCTCCTCATGCCCTCCTCCGACCTCCTCACTCCTCATGCCCTCCTCTGTACTCCTCCGACCTCACTCCTCATGCCCTCCCCCTCTGTACTCCTCATGCCCCCCCCTCCTCTGTACTCCTCATGCCCCCCCTCCTCCGTACTCCTCATGCGCCCCCCCCTCCTCCGTACTCCTCATGCCCTCCTCCTCCTCTGTATTCCTCCTCATGCCCTCCTCATGCCCTCCTCCTTCGTACTCCTCATGCCCCCCTCCATACTCCTCATGCCCCCCTCCTCCGTACTCCTCATGCCCCCCTCCTCCGTACTCCCCATGCCCCCCCCCTCCTCCATACTCCTCATGCCCTCCTCCTCCTCCGTACCCCTCATGCCCTCCTCCTCCTCCGTACCCCTCATGCCCTCCTCCTCCTCCGTACCCCTCATGCCCTCCTCCTCCTCCGTACTCCTCATGCCCTCCTCCTCCTCCTCATGCCCTCCTCCTCCTCCGTACTCCTCATGCCCTCCTCCTCCTCCGTACTCCTCATGCCCTCCTCCGTACTCCTCATGCCGCCCTCCTCCGTACTCCTCACACCCTCCTCCTCTGTACTCCTCATGCCCTCCTCCTTCGTACTCCTCATGCCCTCCTCCTTCGTACTCCTCATGCCCTCCTCCTTCGTACTCCTCATGCCCTCCTCCTTCGTACTCCTCATGCCCTCCTCCTTCGTACTCCTCATGCCCTCCTCCTCCTCTGAACTCCTCCTCATGCCCTCCTCCTCTGAACTCCTCCTCATGCCCTCATCCTCTGTATTCCTTCTCATGCCCTCCTCATCCTCTGTATTCCTCCTCATGCCCTCCTCCGTACTCCTCATGCCCTCCTCCTCTGTACTCCTCATGCCCTCCTCCGTACTCCTCATGCCCCCCTTCTCCTCCATACTCCTCATGCCCTCCCCCTCCTCCGTACTCCTCATGCCCTCCCCCTCCTCCGTACTCCTCATGCCCTCCCCCTCCATACACCTCATGCCCTCCTCCTCATGCCCTCCTCCTCCTCCTCCTCATCCATACCCCTCATGCCCTCCTCCTCCTCCATACCCCTCATGCCCTCCTCCTCCGTACCCCTCATGCCCTCCTCCTCCGTACTCCTCATGCCCCCCTCCTCCTCCGTACTCCTCATGCCCCCCTCCTCCTCCGTACTCCTCATGCCCCCCTCCTCCTCCGTACTCCTCATGCCCTCCCCCTCCCCCTCCTCCGTACTCCTCATGCCCTCCTCCTCCATACACCTCATGCCCTCCTCCTCATGCCCTCTTCCTCCATACCCCTCATGCCCTCCTCCTCCATACCCCCCTCCTCCATACCCCCCTCCTCCTCCATACCCCCCTCCTCCTCCATACCCCCCTCCTCCTCCATACCCCCCTCCTCCTCCGTACTCCTCATGCCCTCCCCCTCCTCCGTACTCCTCATGCCCTCCCCCTCCTCCGTACTCCTCATGCCCTCCCCCTCCTCCGTACTCCTCATGCCCTCCCCCTCCATACACCTCATGCCCTCCTCCTCATGCCCTCTTCCTCCTCCTCCTCCTCCCCTCCTCCTCCATACCCCTCATGCCCTCCTCCTTCATACCCCCCTCCTCCATACCCCTCATGCCCTCCTCCTCCATACCCCTCCTCCGTACTCCTCATGCCCTCCGCCGTACGCCTCATGCCCTCCTCCTCCGTACTCCTCATGCCCTCCTCCTCCTCCTCATGCCCTCCTCCTCCTCCTCATGCCCTCCTCCATACCCCTCATGCCCTCCTCCATACCCCTCATGCCCTCCTCCTCCTCCTCCATACCCCTCATGCCCTCCTCCTCCGTACCCCTCATGCCCTCCTCCTCCGTACCCCTCATGCCCTCCTCCTCCGTACCCCTCATGCCCTCCTCCTCCGTACCCCTCCTCCGTACTCCTCATGCCCTCCTCCTCCTCATGCCCTCCTCCTCCAACCTCACTCCTCATGCCCTCCTCCTCCAACCTCACTCCTCATGCCCTCCTCCTCCAACCTCACTCCTCATGCCGTACTCCTCATGCCCCCTCATCCTCTGTACTCCTCATGCCCCCTCATCCTCTGTACTCCTCATGCCCCCTCATCCTCTGTACTCCTCATGCCCCCTCATCCTCTGTACTCCTCATGCCCTCCTCCTCCTCTGTACTCCTCATGCCCTCCTCCTCCTCTGTACTCCTCATGCCCTCCTCCTCACGCCATCCTCATGCCCTCCTCCTCACGCCATCCTCATGCCCTCCTCCGTACTCCTCATGCCCTCCTCCTCCTCATGCCCTCCTCCTCCTCCTCTGTACTCCTCATGCCCTCCTCCTCCTCCTCTGTACTCCTCATGCCCTCCTCCTCCTCTGTACTCCTCATGCCCTCCTCCTCCTCCTCTGTACTCCTCATGCCCTCCTCCTCCTCTGTACTCCTCATGCCCTCCTCCTCCTCTGTACTCCTCATGCCCTCCTCCTCCTCCTCTGTACTCCTCATGCCCTCCTCCTCCTCCTCTGTACTCCTCATGCCCTCCTCCTCCTCCTCTGTACTCCTCATGCCCTTCTCCTCCTCTGTACTCCTCATGCCCTTCTCCTCCTCTGTACTCCTCATGCCCTCCTCCTCCTCCTCTGTACTCCTCATGCCCTCCTCCTCCTCCTCTGTACTCCTCATGCCCTCCTCCTCCTCCTCTGTACTCCTCATGCCCTCCTCCTCCTCCTCCTCTGTACTCCTCATGCCCTCCTCCTCCTCCTCTGTACTCCTCATGCCCTTCTCCTCCTCTGTACTCCTCATGCCCTTCTCCTCCTCTGTACTCCTCATGCCCTTCTCCTCCTCTGTACTCCTCATGCCCTTCTCCTCCTCTGTACTCCTCATGCCCTTCTCCTCCTCTGTACTCCTCATGCCCTTCTCCTCCTCTGTACTCCTCCTCTGTACTCCTCATGCCCTTCTCCTCCTCTGTACTCCTCATGCCCTTCTCCTCCTCTGTACTCCTCATCTGTACTCCTCATGCCCTTCTCCTCCTCCGTACTCCTCATGCCCTCCTCCTCCATACTCCTCATGCCCTCCTCCTCCATACTCCTCATGCCCTCCTCCTCCTCCTCTGTACTCGCTCTACAGATGTAAAGGTGCTCGCACACCGCCCCTCCCCCGCACACATGGAGCCGGGCACACCACGTGTATATTGAGTGACGTGTATCGAACAAGTCGGAGTCGGCCTATTAGTGTCTCGGTCGGACGCTCCCCGCACTATTCTCCCCCCGCACACCCGCCTCCTCCCGATCCTCACCTCAGCTGAACTCGCCGTCTTTCCTCCACACTACCACACGGCTCCGGCCGTTCTATGACGCGCAGATTTAAAGGCAGTGCCGGCTCAGTACCGCCCCCTCCCGGCATGCACTGCCCGGATGTGACGGGTCATGTGGGCGGAGCGTTCCTCATGTCACTTCCAGCGCATGTCATGACTCATGGTCTCTATATAGATAGACTGTCATTAGAGGATAGATCTGTGATCCTGGGAGGAGGAGGTGTGACCTCAGTAATGGGCTCTACAACCTGCTCACTACATATATTATAAATACATTCCAGAAATGAACCAATCATATGAATATGTTTTGGGCACATTTCACACGCTGTCATTCTTTTGCTCACCTTTTTACATCTGTCCGCAGGCGTCCTATTGGTCCGTACAAACCATCCAAAAATCGGCCAACAGATTGTCTGTTTTTGTTTTTTTTTTTTTGCATGCTAGTCGTATATCGAAAATGAAGCGATTACTAGAGTTACGAAGATTCGCTTAGAACAATATAAAAATTCTGAAGTGATGTCATGTGTTGTAGTGGATTCGTATTGTATTTTTGGATGACAACTGTACTGATTAACCACTTCAGCCCCGGAAGAATTTACCCCCTTCCTGACCAGTGCGTTTTTTGTGATTCAGCACTGCATCACTTTAACTGACAAGTGCGCGGTCGTGGCTCCCAAACAAAATTGACGTCCTTTTTATCCCACAAATAGAGCTTTCTTTTGGTGGTATTTGATCACCTCTGTGATTTTTATTTTTTGCGCTATAAACAAAAAAATAGCGACAATTTTGAAAAAAACGCATTATTTTTTACTTTTTGCTATAATAAATATCCCCCAAAAATATTTTAAAAAATGTTTTTTTCCTCAGTTTAGGCCGATACGTATTCTTCTACATATTTTTGGTAAAAAAAATTACAATAAGCATTTATTGATTGGTTTGCGCAAAACTTATAGCGTTTACAAAATAGGGGATAGTTTTATGGCATTTTTATTATTCTTTTTTTTTTTTTAGTAGTGTTGGCGGCGAACAGCGATTTTTATCGTGACTGCGACATTATGGCGGATACATCGGACATTTTTTGCACATTTTTGGGACCATTGTCATTTATAGAGCAATCAGTGCTATACAAATGCACTGATTCCTGTGTAAATGACACTGGCAGTGAAGGGGTTAACCGCTAGGGAGGGGTTAAGTATGTCCTGGGGAGTGTTACTAACTGTGGGGGGGGCGTGGCTACGTGTGACAGGGAGCAGAGATCCGTGACACTTGTCACTAAGCAGAACGGGGAGATGCTTGTTTACATTAGCATCTCCCCATTCTTCCTCTCCGCGAGGCGATCGCGGGTATCCCTGCGGCGATCTAGTCCATGGGACCCGCGACCCATCTCAGGGAGCTCCCATCTGGCGCACACGCGTACCGCCAGCGGTGCGCATGCAATGGCACGGCGGCAAATTCAAAGGGATGTACAGGTACGGCCATTTGCCCAGCCGTGCCATTCTGCCGACGTACATCGGCGTGCGCCTGTCGGGAGCCGGTTAAAAGAAAATTGTACGATCTGGTATCATACTAGAACATTTTTTGTGTTTGTCCAATCAGATAATATCAGATGAACTGTCATGATCTGCTCTTGAAAGCTCTGTATTAATGATCCGATTATAGTACGATCGCTTCGAAAGAGGTATTTACTGCCAATTTATGGATCGTATGTACGGACTGGGTTTACGCCACATTCAGTTGGACTGCATTAAGCGGTTATTCTGGCACAGTCTCACCAAATGGGGAATGCAAAATGCCTCTTATGTGCCGCTGTGCTGGCACGGTCTGGGCCGGGACATGGGGTGGGCAGAAGGGGCAGCTGCCCTGGGCACAGCCAAGCAAGGGGGCAGAGAGTAGACACAGGGCAGTAAACCTGTTCTATGGCATGTAATAACAGTGGTGGTGGTGGGGGGTGCAGTTCTGCATCCTTTCCCTGCTGGTATTGGGCAATGGGCACTAAATGCACTAAAAAAAAAATGTCCTGCATGCAGGCACCACAGCCTTCAAATCCTGGCAACAAAGATGCTGCTTGCAGGACTTTTTTTTTCCTGCACCGCCCCAGTGTGAATGCATTAAATATTTATGTTTTGTGATATCATTCAAATTTAGCATCATGTTTGGCTTTTTTTTTTAAATGCTAACACTGCACCAGAGAAGATAATTCTGTAAATAAATGCACACGGAAATATAGTGAAACTGTGAAAACATTCTCGCTTTCATTCACAGAGTGATCTACAGTGGAACCTCGGTTTGTAAGTAACGCGGTTAACGAGCGGTTTTCAAACTGAGCACTGTATTTCTAAAATTCTTAACTCAGATTGCGAGTTGTCTCGCAAAACGAGCAGGATTCAGGCCAAAAGCGGGGTGCAGTACCACTTTTGGCCTGAGGTGGGGGGGCGCCGGAGCCGAGCAGAGACGAAAGTCACCGGATCGGCGCCGTTCAGAAATACACGGAAAGGCCCGAGGACAGTTCAGCTGACCTCGGAAAGGCTCGTGAACGGAGTCTTTCCGAGGTTTGCCGAGGTCAGCCAAAGTGTCCCTCGGGTTTTTTCGGCTGTTTCCTCTGGCCGCATGCGGTATTGCATCCCATTGAAGTCAATGCTGAACTAATTATTTTTGATTCCATTAACTTCAATGGGAAAACTCACTTTGATATGCGAGTACATTGGATTACGAGCATACTCCTGGAATGGATTATGCTCGTAAACAGAGGTTCCATTGTGCCTCTGGTGAAATGTAATATTTTATTTTCATTCCTGAGCTCAGGGCAGAACATTTTCTACACCGATACATTGTATACTTTTAACCTCTTCCTGCCGATGACACACATATATAAATAAAGAAAAACTTTGCGAGCCACAGTGGTATGTTGCCTCAAAATGTGGAAATCACCTAGCTGCCCGCGCAGGACACGTTTCATATGCCATGCAATGCAGAATACAAAAAAAGGATACGCTGCGCTAAGGTGAAAATTTAAATATTCAAATGCTGATGCGTGTATGGTTGGCTGAAGATGCCGTATGAATGGCCTGTCCCGCCACAGTAAAGACACAATAAAGAAAAATAAAAATAAATAAACAATGTGTTTCTAAAGTGCAATGTGTAAATGGTAAACTGGATTTGTACCATCCAAAAAAGAGTAGCAATTACTCAACCAATAATAGCATATATAGTAGATAAAAATAAAAAATATTGGAATATATATAAACAAATATATATATAAAAAAACACATCAATCTTGCATAAGAGATACAGTGTAAGATATTATATCACAGTGACATACCATAAGTGCAAAATACAGAGAAAAGTGCCAAGTGCCACACACTGAGTGTAAATACCAAATCCAAAAATAAATAAAGCGAATAATTAATAAGTCCAATATATAAAAGTGTAAGTAGAGTCCATAAAAGCAGTTCATAAAAATCAACATGTATTTTAATACTGTGATGTATATTGTATTGCAATACTCTTAGTGCTTGGTGCTCAAAATTCCATGCCTAAGTGCCATCCAGTGACCCCCCGGGACTGCCGCTCACCTCAGAGCGTGCGACTCAGCTGTGAGACTGAGTCCAAACACACTTAAGAGCCATCCCACGGCTCAGTGATGGTATCTAGATAAACAGCTATTCAGCACCAGCTCCATAGTTGAAAATGCAGGAAAAGAAAAAATAGCCCCCCCCCGTTCGTAAGAACTTTTCTGTGCTGAGAACACACGCCCTGCATGCTCCCCGCACAGTCACTGGCAGGGACCAGAAAGCTCCCAAGGCATACTTGTGATTGGGAGCTTTCTGATCGTGTGACCTCTGTGACAGCCAATCACAGTGGTCACATAACCCAAATGCCCGTCTCTGCCTACTGATATTTAGTAGCTCCTAAAGGGTCAGGAGGTGGTGGCGGAAAGGGGTTAACCTACTGCACAGTACAGAGTTCCCCTCGTTGTTTTGTACATTGCTAAAAAGCTGACTGCCTACACCGGGTGATAAATAACAAATGTGTGTCTTCTTTAGTGAATTGACTCTAACCACTTGCCGCCCGCGGCCCGCCATATAGCAAAATGACATCGGCAAAGTGGTTTAGTTATCCTGTTCAGACGTCATATGATGTGATCAGGATAACTAGCCGGCGCGCGCCCGCGGGATCGCACAGCGTGGCGATCGGTGGTGCGGTGTGTCCGATCTAGGTAAAGAGTCTCTGACGGAGACTCTTTACTATGTGATCAGCCATGTCCAATCACAGCTGATCACGATGTAAACAGGAAAAGCCGTGCATTGGCTTTTCTTCACTTGTGTCTGTCAGACGCGAGTAGAGGAGAGCCAATCGGCTGCTCCTCTGACAGGGGGGTCTGCGCTGATTGATTATCAGCGCAGCACAGCCCCCCAAGGAACGCCACCAGGACTACCAGGGATGCCCACCACTTGTGACCACCAGGTATGGCACCCATGGCCACCAGGGATGCCAATCAGTGCCCACAATTGATGCCAATCAGTGCCCATCACTAATGCCTGCCAATCAGTGATGCCCATCAGTGCCATCTATCAGTGTACATCAGTGCCACACATCAGTGTCCATCAGATCAGTGCCACCTATTAGCGCTGTCTATTAGTGCCTATCAGTGCCGCCTTCCAGTGCCCAGCAATGTCGGCTATCAATGTCGCCTATGCGTGCCCATCAGTGCTGCCTATCAATGCGTATCAGTGCTGCGTATCAGTGCCACCTATTAGTGCCGCATATTAGTTCCCATCACCAGTGCCCATCAGTGCCACCTCATCGGTGCCCATAATTGCCACCTTATCAGTGCAGCCTCAGCAGTGCCCATCAGTGAAGGAGAAAACTTAATTATTTACAAAGTTTTATAACAGAAACAAAAAAAAAACGTTTTTTTCAAAATTTCCAGTCTTTTTTTATTTGTTTAGCATATTTGTTTAGCAGAAAATGAAAAACCGCAGAGGTGATCAAATACCACTAAAAGAAAGTTCTATTTGTGCGAACAAAATTATAAAAATTTAGTTTGAGTACAGTGTTGCATGACCGCGCAATTGTCATTCAAAGTGCGACAGCGCTGAAAGCTGAAAATTGGTCTGGGCAGGAGGGGGGGAAGTGCCCTGTATTGAAGTGGTTAATGAATTATCTCTTTTTTTTTTTGGTATTTACCTCACATTCATATATTCACATTCAATATTTTACTTTTATGAACTGACTCTTTTATTACCTCGTGCAATATTTCCGAAAAACTAGTTACATAGTTAGTCAGGTTGAAAAAAGACACAAGTCCATCCAGTTCAACCATAAAAAAAAAAAAAAATTGTACAATCCAATATACCCAATAGTATACCCACAGTTGATCCAGAGGAAGGTTATGTGACCTTCATATCGCATGCCGAATCCTTTAGTAAATTGACCTCATGGACACTTATAAAAAAAAAAATTCCATTGCATTGAAAGTGCATGTACATTTGTTCTGGGTGAATCGCGCAACAGATTAACGTTGTTGTTAGGTTATAGTCTGTGCTGGTCAAATTTATTCATTTGAAATGGAAAATACTGACTTTTGCCTCTAGATGGCACTAGGTATCATAGGAATTTCCTATGTCTTTGCCTGGAGAAGTCTTTTTCAATCAACTTTCTTGATGGGGCAACCATAGTGTAAATAATGACACTGCATGCAAGATGCGTGTTTTGGCCCGTTTACAGGAAAGCTCGCAGAAGCATGCACTTCTGAAATGTGAAGGTGTGAATGGGGCCTAATGGTAAATCAAGTCCCTTGGTTGCTGCTTGTTCTAGATCACAAGAGAATTCCTTACACTCTTCTTTCTGATGGGTGGATTTGGAAATATTGAGCGCTTTGTTCTGGTTTGGAAATTGTGTTTCAGTGATAAGGGTGTAAATTTTTCAACATCCCTCATAAAGATGTCTGTTTATGAAGCAATGGAAAATATCCACAGCTCCATTCTCCGGCATTCACAGAGGTGATCGTTCTCCTCTGGGTGCCAGTTTATGAAGCGGTGTAGATCGATTCTCCTTTTGTGAAGTGAAGCGATCTACAAATGTTCAAACAGTGGAGAACAGCCCCATATACTGGAATCTTGTAAGACATAGCGAGATTACAGTACCAGAAATTTACCCAACCACCCGGGTATCCGTTTATTAACCGCTTGCCAACCAGCCATCATTATTCTGCGGCAGGTCGTCTCGATCCTGCGAATCACCACAACTGTACGTCAGTCCCTTTAACAGCTATAGCAGGCGCGCACGCTGCGCGATGGGGGGAGTTGATGCACGCCGGCCACTCGCGATCGCTCCAGAACGGGGATCTGTCAATGTAAACAAACAGATCCCCGTTCTGTCAGGGGAGCATTGGTTGCTAGTGATCAGGAACAGCGATCTCTCTCTGTACTCCCAGTCAGTCCCCTCCCACCACAGTTAGAAACACCTCCCAAGGGAACACACTTAGTGTTAACCCCTTCCCTGCCAGTGTCAATTATACAGCAATCAGTGCATTTTTATAGCACTGATCGCTGTATAAATGTCACTGGTCCCCAAAAAAGTGTCCGATCTGTCCGCTGCAGTCCCGCTAAAAATCGCTGATCAACGCCATTAGTAGTAAAAAATAAATTAATTATAAAAATGCCATAAATCTATCCCCTATTTTGTAGACGCTATAACTTTTGCACAAACTAATCAATATATGCTTATTGCGATTTTTTTTAAACAAAAATATGTAGAAGAATACATATTGGCCTAAACTGATGAAGAAATTTTTTTTTTTTTTTTTGTGGATTTTAATTATAGCAAAAAATATTGTTTATTTTTTCAAAATTGTCGCTCTTTTTTTGTTTATAGTGCAAAAAATAAAAACCGCAGAGGCGATCAAATACCACCAAAAGAAATCTCTATTTGTGGGAAAAAAAGGATGTCAATTGTTTTTGTTGTTGTTTGGGTACAGCGTCGCAGGACTGCGCAATTGTCAGTTAAAGCGACTCAGTGCCGTATCACAAAAAATGGCCTGGTCATTAAGGGGGTAAATCTACCGGAGTGTAAGGAATTCTCTTCTGATCTAGAACAAGCAGCAACCAAGGGACTTGATTTACCATTAGGCCCCATTCACACCTTCGCATTTCAGAAGCGCATGCCGAAATTTACAGCTGTGCAATTTTACACACGTTGGCTGATGCACCGCAATACACAAGAAGAAGCTCGCCAGTGTTTGCGATGGGGCCTGTTCACAATCTTTGTGTTTGCCTTCTGTGCATCTTGGAAATAACAGTACAGGTGCTTTTTGTGTGTGTGTGACAATGCACATTCTTAACCCCATAGACCCCCCTGCAACCCCTTGCCAACAAGCATATGCAGCCTCACTGAAGTGGTTATTCTTCCGTGGGGCTGCATATGTGCATACCTGTGTATGTGCCAATGGATACTGAGCTGTCACTGACAGTTCTGGGTCTCACACTAATGATTGAGGGCCAGGAGGACAGACTCTCAATCACATGATTGCTGTGATAGCATACGATTGGCTATCACAGTGATCTGTACAGCTAGGAACCTGTACACTTTCTCCACTTAAATGGAGAAAAAGTTTGTAATTTTTTCTCTTTGCTAAAGGGGAGCAATGTAAACAAATAAATTGTGTATAAATAATAAAATAACAATATAATAGTTATTTCAGGTTATGATCTAGGTCAGTGAATTTTAGGTAAGATTTAAAAGAAATAAAACCTTTTTTTTTTTTCTCTTTTTTTTTTATTCAGGCTGGGTTCACACTGGTACAGTGTGGAAACCGCACATGATTTGTACAGGAATCGCACCACATTCCTGTTCAAATCATATGTGATTCTGCAGCAGTGCGATTTGAGCCATTCATTCTGTATGGCTCAAATTGTTGCACACAAAAATCGTGCAGGATCCTTTTTTTTTTTTTTGCCGCACCAAAATCAGATCTGATTCTGCAAATCACACTGCATTTTGCAAACCCATTTTTGAGGCGTTGTTAACTTAACATACACACCCGCAGCGGTTCACATGAATGGGGTGCAATTTTGATGCGGTGTGGAAATCACACAGAATTCGCTGCAAATTCCGCACCGCATCAGTGTGAACAGGGCCTTAGTATCAGTGTCAGGCTAGATTCACACTGGTGCGGTCCGGAAACCGCATGCGATTTGAACAGGAATCCCACCACATTCCTGTTCAAATCACATGCGATTCTGCAGACATTCGATTTGAGCCATTTATTCTGTATGGCTCAAATCGCACCGCATCCGCACCAAAATCGTGCAGGATCCTTTTTTTTTGCCGCACCACAATCAGATCCGATTCTGCAAATCACACTTCACTTTGTGAACCGATTTCGGGGTGTGGTTATCTTAACATACACACCCGCACCGCATTCCTCTTCAAATCATATGTGATTCTGCAGCAGTGCGACTTGAGTCATTTATTCTGTATGGCTCAAAAAGGCACCACATCCACACAAAAATCGTGCAGGATCCTTTTTTTTTTTTTGCCACACCAGAATCAGATCCGATTCTGCAAATCACGCTGCGTTTTGCAAACCCATTTTCGAGGCGTTGTTAACTTAACATACACACCTGCAGTGGTGCACATGAATGGGGTGCGATTTTAATGCGGTGTGGAAATCACACAGAATTCGCTGCAAATTCCGCACCGCATCAGTGTAAACAGGGCCTTAGTATCAGCGTCTGGCCCGATTCACACTGGTGCGGTCCGGAAAGCGCATGCGATTTGATCAGGAATCATACTGCATTCCTGTTCAAAGCACCTACGATTTTGCAGCAGTGCGATTTGAGCCATTTATTCTGTATGGCTCAAATCGCACCACATCCGCACCAAAATCCTGCAGGATCCTTTCTTTTTGCCGCACCAAAATCAGATCCGATTCTGCAAATCACCCTTCGCTTTGTGAAGCGATTTCGGGGCGTAGTTAACTTAACATACACACCCGCACCGCATTCCTCTTCAAATCATATGCGATTCTGCAGCAGTGCTATTTGAGCCATTTATTCTGTATGGCTCAAATCGCACTGCATCCACACCAAAATCGTGCAGGATCCTTTTTTTTTGCCACACTAGAATCACACTGTGTTTGCAAACTGTTTTCGAGGTGTCGTTAACTTAACCTACACACCCACAGAGGTTCACATGGGGTTTATGATCATGTGTTATGATTGGCTGTCACGCTGGTCACATGATCAGAAAGCTCCCAATCGCGAGCAGCAATCAGGAGCTTTCCGTTATCCACCAGTTACTGGGCCGGGAGCAGGCAGGACATGCACTCTCCGCACAGCTGTGTTTGCACTAATGCACACAAATATGCAGCCACTCGGTACCAAGGCCCACCCGCCGAGATACCGCATATTTGCGTGCGGCTGGCGTCAAAGGGTTAATATTATATTCCTTAAATATATTCATAAAATATGCATTATGTGAATATACAGTATAAGTATGATTATGAGAATGACAGATTACGAATAGGACAAATAATTAGGTGCATTCATTTTATTTTCAACAAAGAACTATGTACAAACATTTCAAAATATGTACAAATCATCAATTATAAATTAACACGATTCACAGCCCAGAAAGAAAGCTTGTGCTCTGACAATGTTACAAGATTTGTTTCTTCATAAAAATTCTTTAAAAACAACGGACCATAAATATACATTTCTAAAAGTGGAAAAGTTCACATTTTAATAGCTTAGGGATATTTTTAGAACAGCCTACATTTAGTATCATTGGAGAATGTCAGCAGGAATCTGTACTGGAAAACAAAAATCAATCCTATTTGTATGCATGAATAATAATGACAGTCTTGTGCATTAGCAAACTGACCTTTAAGCCTGGGGTCGCACTCTTGCGATGCGGGAACCAGTGCGA
The DNA here is from genome assembly GCA_037952835.1 of Lithobates septentrionalis. Taxonomy (NCBI): domain Eukaryota; kingdom Metazoa; phylum Chordata; class Amphibia; order Anura; family Ranidae; genus Lithobates; species Lithobates septentrionalis. The sequence continues at coordinate 783,366 of JBBDGP010000492.1, read as the reverse complement.
TTTCAGTGTGGGTCCTCGCATCGCATCTCACCCCCCCCCCCGCAGGCAGTTCACACTGCCCTATGCAAACCGCTGCGGGTGTCAATACAAAGTTAATGACACCCCCAGATCAGTTCACGGGTGGCAGTGCGAACTATGGATTCGGACAAGAATCGGGTGTGAATGTGCGAATCCAATGCGAGTTTAGCCATACGAACTGTATGATAAATAAAATGTGAGGGGGCGCTCGTATGAGAACCATAGGTCCAATGGTATGTGAAATTTGTAAAGATTTTAATTATTCGGTGGAAAAATTCCTCTATACCAATATTAAAGTGCAATGTGCTCAGATATAAAAAATATATTTTCAATACATATACAATATATATGGAGAGAGTTTAATAAGACTCGGGGCCACTCATTACAATTAGAAGAAAAGAGGTTTAACCTTAAACTACGTAGAGGGTTCTTTACTGTAAGGATGTGGAATTCCCTTCCACAGGCGGTGGTCTCAGCGGGGAGCATTGATAGCTTCAAGAAACTATTAGATAATCACCTGAATGACCGCAACATACAGGGATATGTAATGTAATACTGACATATAATCACACACATAGGTTGGACTTGATGGACGTGTGTCTTTTTTCAACCTCACCTACTATGTAACTATGTAATATATATACAACATATACAAAGAATGTAAATAATGGTGAATCCAATAAAGTCCTTGTGCATATATTTCTTCAGTGCTGATTATCTTCCATATGGCATCAATAGTGAATAATCCATCACCAATTGTAAATTATACACCCACAACCAATCTTGTTTTTTAGTACAATTCTCCTTTAAGGGGGCGTGACAGGGGGTGTGTCCTATGCCTACATACTTTTGCTGATAGGTGTCCCTCATTCCCATCTCAAAAAGTTGGGAGGTATGAACTTGCTTGATATAGGAGACTGCTCTTGATATGAATCCCTCCTCTGCAAGACCATGAGTGAGGTATGTGAAAAAAATGTAAAAGGGAAACCAATGGTGTAATCCCGTCTGGATGGATAAAAACAAAGCCAAATGTCTGCTTACATATATGGGTGCCTGAGGCTACTCGCGTGTGTCTGGATCAATGGTGCCTCCCGGCTTACACTGGCTGTTGGCGTGCGTTCCACCGTCCAGCGCAATCAACCAAAGGGCCCGGATGTGACGTGACCAAGAAGCGCCTCGACGTACGTTTCGTATTGCTACATCATCAGGAAGCGTTATTTGTTTCACCATTATTTACATTCTAATGCCCCGTACACACGATCACGGAAAATGTGTGATAGGACCTTGTTGTCGGAAATTCCGACCGTGTGTGGGCTCCATCACACATTTTCCATCGGAATTTCCGACACAAAGTTTGAGAGCAGGCTATAAAATTTTCCGACAACAAAATCCGTTGTTGGAAATTCTGATCGTGTGTACACAAATCCGACGGACAAAGTGCCACGCATGCTCAGAATAAATAAAGAGATGAAAGCTATTGGCCACTGCCCCGTTTATAGTCCCGACGTACGTGTTTTACGTCACCGCGTTCAGAATGATCGGATTTTCCGACAACTTTGTGTGACCGTGTGTATGCAAGACAAGTTTGAGCCAACATCCGTCGGAAAAAATCCTAGGATTTTGTTGTCGGAATGTCCGAACAAAGTCCGACCGTGTGTACGGGGCATTATTGTGTTCACTACAAATTGTATATGTATTGAAAATATATTTTTTTATCCGAGCACATTGCACTTTAATATTGGTATAGAGGAATTTTTCCACCGAATAATTAAAATATTTACAAATTTCACATACCATTGGACCTATGGTCCTCATACGAGCGTCCCCTCACATTTTATTTATCACTGTCTAAGTAAACACACCTTAGTCAGGGGAGCAGCAGTTAATATAATTCACTTATTTTACTTATTGGCGCGAGGTATAACTTTTTTAAATACAAACTGTATGACCTGAACTCGCATTGCACAGACGTCGCATGTGATCGGCACAGCAATGCGTATGTGTGAACCCAGGCTTAATCATGTCAATGGAGGTAATCCAATGGCGAGTCCTTCTTGCTGGCCTCCTTATGAAAATGCTAGTTGCCTGACTGTCAAGCCATTCTGAATCAATGATCCAGATCAAGCATGCAGCAAGTGAAGTCAGACTGAACCTAACAAGGCCATTGGATAAGCATGATGGCCATAAAACAATCACTTTCAAAAGAAAACATCAGCAATAACATTATAAATATTGTCCCTGTACAGGCGTCCTTTTATTAACCCTTTACACCCCTGGGATGGATTTTTATGAAAATTATGTTGTATGGCACTGCGCAGTACAGGGACATAATAACAAAATATTTTACAAAGTATTATTTTATATTTATTTCTGTTTGAGGCCCCATTCACACTTGTGCGACTTGTCATGTGGTTTTGGACCCCAAAATCGCATGACAAGTCGCACCCCATGTTTCCCTATGATAACCGTTCATGCAGTATCTCAAAAAACTGAGTACACCCCTCACATTTTTGTAAATATTTTATTTACATAGGGATGCCATGTTGAACTTCCAGTGACCAGTATGAGGGAGTGAGAGTGAGACCGATAACACCAAATTTAACACACCTGCTCCCCATTCACACTTGAGACCTTACACTAACGTGTCACATGACAATGGGGAGGGAAAATGGCTAATTGGGCCCAATTTAGACATTTTCACTTAGGGGTGTACTCACTTTTGTTGCCAGAGGTTTAGACATTAAGGGCTGTGTGTTGAGTTATTTTGAGGGGACAACAAATTTACACTGTTATACATGTACACTCACTACTTTACATTGTAGGAAAGTGTCATTTCTTCAGTGTTGTCACATGAAAAGATTTAATAAAATATTTACAAAAATGTGAGGGGTGTACTCACTTTTGTGAGATAATGTATCTGTGCAAATTCATGTTGCAGCAACTTCAAAGTAGTTCTGCACAAAAACGAATCCTACCTTTCTGACCATGTTTTGGGCTCCCAACTCTGAACACCCCCCTTTTCCTTACCTGAATCACATGGTTCTTCTCCCTGCAGCACCTTGTGTTTTTATTTTATTTGGTGTGGCTATTTGTGGATCTGCCCACACAGTTACATCATCCATTCACAGTTCCATTCACATGGATCGGTGTAATGAAAACTACAAGTCATATTTGCCACCTCAGCTGATGAACTTTTATTTCTTAAAGCGGAGCTCCACCCAAAAAGGAGAAGCCCCGGTTATCTGCCTCCTCCCTCCCTCCGGTGCCATTTGGCATCTTGTGGGGGGGAACGGGTACCTGGTTTTGACAGGTACCCGCTCCCACTTCCGCGGGAAACTCAGCTGGAAGTTCGCCCCTCGCCGCAGTTGGCCCATTGAGAAAGGGCACTTTGATTTGTGCATGCGCAGTAGGAAACTGGCTGTAAAGCAGGAAGGCTTCACTGCCAGTTTCCCTTACCCAAGATGGCTGCGCCAGCACTCAAGAGTCGATTCAAGAATAGCCTTGGGTGAGGACACTGTGGGATCCCTAGACAGGTAAGTGCCCTAATCGTAAAAGTCAGCAGCTACAGTATTTGCACATGGACACAGACAAACACACGGCTATTCCTTCAGAATAACAAAAGGTAGGAATCCGCAACAAAGTTTGTTAAAATCCCTGGGCTGTTCATGGATCGCCCAGAGGGGAGTGTTTTTTTTTAAAACGAAAGTGGGATTATGCTGTAAAAATTCTCCCTGCTCTTTTTCTTTCCACCTGGGAGTACTGGGTATAAATAGAACTCCGGCTGGGAAAATGGGAACACCTCATAGTAGCCACGACGAGTGTGCAGACCCAGGAACACAAGAACACATAGATTGCCCAGGACCCATTTACATCATTGCGATGAGTACGAACCCTTTCACACTGAAGCTCTGCTAAAACAGCTGCTAAAGCACTGGTCGTTTTTGCGGTGCTTTAGCAGCGCTTTAGCAGTGCTTTTCAGGCGCTAGTGGGTCACTTTTTTTAAGGTTACGTGAAAACGCGACCTTTAAAAAACCCAAAAAGACCCATTTTGCGACGCTTTCAAATCGCTTTTAATGCGCTTTGGAAGCACTGTCTATTCATTTCAATGCGCAGGGGCGTTTTTACAGCGCTCCAAACAGGCCCCAAAGATGCTTCTTGCGGGACTTTTTCCATAGCCCCACAAGCGCACCGCCCGAGTGTGAAAGCATCCATCCAAATGAATAGGAGGCAGTTTTCCAGCGCTTTTCAGGCGCTATTTTTAGCGCTAAAACGCCTGAAAACTGCCTCACTGTGAAAGGGGTCTTAATGTATGTTATGTCAATTTTTAACCCTTGTTACATTAAGTCTGCTTTCACATTACAGTAGTGCGTGAGTCCCCACAAAATCGCATGTTTTTTTTATGCGTACAAAAAATGTGCAAAAAAATGCGTGTCGCACTTGCAGTTCCAGTCATTGTTAATGCCACGCAAAAATGCATCAAGCATTATGCACATTTTTGCAACAAACATTGCAAAACACGGGACTAAAAATGATGCAAAGCTCAAACAGATTTGAATGGGCTGCCTATGTGGCTTAGGTAGCTTTCTCATTGGAATGGGCTGCCTAAAGTATTACAGTATTACTACAGTAGTTTGTTGCGGTGCATTATAGTGTGCACCAATGCAATGCAGTGCATTAGGAACTGCATTGGGAGGCCATTCAGAATGAAGCTTTGCCATGTTTTATCACAAAGCAGCAGTGTGAGTCCTGCCCAATAAATTCCCAGATAAAAGATACTGTTAGGTGGATCATGACGTAGATCATGACATCATCCGCCCCTTCTCTCCACCTCATCCAATCAGAGAATGCCTTGTATTCAGTGAGAAAATACAAGGCATTTCCTGAATGGCTGAGGGGAGGGAGTGAGCAATGTTTGAACACTCGACACATATTGTATGTAGCACAAGCTACTACAGCCATTTGCAGCATCTCCAAAAGTCCTCCGGAGGTGGCTTATGAAGAATTTGATTGTACAACGCTGAACCAGTCATTTTCTCAAGTTACATCATTTCTGCAGTTCTGGAACTCCCAGCTTCAACTTAAAATGTAAATGATTGTTTAGGGTGGACTGCCCTTTAAGTTTACTATTTTTACCCCATCCTCTCCCTTTTGTTTTTATTAAAAGTGCAACTTTAACTTCAACATTTTCCTGTGCTTTTTAGCCATGTATATGTATCACTATACTGGTTAGACAAGACTACCAAAAAATGTGTTCGTTTTCGTTTCATTTGGGTTTTTTTTGCTTGTTTGGTTTTTTTTTCGGGTCATTCGTTATGATTGAAATTTGTAAGTTCATAAATTCGAAAAATATGAAAATTTGGAAATTAGGAAATTCAAAAATCTGGAAAGTCAAAAAATTCAACAATTTGTAAATTCAAAAATCCGTAAATTCAAAAATTCAGAAATCAGAAAATAAGAAAGAAAGTCTGAAAATTTGAAAATTCTAAATAATAGCTAACTACAGTACCTGACCGCGAGATTGTGTTTCCAGCGCGATCCCATCGCGCTGGTTCTCGGCAACAGGGTACTGTGCATGTTGCGCTGGCTCGCTCATCGGGAAAGGAAAACTTTTTTTTCCTTTCGCGATGAGCGACAGGCAGTGCTGACAGCTGTCTATTATGAATCATGAGGGGGAACGCCACGCCAAATTTTATATAAAAAAAACGGCGTGGGTTCCCCCCCAAGGGGCATACCAGGCCCTTAGGTCTGGTATGGATTTTAAGGGGAACCCCCTACCCCGAAAAATCGGCGTGGGGGTCCCCCCAAAACCCATACCAGACCCTTATCCGAGCACGCAGCCCAGACACTGGCCCGGACACCGGGAGAAGAGGCCGGAGAGAGCGGAGAAGTCGGAAAAAGACCCTTGAAGTCAGAAGAAGACCCCGAAGTCGGAAGAAGACCCCCGAAGTCGGAAGAAGACCCCCGGAGCTGCCTAATAAATTACTTTTAAAACCTGTGTAGTGTGTTTTTTTATTGACACTTTTTTCCCTAGGTGAATGTGTAGGGGTTCCATGTACCCCATACTCATTCACAGGGTGGGGGGCCTGGATCTGGGGGCCCCCCTTATTAAAGGGGGCTCCCGGATTCCGATAAGCCCTCCGCCCGCAGGCCCTTGTCCTCATCAACATGGGGACAACGTGCTTTAGGGTGGGGTGGGGTGGGCCCTCAAAGCACTCACCCCCCCATGTTGAGGGCATGCGGCCTGGTACGGTCCAGGGGGGGGCACTCGCTCGTCCCCACCCCCTTTCCTGACCGGCCAGGCTGCGTGCTCGGAAAAGGGTCTGGTATCGATTTTGGGTGGACCCCCACGCCGATTTTTCGGCGTAGGGGGTTCCCCTTAAAATCCATACCAGACCTAAGGGCCTGGTATGCCCCTTGGGGGGAACCCACACCGATTTTTTATTTAAAATTTGGCGCGGCGTTCCCCCTCATGATTCATACCAGACAGCTGTCAGCACTGGCTGTCGCTCATCGCGAAAGAAAAAAGTTTTCCTTTCCTGGCTACCGTGACAGGGCTCACAGGTGTCAAATCTCGCCGATAACAGCGGCAGGATTGACACAATATCGCGGTCACCTACTGTAACTAACTAATAATAACTAACTATTAAATTATAGGTATTGGAATTTCCTTTCAAATTTGGCTGTTAGTCAACATAATGAATACGAATTTATCCGAAGTTACAAATTATCCAAAATAACGAATGCCGCATCTAAACAAATAGAACAGAACGAATTAATAAAAAATAATAATAATAATAAAAATTCATTTAGTTACGGCATTCGTTATTTCGGATAATTCGTAACTTAGGATAAATTCGTATTCGTTACATTCAATAACAGCCAAATTTGAAAGGAAATTCCAATACCTATAATTTAATAGTTAGTAATAGTTAAGTTATTATTAGTATATTATTTCAGATTTTTGAATTTTTGAGTTTTTGAATTTTCGTTCTTTTGAATTTTCGTTCTTAATTTCGAATTTTCGAATTTCCGAATTTTCGAATATTGGAAAAAATTGTTAAATGGGTTTTTCGTTAATTTGGATATTTCCAAATGAAGGAATTTGTGGATATTTCCAAATGAAGGAATTTGTCGAAATTTGTTAAAAAATTAATTTGGAACGAAACGAGTTGCACATGTCTAATACCGATGTGTTTGATAAACTGATATGAGATGCAGGGAGCTCATCAGTACACATGAGGTCTGTTTGCTGTCTATGGCCATTACCATACTGGTAATTGCAATCATAATTGCTCATAATTGCAAGCAGCTTTGACAAACCTCTTACTGAATCCAAGTGTTTGTTCTAAATCAGCAAAAACAATCCCATTACTAAGAACATTGCATTGCTGTACAACATGTCTGCAGGCCTGCTAATGTCTTACTAGCAGCAAGTCATCCATCAGCATTGCTAAGATACAGTATATCCATTAATATCTATGTAATGTCTAGGGATGTGCAGATATACAATGCTGATAAGTGCAACACAGACACATTTTATCTAGAGAGACATTTACACTTTTCTAGGTACACATACTGTATGTAGAGTTCATTTACACTTTTAGGCTGGGTTCACACTCGAGCACGGAGCGGCTCACAGCAGGGGTCCTGAGCGTCTCTATTCACCGGTTAATGTCCAAATTCAGCCCTAATTTTTGGGCCAAATAAGGTGCGGCTTGCATTCGATTTTGAAATGGCAAATCGAATGACAAGTTGCACCGGTGTGATCGGAGGCCTAAGAAAATTTGTTTCTGTCCCTATTTGTAAGATTTCCCAACAGCTACGTCTCTACTAAAGGAAAAGCTTTTTAGCAGAGACGTAGACAACAATAAAAACCTGACAGAGGCTCTAACTCTTCTTTACTTCAACCACATTAAAACAAAATGTTTTGGCTGGAATTGAATTTTACCATTTTAAGTGGAGTTCCACCCCAAAAAAAAAAATCATTAATGTACATAAAAAAAATAAAAAAAAAAACATTTGGAGAATTTTTTTTTTTTTTTACTCACATCTATACCTGTTGCTAGGGGGTCCCTCGTAGTCTGCCTCCTTCAGCGCCTGGGCTCTTGACGTCACTTCCCTCGGCGCAGGAAGGGAGATCAGCTCTCCCCCCTCCCTCTAGGCAGTCATCTGGGACACGTCACAGGTCCGAGATGACTGTGCGGCCAATCACAGCATGCGGCTCGCGCATGCGCAGTGGGTGCCCGGCTATGAAGCCACAGCCGGGCGCCCACAGTTACAATGCCGGCGCCCCTGAGAGCGGAGGAGGAGAGGAGCGGGGCTTCGATCCCCCGCATCGCTGGACCCTGGGACAGGTAAGTGTCCGATTATTAAAAGTCAGCAGCTGCAGTATTTGTAGCTGCTGACTTTTAATTTTTTTTTTTTTTTAAGCGGAACTCCGTCTTAAAGATGCCCATATGACTGCCATATGCTGGGAAAGACAACCTGAGTATGCTAACGTGTGGCTGTCAGTAGAGGCTATCATCAGTGAAGCCAACCTTTCCCAGTCTAGTTACTGACTTTCCTGGGCCACATTGGAAGAAGAGGAATGGTCTTGGGCCACACATAAAATACACCAACAATAAGGAGAGCTGATGAGCAGAAAGAGTCGGCAAATCACAAGTTACCGATCACTGATATAGATAATTGTATTTATCTGTGTAATAAAACTGAATTTTTTTTGTAATATTTTTATTATAAAAGTAAAAGAGGGCAACATTAAAACTAGTGCAATATTCGACACTACACAACAAACACATCAATATCTTGTAGACATGTGCAATTTGTTTTGTTCCAAATTCATTATATAATATCCAAATTTTCGTCGTTTTTGCAATTTCGGGAATTCAAAATTCTGATATTCGAAAATCCAGAAATTCGAAGATCCAAAAATAAGAATGAAAAACCCGAAAATCCGAAAATTTGTCTGTTAGTGAACGTAACGAATACAAATTTATTTGAAGTTACAAATTATCCGAAATAACGAATGCCGTATCTAAACGAATGGAACGTAACAAATTAATAATAATAAATAATAATAATAACAATAAAAGCATATTATTATTATTTATTATTCATTTGTTCCGTTCCATTTGTTTAAATACAGTATTCGTTATTTCCGATAATTTGTAACGTAAGATAAATTTGCATTCATTACATTCACTAACAGCAAAATTTGAAAGGCAATTCCAATACCTATGATTTAATAGTTAGTTATTATTGGTTAGTTATCATTTAGAATTTTCGGATTTTCGTTCTTTAAAATTTTCAGATTTTATTTTTTATTTTCAGATTTAAAATTTTCAGAATTTTCGAACTTGGGAATTTACGAATTCCGAATTTTCAAATATCTGAATTTCCGAATTTCTTAAAAAAACAAAAAACAAATTAAATAAAAAAGAACACATTTTTTGACAGTCAATTATTTGGTTTGATGGATGTAGTAGCGATTCTTAATGAATTCTCAAGGTGCTCATCAGATATTTTGGTTCTAAATTTTGCCCTTCACTCGCTTCATCCTTTATCCAGTTCCCAACCAGCTCACATCTATTTACTGGGCAGAATGGCTCCCCTGCACGAAACCCTGTACAGGTACAGGGTTCCTTTAAGAGCCGCCAGTGGGCACACACGCGCCAGCTGCACGGAGGGGGACCCAATGCCCGTGGCCGGTGGTCACGATCGCCGTTGGCCACGCGCGATCGCGTGCACGAGCTCCACACAAATCCCTGTGCTGTCAGAGGAGAGGAGACCTGTCATTTGTTCCTAGTAAGTAGTCAGTAGTCACCCCCTTCCTGACACCTGAATCAAGTAAAGCAGTTATTATTATTATACAATGATTACGTCTGCCATTGTATTATTGTATCCCCCCCCAATCCATTCAGTAGATATTGAACATGCAAGCTATTCATTTGCACTCCACAGAAGTGTGGCTTAATGTCATGATGTTCCTCAAAATGACCTAACTACCCCTTATTGCCCTGTACACACGACCGGTTTTCCCGTCGGAATAAACTCTGAAGGTTTTTCCAACGGAGTTCCGACGGAATTCCGCTCAAGCTGTCTTGCCTACACACGGTCACACCAAATTCCGACCGTCCAGAACGCGGTGACGTACAACACGTACGACGGGACTAGAAAACGGAAGTTCAATAGCCAGTAGCCAATAGCTTCCGTCTCGTACTTGCTTCAGAGCATGCGTCGTTTTTGGTGCGTCGGAACAGCATACAGACGAGCGTTTTTTCCGATAGTAATTTTTTCCGTCCGAAAAATATAGAACATGTTCTCTATGTAAGTCCGTCTGAATTTTCAACAGAAATAGTCCGATAGGGCATACACATGGTTGGAATATACGATGAAAAGCTCACATCTGACTCTTTCTGTTGGAAATTCCGACCGTGTGTACGCGGCATTAGGGGTAGCTTAAAATGCTTCTATATTCATGAAGATGGCTGTATACAGGCAGCATAAGGAGTTGTTTGGAGCCAATTTAGCTCGTCAAACCTGAGCTGAAATATTTGTATCACATATCGGATCAATGTACATAGTTAGTGCCTATGCACTATACACACAGACACAGCCATGAGAACGCATAGGGCTGGGGAGATTTCCGACTAGTTCCCATTTATCAGTCTCTGGATTGTACCTCTCCATACTCTGCAAGTAGGTGCCTTTAGACCAGGAGTAACCACCAGTGATATAAAGAAATCCATTCATGACGATGGCTCCGCATTCCATTCTCCGGTCCATTGTTGGGGCAAGCTCCACCCACTCATTGCGCTCAAAGTCATAGCAGTCAGTAGTCGTAGTCTGTCCTCCGACCAGGTACAGCTTGTTATGCAGTGCCACCGAACACAGTCCATACTCTGGAAAAAAAAAAGGATGAAATTATCTCACCTTTAGAAAATAATTTAAAAATGTATTTAAAGTGGAGTTCCACCCAAAAATGGAACTTCCGCTTTAAGTGCTGTTGACCCCCTGACATGCCACATTTGGCATGTCATTTTTTTGGGGGGGGAGCGGGTACCCTGTTTTTAGAGGTACCCAGCTCCCACTTCCTCCCCTGGTGCTGCAGTGCTGGAATGAAGATCACCACTCCCCCCTCCCTCCCTACAATCCTCTGGGGCACATCACAGGTCCCAGAAGACTGGCCGGCCATTCACAGCGCGCAGAGCGGCTCGCGCATGCGCAGTGCAGGCCGGCTGTGAAGCCACAGCCGGGCGCCCACAGTTAGAATGCCGGCGCCTCGGAGAGGAAGGGGAGAGGAGCGGGGCTTCATACTCCCGCATTGCTGGACTGTGAGACAGGTGAGTGTCTGATTATTAAAAGTCAGCAGCTACACTTTTTGTAGCTGCTGACTTTTAAATGGGTGGAACTCTGCTTTGATCTTTTCTGTAGTCTCTAACATACTTACATCTAGATACTTATGTCTCCTTTCATTTGCAAAATAATGATACATTTGTGTAAGACATGACATAAAAGTCCACACTTCCTATGATCCTTATATAGTAAAACCTTGGATTGCGAGCATAATTCGTTCTGGAAACATGCTTGCAATCCAAAGCACTCGTATATCAAAGCAAATTTCCCAATAAGAAATAATAGAAACTAGGATTATTCGTTCCACAACCATTTATTCATAGGTCTTTCAGTTTATAGTCCATATAAAAAGATTATAGCAATGTGATAGGTTGTGGTAACCATAAAATGTCCATCCACAAATGACAGCCTCCACAAGGGGGGTAGAAGCAAAATCCAACAGGAGTTGCAGAGTATAAAAGAGAAGAGAGGCTCCTCTAAGTGTAGCAATATGGTTACATTTAATGAAGGTACAACATTTAGCAACTCACATGGTTGATGATTAACCACTTACCAACCGGCCCATAGCCGAATGACGCCCGCAGACCCCCCGCCCGCAGACCCCGACAACCAACGGCCAGGGTTGTCGGGAAGAGGCCCTTGTCCTCATCAACATGGGGACAAGGTGCTTTGGGGTGGGGGGGCCGGCAGGGTGCCCCCATGCCCTAAAGCACCCACCCCCCCATGTTGAGGGCATGCGGCCTGGTACGGTCCAGGAGGGGGGGGGGCGCTCGCTCGTCCCCACCCCCATTCCTGACCGGCCAGGCTGCGTGATCGGATAAGGGTCTGGTATGGATTTTGGGGGGGACCCCACGCCGATTTTTCGGCGTAGGGGGTTCCCCTTAGATCCATACCAGACCTAAGGGCCTGGTATGCCCCTGGGGGGGAACCCACGCCGTTTTTTTTTTATTTAAAACTTGGCGCGGCGTTCCCCCTCTGGATTCATACCAGACAGCTGTCAGCACTGCCTGTCGCTCATCGGGAAAGGAAAAAAAAGTTTTCCTTTCCCGATCAGCGAGCCAGGCTTGTGCTTACAAAGTCGTACTGAAGTCGTGTCTATATTATTCAGGCATGACTTGCATGCTACTTCAGGGTTTAACATTGAGGTCTATGGAGTACAACTCGCATAGAAGTTGGACCTAAGTAGTGCAGGGACTACTTTCAAGTCGGCACGACTTAAAGTCGTGCCAATATGAATGGTAGTCATTGCAAATCATGGAGAATGACTTGTCATACGATTTTGCAGTACAAAATCGTGGGACAAGTCGTATAAGTGTGAAAGGGGCCTAAATAGTGCTTATACAGTTACACTATACGAGTTTCTTTGAAATGCATCTGAAGTATTTTTTTTTCTTTTTTCAAATACTTCTAATGCCGCGTACACACGGTCGGACTTTTCGGCTACAAAAGTCCGACAGCCTGTCCGACAGACTTTCGACTGACTTTTGGCAGACTTTTGGCAGACTTGCGGCGGACTTGCGGCAGACTTTCTTACGAACGGACTTGCCTACATACGATCACACAAAAGTCAGACGGATTCGTACGTGATGACGTACACCGGACTAAAATAAGGAAGTTGATAGCCAGTAGCCAATAGCTGCCCTAGCTTGGGTTTTTGTCCGTCGGACTAGCACACAGACGAGCAGATTTCTGGGTCCGGCGTAGTTACGACGTAAAGATTTGAAGCATGTTTCAAATCTAAAGTCCGTCAGATTTGAGGCTGCAAAAGTCCGCTGAAAGTCCGGGGAAGCCCACACAAGATCGGATTGTCAGCCAGCTTTAGTCCGTCGGCGTCCGTCGGACTTTTGTAGACGAAAAGTCAGACCGTGTGTACGCGGCATAAGGCTGATTGCCATGTTCTCTAGCCTATAATGTTCCAAACAGCAAAGCAAGACCAGTCCTTCACTCAGGAGTGATGAGGAATGTGCTCTCAGCCTGTACTCAGTAAAATAATAACATCATCATGGCCATTGCAAGTTTTCTTTTCTGGGCAATGTCCAGGTTGAGGATTCAATTCCATCTTGTTTGGAGAAAACAATAGAAAAATACCTATATGAGCTTAAAAGCGGAAGTAAAGTCTGCTATAAATTTTTTTTTTTGAAGGCCCCCCAGATGGGTTATTCCATAATGTACTAGTATGCACAGCATATTAGTACATTATGGCAGACTTACCTGTCATATGGTGTCCTCCAGCGTAGCACTGGGACCAATCCGGAGAGCCCACGGCGCTTCCAACTTTGACCACTCTCCCTTCCGGGTCCCGTGCCTCTGGCCATTTGATAGTCCAGGCCGCGATGACGCCATTCCCGCGCGTGCGCACGGGAGTCACATCGCCGCGGCATAGATTGGGGCCGTAAATGTTCGCTGAGCTGGGCATGCACGGCTCAGTGAACATGACCGCTGACAGGCAAAAGGATGCATTTATGGCAGAAGAGACCAATAGGGTCTCTTCTGTCATACATACCCTGCTTGTCAGCTATTTGATTACACATTAACTCCCAGGTCGGACGGCATCAGCTGGTTCAATAGAAACCGGTCATCATTCGGCCCGTGTGTACTGGAGTTGGTCTGACAGAAGCCGCATTCAGCCAGCTTCTGTCAAAGGGGCTTGACTGAAAAAGGTCTGCAGATTGGCTCCCAATCAATCGATGCACGGAGTGTTCTGGCAGGGGGGGGGGGGATGCTGTCCCCCTGTCAGAACACAATAGAACACGAGAGGATATCACTGCACTAACATTGTATTATTAGTACAGCGGCCCCTCCTGAGCTGTCAGTTTTTTGTTCAGCCCTGCTAGGTTGAGTGAAAAAAAAAAATTACTAGTGTGTATGAGGCTTTAGTCATGATCACACTGGTCACACCTCATCCATTGTCACTTTTGGGTGTTGTATGACAGCCTAGTGGTATGTATTTTTTAAAGAGTATCTAAAACCCAACACATACAGTAATTTGCTATATTACAGTTCACTAGTGCTTAAATATGAGACATGCCATTGTTATCATACAGACTGGACTACAAAAGGTCTTATTCTCATTACATGTGGGTTGGGGGGATTCGTTTACAGTTTACAGAAGGAAGATAATGATATCCGTGCCTTCAGTTCAGCTCACAGGAAATGACAATGAAACTGTATTTCTGTCCAGATCTACAAGTATTTACTGTACATTTCTGTACATTTTGAAGATATACTTAGTCTGAGAAATTAAAATTTAAGCAGCAACTAGACCTAAGGATTGGTAACATGCAGTATATTACATTTTTGTTCAGTTTGTTGGTTTAAATAACTTTGTAGGTGTTGTCTGCTGTTTTCATAGTGGTCTAAAGCAAAGCACTTCATTGTTAGGCAGGCCATACACGGTTCAAATCTTGGCTGGTTCAGCAGAAACCGACCAAGATTCAAAGCGTGTATGGGCAGGCTGAATGTACCAAGTTGATTGAACTATCAACTTGGGTACAACCAGCATGCCTGGTGTTCCCTGCGATTATCGCTAGCAATAATCACTGTCCCCCCCCCCCCCACACCGAGAGAAGACAATGGCCCGGCAGGAGAGATCCCTACATCAACACTGTCTGTGTTGATGGGGGATTCAAGCAAATTTTCAGATGACGGCTCTTTAGCAGAAACATGTTGGGTGGACCCCTCATCATTACCGCTACTTGATTTTTGAAACTGTTGATGATCTACGAAAAATGTGAGTTTGTTTTTAATAATCTTAATAAACCAGTACCTACGTTATTACGCTATGTGAGTTTTTTTTTTCATTTATTCCTCACATGGCATTTGAATACCCGTTTACGGCCTTCCATTGAGATATCAATCCTATGACTGTTGAGATTCACTGTGGACGCCCAGCAGTTACCCTAAGTTGAAGTAATTTGAGGATACGCTAAAGGGGAATATCTTTTCGACCAGTTGGTCATTATGTCTATTTGACTTGGTTGACATAAGTCTTTCCAGGTCAACAACCTCTGGTAAGCCTTTAGATCTTCAGGTGACGGCTTTTCCCTATCATTGTTGCCTTTTCCCGGGAATTCTGGTTGCTTCTGCATAGCCTCTTCATATATCTCCGTTCCAAACTTCAATCCAACATGGGCTTCTAAAATATTACACTTGAGCGACCCGCTGGTCTCATAGCCTGTTTTGACTTGGCCGGCATATGCCGTTCCAAGTCATTTACATCTGGTAAGCCCCCTATGACCCTAGGTGGTGGCTTCTTCACTTCTTTTTCTTATTTACACTGTTGGTGGACTTCAACTTGCTGGCTCCCAGTGGCGCCAATTCATCTTTTTGGACTTTATATATTTTGTATTTTGTTATCACTCTTCACATGCCTTGTCATACACATGTTTTGATTTATATATTTATATATGCTTTTTAGTATATGGTATAGTGTATACACAATATATCATTCTTAACTTGTATTGATACTGGATAATTTTCCTCATACATTGGTTCACACCTTTTGTATATTATATAGGTGATATTTGGTTCTTCATATCACATGTAACTGAATGGTTTATTTATTTATTTTTGACCTGAGATATGTCACATATGTTACTATGAATTCTTTTTTAAATTTATAGCGCCACACTTTTTTACACTTATATTTCTAACTACCTGGGTCTAGAGGTGTGTTGGCAGCTGTTTATTCACGCTACGCAGCGCTGTTTTATTCATACAGTTTTAATCAAGCAAATTTTCTGCCTTGCCCTTTAACCTGTTCCTGCCAGCTATAAGCATATACTCGGCGACTGGATGGGTGTGTTTTTACGCTGAGAAGCTACATATAAATACGTCCTTGGGAAAAAAAATTTTTATTCTGACAGCGCGCTTACTGCACACACAAGCCGAATGTCCGACAGAAAAAGTCTGACGGAAGCTTTTCATCGTCTATTCCGTTTGTGTGTATGCCTCATCTGACTTTTTTTTCAAAAATTCTGACGGACCTAGAAATGGAACATGTTCTAAATATTTCCGACGGAACCAATTCCTATCGGGAAAACTGCTCGTCTGTATGCTGTTCCGATGGACCAAAAACTACGCATGCTCTGAAGCAAGTACGAGACGGAAGCTATTGGCTACTGGCTATTGAACTTCCTTTTTCTAGTCCCATCGTACGTGCTGTACGTCACCGCATTCTGGATGGTCGGAGTTTGGTTTGACTGTGTGTAGGCAAGACCGCTTGAATGGAATTCCGTCGGAGTTCCGTCGGAGAAACCTTTGGAGTTTGTTCTGACGGCAAAACCGGTCGTGTGTACAGGGCATTAGATGTTTGAGAGGTTACATACGTGTGATCAGGAACTTACGATCATGTGACCTCTGTGAAAGCCAATCACAACGGTCACAAAAAACTAAAACCCACCTCCACCCCCTGGCATTTAGTTCCTCTTAATAGGCCAGGGGGCAGCAGTGAGGGGTTAAAGAGATTTTCTACTTTCAGAAAGTGTTGTCCACTGAAACAGGTAAAACATTATATTATAGTGCAAATAAACTCCCAAAAGGAAGTTAGTTCAACTTTAACACTCCAAATTAACACAATCAGAATTGAGGATTTTTTAAATTTTTTTTTTACATCATTTTAATATTTTTTTTATTCTTTAGCCCCACCTCCCACTGCCTTTTCAGCCTAGGCCAGAATGACATGTACCTGGTCCTGTACTCCTGGGATATTTATATCGCATCTCCCAGGAGGCTGTAAGATTGGTACTCAAAGCCTGGGGGCTTCTCTAGAGACCGCGGGGGCTCAGGTCAGGCACGAAATTAGAGCTTGCTGTCTACACCCAGAAGAGGCAGCCAACTAAAGAGGGCCAAGATGAAGGTATGGGACAACGTTAGATTATCTGTGCAGGTGAGTATGTGCTTTGAAGAGTACTACAGCACTGGCTGTTAAATGTTTTCTTACCTGGATGGGGACACACTGATAAGATGCTCCATTCATTTATATCCAAGTGAAAACTCTGAATCTTATCATACGTGCAACTTCCTCTGTACCCATAGTGACCACCGCTGACATAGATGACATCACGCAGTACACAGGCTGTAGCATTTCCCACTCCTGTTAAAAGAAATAAGGTCAAATAAGATCAATTCAAATAAATTAATTTCACGTTAGGGAAACAGTTTTATTTACCATAATGGTACTCAAGGGCCGGTGCCTAGGTAAAGAAAGGCAGCATCAGGCTTCAAATTTTTAAATATTTAAATAGGTTTTCCTAATTTTGTTTCCATTTTCTGGCCACCCTGGACATCTGTAGTTAAAGAAGAATTCCGGCTATGGATATTTTATACATAGTTAATTTGGTCCAACTATGTAAATTCCATATCTGGGCCAACGATGTAAATTCCATATCTTCCATCCCTGGAAGTTGGAAATCACTAAAGTAGACACTGCTACTCCAGTGATCGCCACTTGCTTCTGGGTCACATCACTGCCTCACCTCTCTACCTCATCTAATCAGAAAATGCGTTTCATTCATTTAAAAAAAGCAAAGCATTCTCTGAATGGTACCTATGCTAAGTGGCTGACCTCCTGTGTTCAGAATGCATCAGGCCAGCTGCGCATGCTCAGGACCCAAAAGCAAGTAGGGTGGTAAGGGGGGGGGGGGGGGGCGGCAGTGCAGGGGATATTGGGAGGAGTAACAAGACTTTTTACAGTTCAGGATACAAGAACCAATCTCTTTTTCTTATGTTTGGTGGACTGTATAGGTTAAAAAAATAGCTGCAAATATATATTAGTGTTCAATGACTTACTCTGCAACTCTACACTGGAGCGAGCGCTTTCTCTGATTTAAACCCTTTCACTTTCTCTCCCCTGACGCAGTAGCTATGAGCTCAGCATTTAAGAGCTTGCTCCTGTGTTGGTGGATGTGAACAGTAATGCCCCGTTCACACGATCGGACTTTCCGACAACAAAACCGTGGAATTTTGTTCGAAGGATGTTGGCTCCAACTTGTTTTGCAAACACAAGCACCCCCTAAAGGAGTGCAATTCCTCTAAACGGGACTTTTTTCACGGGGTTACCTCTAATAAAGTAGAAAGTAGTAGAAGTATATAGTTTTTGTATAAAAGTATTGTAGTTTATTGATTTAACATCTAAAAATCATTACACATGACCTAACCATATATATACCATTCTATGAATAAGTGACCAAATGCAATGATATAACCTATATCATTGCATTTGGTCACTTATTCATAGAATTATTTCTTCCCATTTACATGCATCCATTTTATTGTATATATGGTTAGGTCACGTGGAATGATTTTTAGATGTTAAATCAATAAACTACAATACTTTTATACAAAAACTATATATTTCTACTACTTTCTACTTTATTAGAGGTAACCCCGTGAAAAAAGTCCCGTTTAGAGGAATTGCACTCCTTTAGGGGGTGCTTGTGTTTGGAAAAAAATTGGGATGGGGGCTCACCTCTAGAAAAATATACAGTGCCTATTGGGATGACACCTCCCTCCTTTCAACTTGTCTTGCATACACACGGTCACACAAATGTTGGCCAACAATTACGAACGTAGTGACGTACAAGACGTACGTAATATCTCCATTACGAATGCTGGTTATATCTCCGGCTCGTACTTGATTCCGAGCATGCGTGGACTTTTGTCCGACAGGCTTGTGTACACACGATCGGAAAGTCCGACAACAAACATTTGTTGGCAGAAAATTTGAGAACCTGCTAGCCTACATTTGTTGGCGGAAAGTCCGACAACAAATGTTCTATGGAGCATACATGCGGTCGGACTTTCCGCCAACAAGCTCACATCCAACATTTGTTAATGGGAAAATCCGATCATGTGTACGGGGCATAAGGGTTAGGAGTCTCCTAGCAATGTCCTAGCAACAGGGCAAAATGGGAAGGTTCAATCGAGTCTCAGACATCTTTCGCTAACCCCAGGTAACCTCTGGCTCTGTGGCTACATGCAAATGGCGACGACTCCTCTCTGCCCATCATAACCTTGTACAGGCTGAGTGGCTGCTGCTGTTCATTCATACAGTACCTGTTATTTCAGCCACAAGAATCATGGATAAATATCCCATGAAAAAACACAAGCTAACACACCACTTTTGAACCTTATGAATTAGTTGTAAAATTCAGAGCACAATGTACAAATAAAAAACTGCTCTGTCTGTTGGAGACTGAATAGCGATATGCGCTCTTTTTTCTATATCAGCCCCCACTTGGTATTTGCTAGAATAATCTTATAACAAATGGGCGGACATCATTATTCAGGTGTACCTAAGATAGCGCACCACAGTGTCTGTTGAAGATTTAAAGTATAACTAACTTTTTTTTAGTTTTGGATACAATAGAGAGGGATTAGAGCCCTTGTCAGTTTTGCTGTCTGTGCCCCCGTTAGGGAGATTCATCCTCTCTATTCGTCCTGTTTACTATTATCATTGAAAGTGAGAGTAAAAGAAAACCCCAAATTTTGGGTTTTTCACCAGAAAAGTAATAGAGGGGAAATCTTCCAATGGGAACACTAGTTATGGTGACCTGGGGGTCCCCAAGAAATTCCCTCAATTTGCAGGAATTCCCTTTTCACTTCCTGTTTGGCTATGGGACAGGAAGTGAAGGGAAATCTCCACAATGGGACACAGGTAAAAAGAAAAATTTGACAGGGGTTATGACCCTCCCTTTACTCTATCCAAAATGACAAAAAAAAGTTTTGCTTATAGTTCTACTTTAATATTAATATTCACTCTTCTTTCTTTGTCAGCCCCCACTTGTTATTTACTAATATAATCCTATAACACAAGGGGCAGACATCATTATTTAGGTGTACCTAAGATATCATGATGTCTGAGCACAGCACTTTATACGTATCTCTAAAAATACTCCCACCTAATCTATAGAAAGAACAAAGAATTCCATATATAGAGCCAGATCAAAATACTAAAAACAGAATCTCCATTTAAGGCCTAGGTTTCCATGTCGTGCCAGGAGGAATCATTTGCAGTAGTTTTAGTGTACCACATATTAACCCTGCAGCCACAAAAGCATTCCACATTGAATTTCATTATATAACTTCGCATGACTGTAAATTGTTAGGTAGAATCTTTATGTCTGGTAACACTTATTCATTTATTGATAAAAACATTTACTCTTTTATCGTCCTTTGTTTAGACTTTTTTTTGGGGTGTATTTTTGGTAGTATTTTTTATTTAATGTAGTCCTCTTTGTAATTTTTGTGAATTTGATCATTATTTATGTATCGTCATAGTTTATTTTTCTTTTTTTGCTGTGAGAAAAAAAAAGTAAAATAATGGATCTAATCAGAGGCCAAAATACAAGGCCAGGATAATTAAATGGAGTTTCCATAACCTTTACCAACCATTTAAAGCCCACCCCCCCACCCCCCCCTAAAATCCACAAAACAGCCCTAAAAACTATAGAATCCCATTTCCCCAAAATGGTGAAACTTAGTCAAAATCACCTAATTTTCAGCAACATTTTGAGAAAAGTAAAACTTTCTTGCTACCTGTTAGATGAACTGATTGTAAGAATCTTAAAAAATAACAAGTGAGACATCCATTTCCAGTGGGGGTTGTGGTGGCTTCTTATGGACCGGCTACTAGAAGCAAATTGATGGTTAACATCAAGGCATTGTGTGAGGGAATTCCATCTGTTACTTGGACACATCACCCTTTTGATTATCTGCTTCCATCATCCATAATTTGGTTGAAGCTGTGTACTGCTCTATGGGGCTCCTTTTGTAGCCGCATTGACACTGATGTGCTGCCTCCTCGCCTTTGGGTTGCTCCGGAGGCTCCTTTTTTCCCCCTGCCCCTACCGGGGTCTGGACACTTTATAGGTTCTGGGTTTGTGCACAGATGATCCCCTGAGGAAGCATTTTGGCGAAACACATAGAGAACCACATGATGAACCCTGTATGTGGCCACACATATGGAAGAACCTATATCACAATTCAGTACCTACAGTCAGGTCCATAAATATTGGGACGTCGACACAATTCTAATCTTTTTGGCTCTATACACCACCACAATGGATTTGAAATGGAACGAACAAGATGTGCTTTAACTGCAGACTTTCAGCTTTAATTTTAGGGTATTTACATCCAAATCAGATGAACGGTGTAGGAATTACAACAGTTTGTATATGTGCCTCCCACTTTTTAAGGGACCAAAAGTAATGGGACAATTGGCTGCTCAGCTGTTCCATGGCCAGGTGTGTTTTATTCCCTCATTATCCCATTTACAAGGAGCAAATTAAAGGATCCAGAGTTCATTTCAAATGTGCTATTTGCATTTGTAATCTGTTGCTGTCAACTCTCAATATGAGATCCAAAGAGCTGTCACTATCAGTGAAGCAAGCCATCATTAGGCTGAAAAAAACAAAACAAACCCATCAGAGAGATAAGAAAGAACGCACCGTGAGCTCAGCAACAGACCCGGAAGACCACGGAAAACAACTGTGGTGGATGACCGAAGAATTCTTTCCCTGGTGAAGAAAACACCCTTCACAACAGTTGGCCAGATCAAGAACACTCTCCAGGAGGTAGGTGTATGTGTGTCAAAGTCAACAATCAAGAGAAGACTTCACCAGAGTGAATACAGAGGATTCACCACAAGATGTAAACCATTGGTGAGCCTCAAAAACAGGAAGGCCAGATTAGAGTTTGCCAAACAACATCTAAAAAATCCTTCACAGTTCTGGAACAACATCCTATGGACAGATGAGACCAAGATCAACTTGTACCAGAGTGATGGGAAGAGAAGAGTATGGAGAAGGAAAGGAACTGCTCATGATCCAAAGTATACCACATCATCAGTGAAGCATGGTGGTGGTAGTGTCATGGCGTGAGCATGTATGGCTGCCAATGGAACTGGTTCTCTTGTATTTATTGATGATGTGACTGCTGACAAAAGCAGCAGGATGAATTCTGAAGTGTTTCGGGCAATATTATCTACTCATATTCAGCAAAATGCTTCAGAACTCATTGCTTCACAGTGCAGATGGACAATGACCCGAAGCATACTGCGAAAGCGACCAAAAAGTTTTTTAAGGGAAAGAAGTGGAATGTTATGCAATGGCCAAGTCAATCACCTGACCTGAAACCGATTGAGCATGCATTTCACTTGCTGAAGACAAAACTGAAGGAAAAATGCCCTAAGAACAAGCAGGAACTGAAGACAGTTGCAGTAGAGGCCTGGAAGAGCATCACCAGGGATGAAACCCAGCGTCTGGTGATGTCTATGCGTTCCATACTTTAGGCTGTAATTGACTGCAAAGGATTTGCAACCAAGTATTAAAAAGTGAAAGTTTGATGGATGATTGTTAATCTGTCCCATTACTTTTGGTCCCTTAAAAAGTGGGAGGCACATATACAAACTGTTGTAATTCCTACACCGTTCACCTGATTTGGATGTAAATACCCTCAAATTAAAGCTAAAAGTCTGTAGTTAAAGCACATCTTGTTCATTTCATTTTAAATCCATTGTGATGGTGTATAGAGCCAAAAAGATTAGAATTGTGTCTATGTCCCAATATTTATGGACCTGACTGTATGTGTTAGATTTGGGCCACTCTATACTGGTTTTAGCACGCTCAGACCGTTGTCCCCATTTTTATGGGGAATCTAGAATATAATGTCTGCTGAATTTGGAATTCATGTGTTATTAGATATTTTAGCTGATTGATATTTGTATTTTTTTATACTTCTAAAGTACTAATTTCCTACATTTGGGGTTAAAGGTGGCAATCATTAACGTCTATTCAACTCTTCTCTTTCTGTTTTCTATAATAATCTTAAATCTTATAGACCAAGTTCACCTAAAACTGTTGTTGAGGTTTGCTATGGCTGTTGCAAGATTAATCTACTCCTGGTTACTCATATCTCTCTGAGACAACAGTGGTGACTGAAGACATATCCCCACCAGATTTCTAACAATGCTTGACAGTCATGTCTATTATAGAGCCAGATAATGTGGTCTCATGACACAGACAGATCCTCTCAATATAGAATTAAGAGGGAACCTAGAGAGACACCTTTGTTATGGCCTTCTAGGAGCAGATGGTGACACAAACTACAGTGGGATAACCAAGTCATCATAGTGTTTAAAGCTGGGTATACAGGTAGAGTTTTTTTTTTTTTTTTCAACCAGCAAGTTTAACGCAGACTGAAAAAAGAAAGATTGCCAAGTCAGCGAACAATCAAAGCTGGCTTTTAAAAGGAACCGCTGGAAGCTCCGGTAGGGTGAACTGGCTGCTGGACTGTAGAGTAAGCACCTGTATGTATGTTTTTTTTATTTACAGAGCCCCCTGAATAAAGGGAACCCTGAAGGCTCTATTAACATGCAAAGGGCTCATGCCAATGAGCATTATTGTCAAAAGCAGTTTTTTCCATTCACATGAATGCAGTTGCTATTGAGTGGAAAATGTAGTGTCCGGCAATAAACGCTGTGTGCGGCCTCTTTAAAAAGTCACGTGACCAGTGACAAAACATGTTGGGTGGAGCCTGTGATGTCATTGCATGCTACCAGGAAGCAGATTGCCACTGGGGAGCGCAGGACTGAGAATCTGCAAATGTTTGAGTGACCAGCAAGGGGTTTTATAATCCCAGTTGTACAAAGCGATCCATCTTTGTGCACCAGAGCTAGTGCACCTACAAATGTGAGTGTGATTATTTTTATTTAAAGGAGAAGTCCAGCCTGAGCTTTTTAGGCTGCACTTCTCCTATGGGTCACAGGAGTGCAATTCGTTTTACACTCGTGACCCATTTTCAGCGGAGAGCAGTCTGAAGTCTGGTCTCCGCTGATGTCACTGCCATCAGTCGAAGGCAGCACGCCATCCCGACTTTCCAAGTCTGGATCCGCCAGCTGCCTTGACTGATGGCAGTCTCAGCGAGCCGCTCCCCGCCCCTCCACAGCTCAGCACTCCAATGAGCGTGGAGGATCAGAGCTGGGGGAGGAGTGAGAACCGAGCCATTGGCGGTGTTTGGGGGCTCAGTTTTCAGTGCAGAGACGGTGGGGGACAGCTGCAGCATCGGTCTGATGCTGCATCCACCTAGATAAGTATGATTATGCAGAAAAAAAAGAAAACCATACTTATCTTTTAATAAAGACCTATTTTATACAGTTCAATATTATGTTAGTTTTTTTTCCTGCTCCTATGACATATGTGTACGATGTATAAGGTCTAAGCAGGGAACAAGAGTCCAAGAATCACCAAGGAAGCAGCCAGCCACTGGATATTTACCCATATTGGGAATACTATTGTAGACCCCTGGGAGGGTCTCCTCTGGAGGTGAGCACATAGTTTGACCAGTGGAGGGCACTTCTGGGTTTTTTCAAGAGAAACTCAAGATTTGCACTAAAGTTTATTATTGAATTTTTAATTTTTCACAGAGAGTGTATGAGCATGTACATTAAATGAATGGACTGGATTTTATGATCACTTCTCTATAAGGACTATTAACACTCTCCATTTAAGTTTGCAGAGTTGTTATGTTTATTTCAACTGCATGTTACTTTTGAGTATATATCAAATGGTTCACGAGTGTGATATGTCACTATAAACTATCATTTTTTGGTTTTTTTTTGTTGACCTATGAGGGATCATCACCACTACTGCCACGTTTATATTTGTTTGTGTCATTATTATTTAACACATATTTGCATTATATGTGATTTTTTGAGCTAGCTGGATAGGCAGCACTTCACATTTCTTCTTTTTTTGCTGGGTGTGGCCTGCTTTGTATGCAGTTTAACACACTTCAATAGGACATGCTGCATCCAAAGAAATGCAGCGCAGTGCAAGGAATACAATAAACAGCAGGCCAAACGCACCCTGTGAACTTTCATGTTTACTGCACAATTAAAATCAAACAGGATTTTTTTGATCTGCGCTTGCTGTGAATTCAAATGCAGTAAAACAATGCCCGTCGTCATGAAGCCAAATGGCGCGTACACACGACCGGACTTTGCGTCAGAATAGACTCCGACGGTCTTTCCGACGGAGTTCCGATGGAGTTCCCCTCAAACGGACTTGCCTACACACGATCACACCAAAGTCTGATCGTTTACAACGTGATGACATACGACGGGACTAGAAAAAGGAAGTTCAATAGCCAGTAGCCAATAGCTGCCCTTGCGTCGTTTTTGGTCTGTCAGAATAGCATACAGACGAGCGGTTTTCCCGATAGGAACTGATTCCGTTGGAAAGATTTGAAACATGTTCTATTTCTAGGTCTGTCAGAATTTTACATGAAACAAGTGGGGTATAATGAGGCTTGTTTAATCATGTAACCAGATTAGGTACCATGAAACTATGGTTGCCCTCCAACCCCCATAAACATTGCACTAAGCTGTCCCAAACAGAGGGGGACCAAAAAGAAAAGCGGGGCTCAGAGGAGAGGCACACTCAATATGTAGTAAATACGAATTGAATATTTATTGGTACAAAATAGGTAAACATGAAGATATATGCACAAGCATGATCAAGAAATTTTCCTGCCCTCATAAAATTGATCAAAATCTGTTTTGATCAAACACAAACCATACACAGACATGGGGAACATAAAACATATGTGAATTGACAAAACAAGACAATGGTGTCCGGACGTCTTGGCTATTGATGTCTGCACAAACCACCTAAAGAAGGAATATACAGCATTGCTGAATACGGTTTGTGGTGCAGGCATCAATTCCCCCGGGGGAGGGGCGGCTCAGGGCAAGGGGTGCAGGAAGAGGGGAACTGGGAAAAGAGGGGGGGGAGGGAAAGGGAGGGGGGGGAAAGAGGGGGGGCGGAGGGGAGGAGGAGGGGGGGAGGGGGAAAGGAGGAGATGGGGAACCTGGGAGAAATTGGTCAGCCGTGGAGTGGGGTGCTGATATGTGATCAGACCTCAATGTGTCCTGTAGGTGGAGGTTTTAATATTGGCCGTGTATGTGTGGCTGTGGAATCACTGTTCCCAAGGTCCAGAGTAGTTGGTTGCAAAATGTACAGTTCTCCAGTGTGGATAGACTTTGTGCAAAAATATGCTATAATGAAGTCAATGGATGACAGGTATGGGCAGAAATACCAGGAAGGTTGCCTGGTACATTACCGCTTCCGGGTCCCGTCCGGGAATCCTGTGATACTTCCGGATAGCGGTGGCTCCAATATTGTAAACAGTCCCTCCTGTCACCATGTACACTGCCGTACACTGACCTGGGCAGTTATCCGTGGTTCGCGGAGTACTGCTGATGTACCGCTGTTGTAAAGCTATGGCCGTTCATTCAGGTGCACCTGTCGTCTTCCACGCGGCTGCTCCAGACCATGGAGCGGAATGCTCCCTCGATGTGCGAGCCGGCTAGCCCCACCGGGGGATGACAGCGGGCGTGACGTCCGGGCGCAGTGACGTCGACGCGTTTCACAAGACAGACGTGTGTAGCTTCATCTGGACGTGTGGTTGACGTGCAAGGGCTCCTTCTTATTCTCGTCCCTCCCTCGTGCACGCCCACCTAATTAGTTTAAATGAAGGAGAATCTTCCCGTCTGTGTGTGTCTAGATCATCCTCCTTTGTTTGTCTGCCGCCTTGCTTGTGTGGGATCCATGTCCAATTATAGTAACAGAAAATTCCTTCTGTGTTATATTGAACGGGAAAACTTGGAGATATAAGTATGTACGGCAAGTGTGGTAAAGTATATGTCGTCATGCAGAAAGTTTTTTATGTTGTCCATCTTACATCAGTCCAAACATAAAGATATGAATTCAAATATTTTCATTTCATTCAATCCGCCATGTCGTACGTCCGACCAATGTTTAAGGAGTGCACTTAATACATATACCCAATTAGAATAATGACGGAAAAAGATGGTGGGGGAATCAGATTCATATATAGAGGTATATCAATATGCAAAAGAAAAGGAAAAAGGAAAAAATGGGGGGGGGGGGGGGGAAAGGGAGGAGAGGGGAGGGGAAAAAAAAAAAAAATTATATAAATCACATATGATATGACGTCTTCTAGTTTGTTTAAGTTGCCAGAAAAGGCTGAAAGTTCAATTCTGTATTCAACCCCAGGGGAACCAAAGAGCTCAGGCGAAAGATCCATCTTTTTTCTTTCTGCTGTAGAATCTGGTCAAAGTCCCCTCTTCGGGGGGACAGATTGAGGGCATAAATTCCCTTCACTTGCATGCCAGACAGTTTGCCCTGATGATATTGGGCAAAGTGTCTGGCTACCGGTTTCTCCGGATTCTTTTCCAGGATTTCCCTCATATGTTCTCCTAACCGAATTCTAAACTGTCGCTTTGTCTTGCCGATATATATCTTTTTGCACGGGCAAGTCAACATATATATGACCCTGGTGGTGGCGCAGTTGATGAGACTTTTAATCTCAAAATTATTTTTATTTCGAGAGTCGCTGAAAGTTGTTGTCCTATGTACATATGGACAGACCTGACAGTGACCACACGGGAACATCCCCTTGCTCCTGGGGAAGCAAGATAGCCAGGAGCTATCAGTGCTCCTAGAGTGTTCAGAGTGAATTAAGGAGTAAGAATTTTAGAATGAAAATGAAGCCCGCACACGATGGGAATGTCCGATGGAATGATTCCGTTGGACCTTTTCTGACGGAAAGTCCAGTCGTGTGTACGCGGCAAAACTGTGACCATAATTTGCATATAGGTATTCTAGCTTAGTTCTTGCTTCTCCTTATTAACTAGTAAAAGGGCAATTACAATTAGTAGTCCATAGAGAGGTGAGAGGAGTAGTAGAGGGCAAGCCAGAGTTTGATCATAAAAGCTATAGTTGCAGGTAGCATAATGCCGCGTACACACGGCCGGACTTTTCGGCTACAAAAGTCCGAAAGCCTGTCCGACAGACTTTCAACGGACTTTTGGCGGACTTGCGGCAGACTTGCAGCAGACTTTCTAACGAACGGACTTGCCTACATACGATCACACAAAAGTTCGACGGATTTGTACGTGATGACGTACACCGGACTAAAATAAGGAAGTTGATAGCCAGTAGCCAATAGCTGCCCTAGCGTGGGTTTTTTTCCGACGGACTAGCACACAGACGAGCAGATTTCTGGGTCCGGCGTAGTTACGACGTAAAGATTTTAAGCATGTTTCAAATCTAAAGTCCGTCAGATTTTTCGGCTGGAAAAGTCCGCTGAAAGTCTGGGGGAAGCCCACACACGATCGGATTGTCAGCCATATTTTGTCTGTCGGCGTCCGTCGGACTTTTGTAGACGAAAAGTCCGACCGTGTGTACGCGGCATAAGAGTCTTCTTTTTTAGTACCTGGAGTGCTATGGGGGTGCTGGTTCTACAGTCTGGTGGCCATTCTACCCTACCGGGACAATCCACAGGTCAGGCCCTACACATGTACTAGGAAGCTGGTACTTTCTTGTTTGAGAACAACTGTAATGTATGTGGTAGAGCTATAACTTTTACAATTTAGGAAGCACGTAGACATGTAGCTTCATGGTGTAGTTTTTGTCTGCACTTTTGGATACTCACATCACATTATCCCCCTATAGCATTAAACGAAGCCCATCATTAGAGAGACATGGAGGCTGCCATTTGTGACTTCACCTCCTGAACATGCTAGTTGCCTGTTTTCCATACTGATCCTCTTGCTTCATCTACTTTGAATCACTGAACAGAACATGTACTGTATGCGGACAGTGTTTTTCAGTGATATTAGTGATCCGCACACGTAAGCCTGGTACACACCATAACATAGCTCCCTGATTTGGAGGGACTGTCCCTGATTTGAAGCAATGTCCCCTGTCCCTCATTCCACCTCATTTGTCCCTCATTTTGGTCTGATCTATATAGTTGTATATAAAATGCACTTTTTATCTTTCAAAAACTGTTTCCCAGTGCTAAACCTCTCATCCAATTTCTAAATTTCTGCATTTGTACATTTTAAAAGCCAATATAAAGGTATAGTAATGGTAAAAAAAAGTCCTTGTGGATTTAATTAACCTTTTTTTTTGGTTAATTCTTCTTTAAAGGGGTGTGGCGGGGGCGTGTCCTATGCCTGCATACATTTGTTAGTAGATGTCCCTCATTCCAATCTCAAAATGTTGGGAGGTATGCAATCAGATTGTTGGCCAACAAAGCATCTGACTTTTGTCCGAAGGGCGTGTGCCAAGAACTTGTCTTGCATACAAATGGTACACAATTGTCGGCCAACAAACATGAACATAGTGACGTACTATGAGGAATTTCAGCTCTTGAGCGCCACCCTTTGGGCACCTTCTGCTAATGTTGTGTTTGGTGAGCATTGATTCTGGGCATGCGTGTTTGTGCTTTCAACTTTTGTGTGACGGACTTGTGTACAGAAGATAGGAAAATCTAACAACAGACTGTTGTCCGTTGAAAATTTACTAGCCTGCCATCCAGCATTTGTTGGCGGAAAGTTGGACAACAATTGTCTGATGGAGCGTACAAACGGTCGGATTTTAGACCAACAGTCTGTCATCACACAATTCCCTACCAATTTTCCCTGACAAAAATCTGATCGTGTGTACGAGGCTTTAGTTGCTGATCCAGAGTCAGCATAACAAAAACACAATTTGCTTTCCAAATTTTAATTCTAAGAAAGACGTAAAGAAAAACAGAACTAAAATATATACAAAACTGCTTTACATTTATTTTTACTCTTAAATGACAGTTAATGAATTCATAAGGATATGGCTATGTCCTGTATTTACATGTCTAATGGTCTGGGCACAATCCCATGGTCTGGAATATAGATAACATTTCCCTTCCAAGCATCATCTGATCTCTACAGCATTAGCTGACACCTACACTGTCTGCCCCAACATTAATGAAATCAGACAGTGTAGTCGTATTCCCTGGACACCACTTCAGTGCTGGAAACCTGCTTTGGAAAATGGAAAATGTCCTCTAATCACAGCTGCTCCCATCTTATCTGTCACCCCAGGGAGCATTGCATTTCATCCTGGCACCACTTCAAAAAAGGCATATAATTGTAGAAAAGAGAATATTTCAACTAATCTAGAACATACAGTTAAAAAGAAATATAGTACAATGCACATTGTAGGGCAAGAATTATCTTTACATCATTATTCTAATTTAAGTACACACGGCATATTTATTTTAAACCATACATAGTGTATGTAAACCCTAACAGTGAACTTCTCCTATTTCCCCACGTTTGATTTGCCAAATAATCCATTACAAGTGTTCTGTCATACTTCATTTTTTTAGCCCACTGTGCAGTGCGCAAAAACAAAACGCCAAAGTGAACAAAAAGTGTATGTGAACACTCTAAAAAATTGCACTAGTGTGTGTCTCCTGTAGAGGATGTATCCCTTTCTGGCTTCCCCAGGGCGCAAGGCTCCTGAAGGGGGCAAGGCATACTCAGATCTACCTAGCCAAAAGGCCCAACATGCCTTGCTCTTCATGATAAGCCGAGGCAAACCAACGAGTACTAGGGAAGGGGCTCTCCCGAAGAGAGAAGGAAGGAAAGTAGGCCCAAAGACCCACACCCTAACATCTGTGATTAAAGGAAAAGAAAAATTTGTCAAGTTTTGTGCAATAATTGCAAAAAATACCTGTTGAATCTGCCAGAAATTATGTGAGCTGATAAGGTCCTGTGCTCTCTGCCTGTGTGCAAGGAGGGGTTATAGAGATAAGGAGGGAAGGAGATAAAAAGGTATAAACTACTGTATGTTTAAAACATGAAATATTGCATAAGAATATTTAGGATTCTTACATACAGCTATCAGGTAAAGATTTAGGCTCTTCTTCCCACACATGTTTCAGTTGCTTATTACTTCCTGCTGATAAAATAAAGTTGTTTACAGGGCTCAATAGCTCACTTTTAGTGTAACTTTATGAAGGTGTTAAAACAAATCCTAAATGTTATTGCTATAGGTGTGTGCAGCCTATTGCATTAGGGTGTGAACCAGGGGTGGATCCAGAGTCTAATCGTGGGAGGGGCACTACCAAAATTTTTGCGGGCAATTTGTCGGGGCAATGGCTGGTGTTGGCGCTTCAATCATCACGGCACAATGGTTAATATGGTGTCAGGAAGATTGAAGCACATTATTTCTATTATTACATTGTAATATAATATGAAATAGTTCAACTCACCATAATGCAGAATCAGTGGATGCCCTGAGCGTGTCACTTGCCACCGTCGCCTGCTACCAGATGGGGATTGTCACTCGCTACGTCGCCTGTCACAAGATGCAGATTTTCACTTGCCAGCGGCCAGTGACAGTGTCCCTGTTGTTCCAAAATGAGGGCGGGCAGTAAGAGATGATGTCATCTCTCTGCTGCCTGCGCCTGCACAGTAATGGCAGTTTTCTTTTAGATGCAGAAATGCGGTGATGCAGGGGGGCGGTGAGAGACAGTGGCGTCCTAAGCTTTCATATTTGGGGGGGCACATGGGGGGACAGGGACAAAACTAGGGGGGCAACTATAAACTGCAATTATATATACACACACGCACACATATAAGTACACAGTGTCTTGAAAAACTATTGGTGGATGCAGCCAGGTGGAGGGGAGGACAGGGTGGGAGCAGCCAGGTGGAAGGGAGGACAGAGTGGGAGCAGCCAGGTGGAAGGGAGGACAGAGTGGGAGCAGCCAGGTGGAAGGGAGGACAGAGTGGGAGCAACCAGGTGGAAGGGAAGACAGAGTGGGGGCAGCCAGGTGGAAGGGAAGACAGAGTGGGAGCAGCGTGGTGGAAGGGAAGACAGAGTGGGAGCAGCGTGGTGGAAGGGAGGACAGAGTGGGAGCAGCCAGGTGGAAGGCAGGACAGGGTAGGAGCAGCCAGGTGGAGGGGAGGACAGGGCCGATGCAGCCAGGTGGAGGGGAGGACAGGGTGGATGCAGCCAGGTGGAGGGGAGGACAGGGTGGATGCAGCCTGCTGAAGGGGAGGAGAGGGTTGGAGCAGCCAGGTGGAGGGGAGGACAGAGTTGGAGAAGCCAGGTGGAGGGGAGGACAGGGTAGATGCAGCCAGGTGGAGGGGAGGACAGGGTAGATGCAGCCAGGTGGAGGGGAGGACAGGGTGGATGCAGCCAGGTGGAGGGGAGGACAGGGTGGATGCAGCCAGGTGGAGGGGAGGACAGGATGGATGCAGCCAGGTGGAGGGGAGGACAGAGTGGGAGCAGCCAGGTTGAGGGGAGGACAGAGTGGGAGCAGCCAGGTGGAAGGGAGGACAGGGTGGATTAGGCCAAAAAGTTACATCTGACTTGAGCACCTTCTTCTACATATTTGCTGTGTCCCCTGCATGGCTTCCCGCAAACTGCTTCTTATGGCTTTCTTTCAACAATGGCTTTCTTCTTGCCACTCTTCCATAAAGGCCAGAGATTTGTGGAATGCACAACTAATAGTTGTCCTGTGGACAGATTCTCCTGCCTGAGTTGTGGATCTCTGCAGCTCCTCCAGAGTTACCATGGGCCTCTTGGCTGCTTCTCTGAATAATGCTCCCCTTGCCCGGCCTTTCAGTTTAGGTGGATGGCCACGTCTTGGTAGGTTTGCAGTTGTGCCATACTCTTTCCATTTTCGAATTATAGATTGAACAGTGCTCCATGAGATGTTCAAAGCTTAGGATATTTCTTTATAACCTAACCCTACTTTAAACTTCTCCACAACTTTATGCCTGACCTGTCTGGTGTGTTCCTTGGCCTTCATGATGCTGTTTGTTCACTAAGGTTCTCTAACAAACCTCTGAGGGCTTCACAGAACAGCTGTATTTATACTGAGATTAAATTACACACATGTGAACTCTATTTACTAATTCTGTGACTTCCGAAGGCAATTGGTTCCACTAGATTTTAGTTAGGGGTATCAGAGTAAAGGTGGCTGAATACAAATGCACACCACACTTTTCAGATATTTATTTGTAAAAAAAATTGAAAACCATTCATCATTTTCCTTTCACTTCACAATTATATGGCACTTTGTGTTAGTCTATCACATAAAATCCCAATAAAATACATTTACGTTTTTGGTTGTCACATTACAAAATGTGGAAAATTTCAAGGGGTATGAATACTTTTTCAAGGCACTCTATCTATCTATCTATCTATCTATCTATCTATCTATCTATCTATCTATCTATCTATCTATCCATCCATCCATCCATCCATCCATCTACACACACACATACATCCTGTTATCAATAAACGTAAACAAACTTTTTTAAATGTATTAAAAACATGGATGGTGTCAGTAGGACAGTGGATGGTGTCAGTGAGTAGAACAGTGTACGTGTCAATAGGGCAGAGGTTGGTGTCAGTAGAGCAATGTACAGTGTCAATAGAGCACTGGATGGTGTCAGTAGCAGGGGGAATCTGTGCCGCACGTGGTGATTAGGGTGTGCCCAGGCACAACCAGCACACCTTGTGGTTATTTCAGATCTTGCCAATGTCTTCATTGCAAATACAGTAAAACATGTGTTATTCCAGGAATATATTCATTACAATGTTACTGCTGGTTATGTCACCGCCCCTTCTATGCTCTAACGGCAGCTGCCACCAGCATACTTACCAACTGTCCCGAATTTCCTGGGAGATTTCCGTGATTTAGACTATTCTCCCGATTTTATTGTTTCCCGGGAAATGTCCCGAGAAATCCGTTTTTTACGATTTGCAGCCGCCGCCGCTAGAGGTCCGCTGCCATTTTTGAGAAGACCAGGAACACCAGGAACACAGCTGGGCGGCTAGACGGAGCTCCTGTGTTGCCGCCCACCCTCCGCCCCGCCCCGCTTCTCTCCAACCTGTTATGGAAAGGGGCGGGGGTTCTATAACTACGCGGCCGGCGGAGTCCTACTAGGAACCTCATGTAAGGGGGGCTCCGCTGGGGACACCTGATGTAATGGGGGGCTCCGCTGGGGACACCTGATGTAAGGGGGGCACCGCTGGGGACATCTGACGTAAGGGGGGGGCTCCGCTGGGGACATCTGATGTAAGGGAGGGCTCTGCTGGTGACACCTCATGTAAGGGGGGCACCGCTGGGGACACCTGATGGAAGGGGGGCTCTGCTGGTGACACCTGATGTAAGGGGGGGCACCGCTGTGGACATCTGATGTAAGGGGGGCTCCGCTGGGGACACCTGAAGTAAGGGGGGGCTCCGCTGGGGACACCTGATGTAAGGGGGGCACCGCTGGGGACATCTGATGTAAGGGGGGCTCCGCTGGTGACACCTGATTTGAGGGGGGCTCTGCTGGTGACACCTGATGTAAGGGGGGCTCTGCTGGGGACACCTGATGTAAGGGGGGCTCCGCTGGGGACATCTGATGTAAGGGGGGCTCTGCTGGGGACACCTGATGTAAGGGGGGCTCCGCTGCGGACACCTGATGTAAGGGGGGCTCCACTGGGGACATCTGATGTAAGGGGGGGCTCCGCTGGTGACAGCTGGTGTAAGGGGGGCTCCGCTGGGGACACCTGATGTAAGGGGGCACCGCTGGGAACATCTGATGTAAGGGGGGGCTCCGCTGAGGACACCTGATGTAAGGGGGGCTCCACTGGGGACACCTGATGTAAGGGGGGGCTCTGCTGGGGACACCTGATGTAAGGGGGGGCTCCACTGGGGACACCTGATGTAAGGAGGGCTCCGCTGGGGACATCTGATGTAAGGGGGGGCTCCGCTGGGGACATCTGATGTAAGGGGGGCTCCGCTGGGGACATCTGATGTAAGGGGGCCCTGCTGGGGACATCTGATGTAAGGGGGGGCTCCGCTGGGGACATCTGATGTAAGGGGGGCTCCGCTGGAGGCACCTGATGCAAGGATGGACTCTGCTGGGACACCTGATGCAAGGGCGGACTCTGCTGGGGGCACCTGATGCAAGGACGGACGGCTGGTAGCAGGCGACGTGGCAGGTGACACGCTCAGGGATCCCACTGATTCGGCATTATGGTGAGTTGAATGATTTCATTTTATATTACAATGTAATAATAGAAATAATGCACTTCAATCATCCTGACACCATAACAACCATGGTGCCGGGATGATTGAAGTGCTAACACCAGATGTTGGGAGTATCTTTATCTGCTGATTTTTAAACTTTCTGGAATACATATATTTCTATTGTTGTGTAGGATCTGGGGCTGCTGTCCCTCCATCCCTCTCCCCCCCTTTCCCTCTCCATCCTTACTCATCTCAGACTCTAACCACACCCCCTTTGCGCCATGCCCATTTAAGACACGCCCACTATTTTGCATAAACCACACCCATTTTTTCACCGCGACGCGCTCCGTGCACCGCATTTTTACGTACCCCCGTGCCACACCTACAAACGAATGCCCCGCCCCCTAATTATAATAAGACTCTGCCTACAGCCAAAAAAGTGTCCCTAAAATTTTTTTTACAATGTTGGCAACTATGCACCAGCTAATTTGGTGGTGGCTGGGGCGGAGGGTCACTGGAGAGATAAATAGCCTATCCCCCTTCTAGGCTCTGATAGCCGTTGACAATGGATAATCTGGTGAAGGCTGTGCCAGAGCAGAGCAAAGCTACAATGTATCCTTATGTTTCTTATTTCTTTCCCTTTCCCTAAACGACTCCCTAAACTCTGTTCATATCTAGGTGTTGCTATTTTACAGGCGCTTTTCGGACATTTTTTCTGGCGTTTATCGGGCATTTTTGCTGAGTTTTACAGCATTTTTGTACAGGCGTTTTCAAGGTTAAAAGGTCACCAATGTAAAAGCAGTAAAGTGCCAGTAATCTGCCAAAAATGAAGCTCCTGTACTTTTTTGAGCAGACGGGCATTTTGCTTCAGGCGTCAGAACGCTCAGATGTGAACAGTCTTTGTCTTTGATTTGTCTTGTTGGGCGTTTTTAGAACTGAGGCTTACAGCAGAAAAACACCCAGAAACGCCTAGGTGTGAACAGAGCCTGAGCCCTAAATACTCTGGACATTTGCTCTCTGTGCTCCAAAGCCAGAAAACCAGGGCACTCAAGCACATCCAAAAGCTCTTATAACAGGGCTGTATCATGTGTTAAATATTGATGTTTACATTCAGGCTTCGTGTCATAAATAGTACGGATGACATCACAGTCATTTTTGAAGCCCAGTTATAGTCTCAGCAAACCATACAGTATACATATCTAGTCAGCAAGTGTTGTGTGTCTTACTGTTTATTATTTTATAATTCTTCCCCAGCTCCAGCGGAAAACTTCTATTTCTGGCTGCAGCTGAAGACCACTGTGTTCTTCAGCGGTCAGACGTTCGTCCTCCCTGGTCACAAGTACGGAGCTGCAATCAGCAGGGAGAGTGAGTAATGCCTACAATATTTACTTTTTATGATGATGACCCCCTTCCCCCTAAGAAGGAAATTAGAAGTGCAGAGAGATATTCCAGTTTTCCAGTATTTGTTGGAACATCTCCATGTGATCAAGTACAAATCCTTTTCTCATTACTGAAGAGGGAAAAAGGATATTGTGGTACATACACCACAGTCAAATGATACTAACACTGTAGAGATGCAATGAAGGCAAATGTCTCCAAAATTTCACACCTAATGCCGTGTACACACGAGCGGACTTCTCATCGGTCTGAACTCCGAAGGACTTTTCAACGGAGTTCCAACAAAACGGACTTGGCTACACACCATCACACCAAAGTCCGATCCTTTAGAACGTGATGACGTACGACCGGACTAGATAAGGAAGTTCAATAGCCAGTAGCCAATAGCTGCCCTTGCGTCGTTTTCGGTCCGTCAGACTAGCATACAGACAAACGTTTTTTTCTATAGGAATCGAGTCCATCGGAAAGATTTGAAACATGCTCTATTTCTAGGTCCATCGGAATTTTCGACACAGAAAAAGTCAGATGAAGGTCCCACGAAGACCACACACGATCGGAATGTCCGACGGATTCGTTCCGTCGGACCTTTTCTGCCGGAAAGTCCGGTCATGTGTACGCGGCATCACAGTACTAGAGATATAGCTTCTGATTGAGTATTCCATTAAAGTATGTAGGGGTACCTTCATCCTGTGAATAAAGAATTTGAAGGGCAGGAGACAATTCCCTCATATGTCCCCAAGTAATTGGAATGAAATGGACTTTCTCGGTACCCAATAATTTTAATTTACTGTATTTATTGGCGTATAACACGCACTTTTTCACCCTGAAAATCGAGTGCAAAGAGCGTGTGCGTGTTATACGCCGATACTTAAATATTAGCTGCCTCGGAGAGGACAGGGAGGGGGGCGGGACGAGCGCCATCAGATTACATACAGTGAGAATCTCCTGTTTACTTGGCAGCCTCTGTAATAGGAAGTCCCATCTCCTGGGCCACCATTGGACCACTGTTTTGTCTATCATAGGTGATCCTCACTGTATGTAATTTGTCAGCGCTCATCCCGCCCCCCCCCCCCCCTTCCTGTCCCCTCTAGGCTGCAGATGGGCATCGATCAGGCTGCACTGATGGCAATGTTGAGGCTGCTGCATTGAAGGCAATGGTGAGGCTGCTGCATTGAAGGCAATGGTGAGGCTGCCGCATTGAAGGCAATGGTGAGGCTACTGCATTGATGGCAATGGTGAGGCTGCTGCATTGATGGCAATGGTGAGGCTGCTGCATTGATGGCAATGGTGAGGCTGCTGCATTAAAGGCAATGGTGAGGCTGCTGCATTGATGGCAATGGTGAGGCTGCTGCATTGATGGCAATGGTGAGGCTGCTGCATTGAAGGCAGTGGTGAGCCTGCTGCATTGATGGCAATGGTGAGCCTGCTGCATTGATAGCAATGGTGAGGCTGCTGCATTGATGCCAATTGTGAGGGTGCATTGATGTGGACTGATGAGGCTGCATTGATGGCACTTGTGAGGCTGCAGATGGGCATTGATCAGGCTGCATTGATGGCAAGGGGAAGAGGGAAGGGGGAGAGGAGGGGAGGGGGAGAAAGAAAGGAGGGGATTTATTTTCTGGTGTATTATCTATTTTTTTTTTATGTGTTACCATGTTATTATGTTTTTCTGTTACAGACCTTGTTTAATATTACTCCTCCGGAGGAAGCGGAGATATCCGCGAAACATGTAGAGGTCTTAACGTTCACTGAAGACTACTTAATCCTCCATCTGCTATTCTGGAGGATACCAAGCATCGGTGTAACGTGAAACTGCCTGTTTTGTAATACCGGGTCATATAATGAAACTGATATTTCTAAATCTATATTTGGATACTTGTCTTTTTATATACCTTGTACAAATAAAATGAATGTTTTATATTTAAATTGTAATTATTGTGTACTAATAAAGTCCATATCATTCTAATTACTTGGGGACATATGGGGGAATTGTCTCCTGCCCTTCAAATTCTTCATGCCTAAAAGTAGGCGATCAACTGTGAGCCAATTGAGAATATGGCCCCAACTTTCATAGGAAGATAATGCTTTCTTTTTCCAAGAAAATAAACATAAAATATTCACTGACCTTGCATATCCACTGTTTTAGAACAAATGGACTTACAGCAACAACATTTGCCATAAACGGGGACTAATCACTAAAGTTGGCCACACACCAGTAGAATTAAGTTTGAAAGTTTTCCATTTTCAAATGTTCTTTCAATATTCTAATGATTAGTGGGGTCAAATTGATGTTCCCTTTTAACAGCAGTGATGAGAAAATTTGATGGAGCAGGATGGAATTTTTTTCTAAAATGAACAAAATTCTAACTGTAACTGTGCTTTTTGCTCATAAAAAATTGTATATGTTGTATTGAAACCTGTTTAATAAGTCTGGGATTCCACTCAAATGCAGGTCTGGATGAAATTTTAAGAGCTTTCAAACATAATTAGTTGACTCAATGATAGGGTTGCCACCTTTTCTTCAAGCCAAACCCGAACACTTTTGCGGCACATGGCAAGTTTTTCTTTTTTTTGCAGTAAACAATATAGGATTATAAAAGACCTGGGACACATTTGGGTGCCCCAAGGAGAGTAGTAATGTAGCGCACAGAGCGCACCAGTGGGTGTGGCCAAATTGCTCTTGCTGACATCACCCCACCCTTCAGTGATGCCGAACCTGCCCCCAAACAGCTGCCCACAGCGGCAACAGATTTGTGTATGACTATCTCAGGTTACTTGTGGAGCCACAGCCTGGTCTGAATAATATGCCTGGGTTTCAGGTGGACTGAAACCCGGACACATGATTCAAAACCCAAACCGTCCGGGTGAATCCTGGACAGGTGGCAACCCTACTCAATGATGACAAAAAAGAATGTTCTGACCAATTCTTTTTTTGTACGAATATTCAAATGAAAATCTGTGTATGGCCAGTTTAAAGTGGTTGTAAACTCTATTTTTTTTTTAAATTACCGAACATGTTATACTTACTTGCTCTGTGCAGTGGTTTTGCACAGAGCAGCCCCAATCCTCTTTTCTTAGGTTTCCCGCTCCTGGCTTCTCGTCTTCTCGTTGTGCCACTTCCTGTTGCGGCATACCTGTGGGCTCTGCGCCCAGACAGTAATGTAAATATTACCATTGAACACATTCCTGGACATAGGCTCATCAGTAGCGGGTGCTGCAGCGACTACCAACTGGAAACTGGACCCATCATTAGAGCAATGCACATATTCGGCAGCACACCAAGGATCGTCAAATGTCGTCTGAAGCTTTTATTGCAGAAAGATCACATCACAAAGGACCAAGTGAAACATTTCAGATTCGAGTAGGACCCCTTCACCAGGCATCTTTACATGCCTGGTGAAGGGGTCCTGCGTGGCTCCGAAACATGCTGTATGTCTCTTCTGCAATAATATAGAAAAGACAGCTTAGCGTGCCTTCCCGATACACTTTGGCTGTAATCTCATGCAAGGGATGATGCCACCCAACAACACCCAGGAAGAAGAGGACAGCGGCCAGTAAGGAATGTAACCGCCGCATCACTGGAAGGTGGAGGCAAGTATCCTTGGGAGTTCTGTTTCGCTCTATTTCCCAAAATAGTCACATTCAAGGCATTGTCACAGTTATGCCCCGTACACACGGTCGGATTTTCCGAACAAAGTCCGACCATGTGTACGGGGCATTACCGGTGTGCTTGTGTCCTCTCTCAACTGAACTATCCATCCACCCATCAAAAGGCTGCTGTCATAGCTGATCACCTGTGCACCACCATGGCAACTGCGGATCAAACAGAGGCTTAAGCCTCGTACACACGGTACCATTGTTGGCCAACCGAGCATCTGATTTTTGTCAAAAGGTTGTGTGCCAGGATCTTGTCTTGCATACTAATGCCCCGTACACACGGTCGGACTTTGTTCGGACATTCGGACAACAAAATCCTAGGATTTTTTCCGACGGATGTTGGCTCAAACTTGTCTTGCATACACACGGTCACACAAAGTTATCGGAAAATCCGATCGTTCTAAACGCGGTGACGTAAAACACGTACGTCGGGACTATAAACGGGGCAGTGGCCAATAGCTTTCATCTCTTTATTTATTCTGAGCATGCGTGGCACTTTGTCCGTCAGATTTGTGTACACACGATCGAAATTTCCGACAACGGATTTTGTTGTCGGAAAATTTTATATCCTGCTCTCAAACTTTGTGTCGGAAAATCCGATGGAAAATGTGTGATGGAGCCTACACACGGTCGGAATTTCCGACAACAAGGTCCTATCACACATTTTCCGTCGGAAAATCCGACCGTGTGTACGGGGCATTACGGTACACAATTGTTGTGCCACAAACACGAACGTAGTGACGTACTGCGAGGAATTTCAGCTCTTAAGCGCCACCCTTTGGGCCCCTTCTGCTAATTTTGTGTTTGGTGAGCATTGATTCCGAGCATGCGTGTTTGTACTTTCGACTTTTGTGTGGCGGATTTGTGTACTGACCATACAAAAATCTGACGTCAAACTGTTGTCTACTGAAAATTTTCTAGCCTGTCATCCAACATTTGTTGGTTGAAAGTTGGACAACAGTTGTCAAAAGGAGCGTACTAATGGTAAGATTTTAGGACAACAGTCTGTCAACAGACAATCCCCTGCCAAAAATCGTACTGTGTGTACGCGGCTTAAGATGTGTTACTGGCCAGATCACCAGGTGAAAATAAAGGAAAATAACAAAAAAAACCCCTCAAAATCTATTACATTTTTGGGTTTAATACCACTATAAGATAGCAGTAAAAGCACCAGGATTCTCTCTACTCCTGGGACTTTGGCCAGAAATGAAGACCCAGAAAAAGTCCAAAAACCATAGAAGAGACCTGCTTTTTCAATGACTGCCAAGACATTGATTATGTACATTGTACCAATCTTCACCTACTGAGTGTGAAACTCCTCAAAAGGAGTACATTTTTACATTTATTGCATCTTCAAACACCACAATATTTTTTCATTTTGTCTTCATGTAAACTTTAAGTTTATCAATAATGATTTTTTTTTAACATTATATTCTATGCTTCTTTAAAATCATAATGACCCTGGACCCACTCCTTATTGGCTGGGATCAATTGTTTCTCAAATCTTGTGGGTACAGATACACAGTTCCATTGCTAGAGAGACAACTCAAGAGATTTTCGTATTCCATGGTTACAGCCAGATATTGAGCTGTATATTGAATATTTCATACTTACTGTCCGTACTCTGTTTATTACATATATAATGCCAAGCTTTCAAATTGCTAGCTGTTTGTTACCTGTGATTTTATGTATAGTTGGATAGTTACCCCTCTTCGTTTTTTTAGAAATTGTACAACTTGGAATTAACTACATCTACCTACATGGCATGAATTGGCCCATTCTTTCCTTTTAAATGAGTTTAGCTGTAGCTTTAGGCTGGGTTCACACCACTGCAAATTGGAAGCGGGTTCTCTATGGAGCCAGTTCACATATCTCCGCAGCGGGTCCAGTGCGATTTGCACAAAACGTGTGCATCTTTTGGTCCATTTCAGGTCTGAATTCAGCCAAAGATTCCGGCTGAAATGGTGGACCAGGACGCACCGGACCCCTGCTGTGAGCCGCATCCGGCTCATATGTGAACCCAAACAAGTAAAAGGATTGAGCTGGCAACTCTGTAGTCCATATAGCGATTTTAATGGTTGGTTACATGAAGTGACAAGCAAAAAAGCTGACACGCTTCAGCAACAGCCTAATGCCCCATACACACAAGCGGAATTTCTGTCGGAAAAATCTTTGGTTTTGGGATGGTTTTTCCGACAGAATTCCGCTCAAGCTTGTCTTGCATACACACGGTCACACAAAAGTTCTCTGAACTCTCGACCGTCAAGAACGCGGTGACGTTCAATGAAGTTCAATGCTTCCGAGTATGTGTCAAATTGTTTACGAGCATGCGTAGGAATTTTGCGCGCCGGAATTGGTAGACGATCGGAATTTCCAATCGGAACTTTTTCCGACCAAAAAATTGAGAACCTGCTCTCAATCTTTTGCTGAATTCTGCCAGCAAAAGTCCGATGGAGCATACACATGGTCGGAATTTCCGACCAAAATCTCACATCGGACTTTTGCTGGCGGAATTTCCAATCGTGTGTATGGGGCATTAGTTGTAGCAATGCTACAACTGAGGCTGTTGCTGAAGCGCGTCAGCTGTTGCTATATGGACTACAGAGTTGCCGGCTCAATCCTTTTACTTGTTTGTGCTGTGGTGTGTAAGGACTCACTGAGCCTGAGCACCTGAAAGCGGATCTTGCAAATTGAACTGGTAGTTCCCCGTTGTGTGCGCTGTCTCTCTTCAAACTTATCATATGTGAACCCAGCCTTAGTCTATCCATAAATGTATCAAAGCTGAAGAGCCAAAATTTCTAAAGTTGGACAAATACCAAGCCATGGGTGGCCCTGTCATCACTATGCGGCTCGTCAAAAGTTGATTCAATAATTGACTTAGCCAGGTGGAAAATTATCAGACAAACATTGACTGCATCGTGTAAGTCACCTTTCATGTATTCAGGCAGCCATGGCTGCTCTGGCTGCCTGAATACAATAGCCAGCAGTGGAGATTCCTCCATCTATGCAGTTTAATATTGATGGGGGAAGTTGACTGATTTTCCCATGTCCCATTAATAAATGAAATCTAACCCTGTATGGCTATTTTAGCACTACAAGGTATGATGCAAACAGCTTCATATGGTTTATATTATTGTATTCTGCTGTCCTAACTCTGTTAATTTTTTTTTTTTGGCCAGCCAAACTGTTAGTAATTACATTTTATCTACATGTATTCATATATATCCAGGATCTGTACCGTGAGACTAATATTCCTGATTAACCAGGTATATGTAAAATAATACAAACCTCATAATACCTGCTGGCATGGCATTATATTTCTTATGCTATATGATACATATATTATAGAAATCCGTTATTTCCAACCAACAGTAAGGGTGGCCATAAATGTGCAGATAATCTAAAGCTATCCTTCCAATTTGAACATCACTTGCTACGATTGGCCTCTTTCTAATAACAAGCACTATTGGCCTTTAGAGGCATATTATTGCAGGACAAAGATGCTCAATCTCATTAGGA
Organism: Lithobates septentrionalis; assembly: GCA_037952835.1. NCBI lineage: Eukaryota > Metazoa > Chordata > Amphibia > Anura > Ranidae > Lithobates > Lithobates septentrionalis. The sequence goes on along the minus strand of JBBDGP010000492.1, from coordinate 739,527 downwards.
AAACTCTAAGCAGGTAATCCTGATCCGTCTCTTTTCTATGGGAATGAGTGAAAGATCAAAATACCTTACATGCACGATGGCTATCATTGCCTGGGTAAGGTGGAACCTGGTACTCCAGTGACCAATTCAAGGATGAGTACATAGATTCCAGCATGTTCTCATATATAGTATCTGTCTATGGGCAGTCTAACCTGTAGCTAACCACTGCTATATAGAGTAGCAGTTGTAATGATGATTTCCACAACAGAAGAAACTAAACACTCACCTTCCTAGACACTCTTCAGCTGGGTACACACGGATAGAAATTTGACCACTTTTGATCTGTGTGTAGCCCTCTCTGTTGGACAGAAGTCGATCGTTAGATCAGATTCTGTCGAACAGTCCTGTTGGAAAACTTTGTTCTATCAGCAGCTTTCAGCCAATCGGCTGCAGCACTGATCAATGTATTCTGACAACAGGAGTCCCCACTGTCAGAATGCAATAGTACATCCTGCATCCATCTTTGCTTATGTGGATAAAGGAATCTACTCAGTGGTTGAATGAAAAAAAATGAACAGTATGTACCCAGGTTTAGACTCTGAACACTAAAAAGGTTTGTATACGGGAAAGGGATTAAGAGAGGAAAAACTTATAAAAAGTCTATGAATTCACTGCCCTGCATTAAAATATGGAACATTCTTCTTTAAAATGTCAATATAGGTAAATTATAATCACATTCAATAAATATGCCTTGACAAAGACAGTCTATCCGCACAATACAGTACATTACATTATACACTTTGACTTAAGAGCAAAGTGCCACCCAAAAACTATTTAAAAAGTTACAGTTAAACTTGTAAAATAGTAATACTGGGCACCATATTTTCCCAAAAGGCTTCTAAGCACTGCCTATCCATTATTGGGCCAGTGCGTTGTATACATATATCGAAAGGCGTTGGGTTTTCTGTCTTTGTGATGTATTCACTGACAGATTTTTGTGTTTTTTTTTCATGTAATTGTGTACAAATTTGCGATGCACAGCCGCATTTGTCCTGTTTTAACTTATACTGTATATCTTTTTAATATGTACAATAAAGCTTGTTATACTTTTTTATATATCTATATTTTCATGCCCCTTAAAGTCCCACTTAGAGGGTTTGTTTTCTGAATGTTTATGATAGAGACGGGGGCATTCTCTACTTAAACAACGTATTCTTTATATTATTGTATACCTTTTCCGGTACTCCATATCTTCTCATAAAGGGATGACAACTACTCTGAGAGGAAGGTGAAGAAGCAAGGGCTGTATCACTATTTGGTGCTGTCCAGCCTGATACAGACCCCAGACTAGCCTAGCAGCTTTGGCAAAAAATGCAATTATATTTTCTATTTTGTAATGCCCATTGTAAATATTTCAAGTTTGTAAGTTATGTATCCTTTAAATATTGGCCCTGGCAACCCCTCATCTCCCAGACTTCCATTTATCTGTCTGTGTTTCACGGAGATCTTTGCTGATGCAGCCACTGGCAACCGCACATCCTATCCATGAAAAGTCGCCTGGCCAGGCTCACCTTCTTCCACACATGCATGGAAAATGGCCAATCATTTCTAAAAGTGGAAAACCTTCCTACAAGAATGAAGTGAGATTTTTCAAGGGGTCTGAACAATTACCCAACTAATCCCAGTATTTATAATATCACACCAACAAAGCTACAGATGTGATTTCGGTCAACCACTTCTGCCCTGCCTTCCTTTTCCATTTAAGCAGCTAGTGCAGAAATGTCAACTGTCAGCCGGATTTAAAATTTTAGTTAACGGGCAGAGGATGATGAGGATGAACGATCAGGTGCTCACAAAGGTAGAGTTAAAAAATAACCGGCTTACGTAAAGCATAGAAGGGCACTTTTTCCATTTGCCTCCTTTAAAGTGTTCTGAGGTATGTTAAAGTGATTATATCGTTTTGCACACATTTGCAAAGTTCCAGATTCTGAAACAAAGCCGAATCACAATCTCTCTGGACAAACAGTCAAATATGACTTACCTTTTAACATGTTGGCAATAGGGAACCAAAGTTTTTTTAGTGGATCATAAAACTCAGCTTCCTGTGCTGGAGCCCCTTTTCTATACCCACCCAGAGCATACACACAGCCAGCCAGGGTGACAGAGCAGTGATAGTATCTGGCATTGATCATGGGGCAGCCTTCTGTCCATTCATCTGTCTCTGTATTATAAATCCACACAGTGTTTAGAGCTTCTATATTATCAGTCCTATACCCCCCAGTAATATAAATAAGAGGTCCCAGGTTGGTGGCACTGTAGCTTTCTCTTGTATGATCTGGCATATCTGCCCCTTGAGCCCAGTTGTTGCTTTCTGGATCCCACAAGTGTACCTCCGACAAGGGATGCCAATAATACCCGCCAACCACACACATATGTGCAGCGGATCGCTTAGACACGTCCTGCGATTGCCTCCTAACAGCGTAATACAGTAAAGATTGTATCTTGTTTTCTGTGAGTAAATGTTTCTTGTGCAACTCCAAAGAGGACCTGAGATAGCTTTCATCAATGTCAATTTTGATGCATTTGAGTAGGTCATATATATGTTCTACACGTTTCCTGCAATCATGCCCAATCCACCTCACTAAAGGCTGCAAAAGTACCTCCTCTGTCCAGACATTGAGGTTCTTCTGGGAAAGGATGTACAAGAGTTTTTCTAAAGAGATGTCCAAAAATTCTTCCTGAGTCCAAACCTCTTGGAATCTAGACACAATGATCCTTTTGGATTCCTTCTCTAAAGATGGGCAGATGTGAAATTCTGCAAAGGAATGCATGCCCAAACAGTTGTCCACATCCAAATGTCTCATTAAGAACTGCTCAGAGGCTTCCTTTATGGAGACAAAGTGGAGCTGGTCAGCAGCTTGTAGTAGACCCTGGACATTCTTGGCTGTGATCCTGATCTGAGCAGTGTAAGTGTAGTTCAGTAGTGCCTCTAAAATGTTGTCATCAATCCCTGAGATCTTGATCTGGCTGTTGGACTTTTCCTTCATGTCAGCTGTGAACATCACCTTGAAGTAGTGACTACAAGCAGCCAGGGCAGCCTTGTGGCAATGGAAAACCTTCCCAGAGGAGCTCAGCAAGGTGATGTCTGTGAAGAGACCCTCTTTATAAAACATTCTAAAGGATTCCAAAAAATCCACATGATGAGTTGGGTCATTGTAGGTAAAACAATAATCTTCCAGATCCTTTTGTGACATGGCTACAAAAATAATTAAAATAAAGATGCACAGAATATAAAAGTAGAAAGCAAGATCCAACGTAAAACTAAGCTACGCACACAGATGAAATGCTAAATGCTGACATACATGATACCTAATACCAGTGTTCCCTGGTAGAACAAGGTCAGGTGACTGAGTGAGAAAACAGCATGCATTTCTCAGGACATTGATATGAATGAAACAATGTAACATCACTGTCCTAGCAAGACACAAGAAACAATGTCCTGTGTATATAGTACTGCAGAACCTCTGATCTTGTGTTTATTTAGCCTACAGAAGAATCTGATTTGGCTGCAGCCATCCAGTTTAATGGCACCCCTCTGCTGGCTACCTAATGTTGCTAAATGATCAGGCTTCGGGCAATAAGAAAATAAATATCAGTCAACAGCATGCGGTATTTACCCAGCTATTTGCCAGTTTCCCCAAACATTACCCCCCCTCCCGCAGATGACAGAAGGTCATAATAGCACCAACCACAATGCTCTGCTATTGTGTGGATAGCCTCAGCTGCCTGTACACTGATCTTGTGGTTATGCTACTGTAAATAAAGCCTAAGGTTGTAAAAATTTCATTGCAAATCCATTACCATCAGTCCTGAGACGCCTCCTCCTATTAACTAGTGGGATTAGCAATGAGCTGTCAACCTTGGCATCCCCTCCTCCACCACACTAAGGCACAAAGCTACTGGCTCTATTCAGGTGCAAAACAAAGCAATGGACAGCAGCATGCAATCCCTCCAAATGACAAAATCCTGCCTGGCGCCTTCTGTTGCACCCAACCTGATGTGGTGCAGGATAGAGCTCAGCTGTCAATCATTGAAAGAAAAGGGATACACACATAGGTCTAGCTTTATCTATGCACCGGTCACAGCATGCAAATATTCCATGTATTCTGTTATCACCCATGCCTTTGTCATACATCACTGTCATTCATTCAATGATTGCAGCATCTTTACAATCCCTAATTTGAATTGGAGCTTCCACAGGAGTGCAAGTGCCATATTTCTGCCTGTGCATCATAAACCTGCCATTGAAGCATCATAAGAGAGCCATTGTTTACCTGCAGCCCTGTCCTTGGCTTGGGAAGAGTTAATGTGTTTCCAGCTGGGATCCTGGCTGCTGTCAGTGGCTCACAAGCGGATAGCATTGGATGCAGCGCCTCCTTGATGACCATCTTTGGCATGAGCTGCACACACAGGGATTTGGAATGGAAAAGTGTTGTTATTCCAAAGGGAGGGGGGGGGGGGGGGGGGATGTCACATCCTATTTCGGTATACCAGCTGCTCCCCATCTACTGCTATCACACATTGCATCCCTCTTCCCATGCCCACCGCCTGAGCCACTGCAAAGGTCACAAAGATCATGGGCCGGGCTATTCTCATGCTGCCCTGCTAAGCTTATTGCTATAAATTATTAACAACTATTACATTTATAGTTCAGAGACATACACATTAGTTAAAAAATAGCATTAAAGCGGAGTTCCAGACCTCCAAACATTTTTTTTTTAAACACTGCTCTGTAATGGTGCAAAATTGAACATGAACATTACTAACATATCATATTGTTAGCGCTTTTACTTTCTTTAGAAAGAGTTTGTTACTCACAGTCAGATCTCAGAAGCAGGCAGGTTCCATTTTAGCTGTGGGCATTTGAAGACCTCCTGTGCCCATTTCCTGGATTTCTGTGCAGGTGGCTACCCAGCATGCACCTCCCGATCTCACGCATTATTATTATTATACAGGATTTATATAGCACCAACAGTTTACACAGCGATTTACAATATAAAAAGGAGACGAAACAGTTATAATACAATAAAATACAAGAGGATTAAGAGGGCCCTGCTCAGAAGAGCTTACAATTTAATATGGTGGGGCAGGTGATACAAAAGGTTGTAACTGTGGGGAATGAGCTGATGGAAGTGGTAGAAGATTAGTTGTAGACGTGATAGGCTTTCCTGAAAAGATGAGTTTTCAGGGATCACCTGAAGGTAGTAAGAGTAGGGGATAGCCGGACCGCTAGAGGTAGCGAGTTCCAGAGGACGGGAGAGGCTCTGGTGAAATCCTAGAGACGAGCATGGGAGGAGGAGATGAGAGAGCTTGAGAGTAGGAGGTCTTGAGAAGAGCGGAGAGGACGATTTGGGTGATATTTGGAGACAAGATTGGTGATGTAGCTCGGGGCAGAGTTGTGAATGGCTTTGTGTGTTGTGGTTAGTATTTTGAATTTAATTTGCTGGGTGATTGGGAGCCAGTGTAGGGATTGATGCCAATGATGCCTCTTCGAGGCCAATAATGTGAGATTTCCGCAGTCGGCGATTCGCAAGGACTCTTAGGATACATGACGCCGCTATCCCAGAAACCCTTGCAAATCGCCTAGTAACATAATCGCCTAGTGACATAATCGCCTAGGCGGGGACGGGCAGAAGCAATACATACAAAGTGCCGAAAATGGGCGGAACTCCGCTTTCAGTACAAATACACTCACCGGCCACTTTATTAGGTACACCTGTTCAATTGGTTGGTAACACAAATAGCTATTCAGCCAATCACATGGCAGCAGCGCAGTGCATTTAGGCATCTAGATGTGGTGAGGATGACTTGCTGAAGTTCAAATCGAGCATCAGAATGGGGAAGAAAGGGGATTTAAGTGACTTAGAACGTGGCATGGTTGTTGGTGCCAGACGGGCTGCTCTGAGTATTTCAAAAACTGCTGATATACTGGGATTTTCACGCACAACCATCTCTAGGATCTACAGAGAATGGTCCGAAAAAGAGAAAATATCCAGCGAGCGGCAGTTGTGTGGAGGTAAATGCCTTGTTGAGGTCAGAGGAGAATGGGCAGACTGGTTCGAGATGATAGAAAGGCAACAGTAGCTCAAATAACCACGCATTACAACCAAGGTATGCAGAATACCATCTCTGAACGAACAACACATCAAACCTTGAAGAAGATGGGCTACAGCAGCAGAAGACCACACCGGGTACCACTCCTGTCAGTTAAGAACAGGAAACTGAGGCTACAATTCGCACAGACTCACCATAATTGGACAAAAGAAGATTGGAAAAACGTTGCCCGGTCTGATGAGTCTCGATTTCATTTGTGACATTCAGATGGTAGGGTCAGAATTTGTTGTAAACAACATGAAAGCATGGAGCCATCCTGCCTTGTATCACCGGTCCAGGCTGGTGGTGTAATGGTGGGGGGGGGGGGGGATATTTACTTGGCACACTTTGAGCCCCTTAGTACCAATTGAGCATCGTTTAAATACCACGGCCTGCCTGAGTATTGTTGCTGACCATGTCCATCCCTTTAGGACTACAGTGTCCTCATCTTCTGATGGCTTCTTCCAGCAGGATAATGCACCATGTCATATAGCTCACATCATCTCAACACTGGTTTCTTGAACATGACAATGAGGTCACTGTACTCCAATGGCCTCCACAGTCACCAGATCTCAATCCAATAGAGCACCTTTGGGATGTGGTGGAATGGGAGATTCGCATCATGGATGTGCAGCCGACAAATCTGCAGCAACTGTGTAATGCTATCATGTCAATATGGACCAAAATCTCTGAGGAATGTTTCCAGCACCTTGTTGAATCTATGCCATGAAGAATTAAGACAGTTCTGAAGGCAAAAGGGGGTCCAACCAGGTACTAGCAAGGTGCACCCAAAGTGGCCTGAGAGTGTATAATATAATACATATTACTACATCACAGGTGTTTCATACCATGTATCTTAGATTCCTAAAGTGAATATAATCCCATGACAGGTTAGTAGTCAGTAGTATGATTTATTCAATTATAAGGCTTCATTCACACCCGGGCATTTGCGATTGAGGGCAGAATCGCTGCAAAAATGACAAATGACAACGCTTGTTCAGGCGCCATTCATTATTAATGGCACCTAAACGCAGGTGCGATTTTGCCGCAATAAATTGCACTACAATCACGGCAAAATCACAACACGTGAAGCTTCTTTTGGGCAACAGACAAAAAAATGATGGCCTGAGGAAGGAGCAAGCATGCTCCAAACACAAAGCCACCTCCTCTCACCCTGCACCCGGAAGTGACATCATCTCCGATCGCCCCGTGTTTCCTGCTGTTCTCATAGGCTGCGAATGCTGGAATCCACCTGCACGAGCTGTCAGCTGCACTTCAGAGACATGGACATTTAGGAGAAAATCACCTCCGGATTTTGCTGCAGGATTACTATCATGCTTGTGTTTATGCTCCCTTTGTGATTAGTTTTACTTTTGACTTATCATTAAATGGTTTATCAATACTGCACTTAGAGGCGCTGTGTTTCCTTTCCTTCTTTTGGGCAACAGCTGCGCGCATTGTGGTTTGTCACGATTACAGCGCGATTTATCGTGCGACAATCACGGCAAAATCGCACCTGTGCTTTGGCACCATTGAAAATGAATGGCACCTGAACAAGCGTTGTGAGACTTTGTCATTTTTGCACAGCGTTTTGGGATTGCGGGCAGAGTCGGGCGATTCTGCCTGCAATCGCAAACTCCCAGGTGTAAATGGAGCGTTAGTGTTTTTTTTAACACAGAACACAATAGACTAAACATGCCCCAGTAAAATATTTTCCAAAATTCTTACCCCAACACTTGCAGTTTCCAAGTTTCAATGCTGCTGGCTAGTGCTCTCTCAGTTATGCTTCCCTGAACTTCTGGAGCCAGTCTGTTAGCTTTGGAGAAAGGAGAGGGGAGGAGGAGGGAGGAATGGTGGAGTGGTTTGCCATTCTAGGCTCTGGGGCTGGGTGTTTTTAATGATGCACACAGTGTAAGGAGACTCAACTCTAATCGCTGTGTCAGGGGCATTGCTAGGTCTGCAAAAGATCTGGGGCTAGAGCCCATAACAGTGGTCACCAACCTTTTTTGCAGGTCCGGGGGGGGGGGGGGCACACCGGTGGTAAGCAAGTGGTTCAACTCACTATAATGCAGAATCAGTGGGAGCCCTGGGCATGTCACTTGCCACATTTTCTGCCACCAGATGCAGCTTGTCACTTGCCACTGTCACCTGTCACCAGATGCAGCTTGTTACTTGCCACCATCACCTGCCACTAGATGTGGATTGTCACTTGCCATGTTGCCTGCCACCAGATGTGGATTGTCACTTGCTACTGTCACCTGGCACCAGATGTGAATTGCCACTTGCCACGTCCCCTACCACCATTTGCAGATTGTCACTTGCCACTTCACCTGCCACCATTTGCAGATTGTCACTTGCCTCGTCAACTGCCACTAGATGTGAGTTGTCACTTGCCACATCACCTGGCACCAAATGTGGATTTTCACTTGCCAACTGATGTGGATTGTAACTTGCCATGGCAGCCAGTACCACCAAATGTGCATTGTCGTTGCACTGGTGGAAGGCTGGCAGCACTGGTCCATTTAGTGAGGGCAGGAGAGCTGTGATGCGGAGCAGGCAGTGAGAGATGATGTCATCTCACTGCTTCCTGCCACACCTCGGATATTGAAGCAAGGGGGTCTGGCTGTAGAGTGGAGCTCTACCAATGACAGGAAGCACGTGACCTCCACTCCACCACGCTGTGAGGGCAGAAGAGCGCTGATGTGTGGCGGGCAGTGAGAGATGATGTCATCTCTCTTCACCTTACTCCCACATTGAAGAGGCCTGGCTGTGAAGAGCACTGATGTGGAGCGGTCGGAGAGCGATGATGTCATCTCTGCTTGTCCGCCCACTTGCTTCTCTCCTCCGCCTCTCTCATGCAGCCAGCCTGCCCGCTGCAGCCGCGGCCTGCTGGTTAGGCAGGGATCCTGCGGCAAGAGACTCGGGGCTATGGGCCCCAAATTCAAGGCTATAGTCCCAATAGACACCCCCTAGCGACACCTCTGCCCTGTGTGCAAGGGTGGCTCCAGGATGCTGCAACAGAAAGGACGAACAGGAAACCTAGGGTAGCAGCTTAAACTGGAATATAAACATGAAATAAAAGAAGCTGGATATTCAGTAAGCGAATAAATCAGCTGAAGGTTTAATATCACTTTACCCCCTGAATACCAGCCTCTAATACCCCATTCATTACCAGGACATTTTTGCAGTTTGCAGCGCTCTGATAGTTTGACTGACAATTACTCCGTCATGCAACTCTGTACCGAAATTAGTTTTATATAATTTTTCTGAGACCCCTAGAGCTTTCTTTTGGTGGCATTTAATAACCACTTTTTTTTTCTTACTATAAAAAGAAAAAAAAGACCAAACATTTTGGGGAAAAAAATGTTTCCCTTATCTTCTGTTAAAATAAAAATGCCGGAACAGTATGAAAATCCCCAAAATGACCCCCTTTTTTGGAAAGTAGACACCCCAAAGTGATCTAATTTCTTGCCTCAATTTTTTAGAAATTAAGAAACATGCTGGTATTGAGGGGGGCTTGAAAATGATGCACTAGATACATTAATGTACAGGTCATACACAGAGCGCAAAGGAAATCTGAGAACTGACCCCTAACATAAACCACCTCCATCCCTAAATATCAGAGAAAACGAACGTCGCCCATGGGACTTTAAATGAGGTGTAAATAGTGATCAAAGGGTAAACAAGTATAAAGGTACAAATATTTTATTGAGAACAACAACATAATCCATAGTAGGACATGAGCATGGGTGAACAGGTTCATAAAACAGCAACATTGCATTGTAATCCTAAAACATAGCCATAATATAATAGTAATACATGTGGTACAGGTATGCATGGTACATCTCTAACCCGATGCGTTTCGCGAGCTGAAATCAAAAATGCTCCGAATAACCGGGAATAATTTGGGAAATTCGGACTGAAATTCGATTCAAATTTAACATCGAACTCCAGTCGAATTCTAATGCCCCGTACACACGGTCGGATTTTCCGACGGAAAATGTGTGATAGCACCTTGTTGTCGGAAATTCCGACCGTGTGTGGGCTCCATCACACATTTTCCATCGGATTTTCCAACACACAAAGTTTGAGAGCAGGCTATAAAATTTTCTGACAACAAAATCCGTTGTCGGAAATTCCGATCGTGTGTACACAAATCCGACGGACAAAGTGCCACGCATGCTCAGAATAAATAAAGAGATGAAAGCTATTGGCCACTGCCCCGTTTATAGTCCCGACGTACGTGTTTTACGTCACCGCGTTCAGAACGATCGGATTTTCCGACAACTTTGTGTGACCGTGTGTATGCAAGACAAGTTTAAGCCAACATCCGTCGGAAAAAATCCTAGGATTTTGTTGTCGGAATGTCCGATCAATGTCCGACCGTGTGTACGGGGCATACTTGTACACATATTGCTGAACTCAAAGACTGTGGGGGTTATTTAGTAAAGGCAAATCCACTTTGCACTACAAGTGCAAAGTGCACTTGAAATTGCGCTAAAAGTGCAGTTGCTGTAGATCACTTTGCACTTGTAGTGGATTTGCCTTTCGTAAAAAAAAAAACACATTGTAATCATTTGATGAAGATTTTTCTTTTGTTTGTTCACTTTGCCACATTAGAATAAAAAAAAAAAGTAAAATTTTAGATTCAGCCGATTCAAAATTTATCGATTCGAACATTTTGAATCGAAAAAAATTGTTAAATTCAAAGAAAATTCAAAAAATTCCGAATACAAATTCTGAATACGAATCCTAATTATGAATTGAACCAATCAACCGAATTTGACGAAACGAAATAAAGGGTAAATAAAGGGCCCCAAGCTGCTATTTACCCCAGTAGAAAAGATGTTCAACATATCACAACTCAAAATAGTTTTATATTGCAGCATGATGTACCTATAGGATAGTAGGTGTAAGCTCTGAAAAAAGTAACAGAATAGTCTGTAAAGGTTGCTGTATGAGCCATATGTTGTTCATGGTTTATAGACGAAAGATAAACGGGTGTGGAATAGATCTTGTAATAGTAGAGCACATCTAACATACACCTATACAGAGAATTGTTCTGGGTAGTCGGTGTGAGGTTACCGCGCGCCATTCAATAAAGTATTTGTGACATTTTTGTGGCCTCATGGCCACATTAGTAAGTCCTACAACAAATTCATGAATGCCATGCAACAGTTTTCTTATTATTTCCAGCGCAATGTGACAAATTCAAGTAGTTCTTACTGTATGTGCAAAAATTTTACTCTGGAGCTATGATTGCGACAGTTTCGTTAAAGTGGTGGTCCACCCTAAAACTAAAATCTCTAAATATACTTGCAGACTTATTCTAATGCCGCGTACACATGAGCGGCATTTCTGTCGGAAAAATATTGGATGGTTTTTCCGACGGAATCCCGCTCAAGCTTGCCTTGCATACACACGGTCACACAAAAGTTCGCTGAACTTTCGACCGTCAAGAACGTGGTGACGTACAACACTACGCCGAGCTGAGAAAATGAAGTTCAATGCTTCCGAGCATGCGTCGAATTGTTTCCAAGCATGCGTAGGAGTTTTTGCGCGTCGGAATTGGTACAGACGATCGGAATTTCAGATCGGAACTTTTTCCGACCGAAAAATTGAGAACATGCTCTCAATCTTTTGCTGGCTGGAATTCGGCCAGCAGAAGTCCGATGGAGCATACACACGGTTGCATTTTCGGACCAAAAGCTCTCATCGGACTTTTGCTGGCGGAATTTCCGCTCGTGTGTACGGGACATAAGACTAACCTATCTAGCCCTCTAAAGAAAAACTCGCTATACATACCTTTTCTAAAGCCGCTCCGGTCCGCTCTCCAGTGGCGGAAGCTCTGTGCAGGACACAGCCGACAATGGCTGTGAAATGGCTGGGAAGTGAGGTCCCCCATAGAGTTACTATGGGGCTTCTGTTACATAGTTGGTTACATAGTTGGTGAGGCTAAAAAAAGACACCAGTCCATCCAGTTCAGCCTGTGATGTGTGTGTGTGTTTGTGTTAATGCAAATAGTAAATCGTATATCCCTGTATGTTGCGATCGTTAAGATGCATATCTAATAGGTTTTTTAAACTATCGAAGCTCCCTGCTGATATCACTGCTTGTAGAAGAGAATTCCACAACCTTACCGCTCTGACAGTAAAGAACCCTATACACAGTTTAAGGTTAAGCTGCTTCTCTTGCAGTTTCAGTGAATGGCCGCGTGTCTTTTTTAAACTCCCTTTCACTGAAAAGCCGACAGCTCAGCGTGGGATTGGATTGGTGTGGCTTCAGAAAAGGGAAGTATAGCGAGTTTTGCTTTACAGGGCTAGATAGATTAGTCTTATGCCGCGTACACACGGTCGGACTTTTCGTCTACAAAAGTCCAACGGACGCTGACGGACTAAAGCTGGCTGGTAATCCGATCGTGTGTGGGCTTCTCCGGACTTTCAACGTACTTTTTTAGCCTCAAATCCGACGTACTTTAGATTTGAAACATGCTTCAAATCTTTACTTCGTAACTACGACGGACCCCGAAGTCCGCTCGCCTGTGTGCTAGTCCGACGGACAAAAAAACGACGCATGCTCATAAGCAAAAACTAAACGGAAGCACTCGGTCTAGTAAAACTAGTGTTCGTATTGTAGGTAGCACATTCATCACGCTGCAAAATCTGTGATCGTTGAATGCAGCGCATTTTATGTCTTCTTTACGAATGCTATAAAGAACGAAGGTGCTTTGCTGTTCAGTTCTCCCAAACTGATTTCTGGATTCTTTTTCCTCTTTGATCTCATGAATGATATAGTATGCTTTTTAAAAACAATGTTTCCATACTAATAATACTTTTTACCCTTTTTTTTTTTTTTTTTTTTGTGTGGAGTCATATTTTCTTGTAATTTTTATCCAGATATTTATTTTATGATTGTTGTTGAACTTTTTTATATGTTTATCTCTATATTTGTTTTTTGTTTTTTTTTGTGTTTGTAAAGTTACCACAAAAAACCCATTTGTATTTTTTTTTTTTTTTGTAATTTTTTTTAGTTTGTTAAAGTTACCACAAAGAACCCATTATTATAGTTTTGTTTTTATAGTGTTTTTTTTTTAGTTTTTAGATAAAGTTAACCCAAAGCACCGTTTTTGGTTATGTATCTTTTTTTTTTTTCAAGACTTACCACTCGAACATTATTAACATTATTAATGTATTTTTGGTGTGTTTTTGCAAACTCAATGAGATTGTTGTCCCTTGTTAATTTAACATTGTGTGTAAAATCAATGATTTAAAAGAAAACACATAAAGTCTTTTGCTAAACTCAAAAAAGATCCATTTATTCATGGTCAAAATAAAATAAAGAGGAAGTCAACGCTGGCAAAAGTCGGTGTACAAGAAAATTGGGATCTTGAGGAGTCCATATAAGAGGGAGCACAATCTGGTCCAAGAATCCCAGAGATCAACAGCACCAGCAGATGATATAGATGTCCCCAGACTGTGGTCCTACAACAGCCTGCGTCTTCTGTCAGACCAGACTGAACCCAGGTCATCACTTTCTTCTCTTCCCTGCAGCCTTTCCTCCACGCTGCCCTGCAGCCTTCCCTGCAGCCTTCCCTGTAGCCTTCTTTGGAGGCTGTGGCTGTGGTGTTTCAGTTGTGGCAGGAGGAGGAGGAGGAGGAGGAGGAGGGGGGCTGCCTCATGGAGTTGGGTGTTTCTGGTTAGCGTGCCCTGCAGCCCCTTCTGGATAGTTTCCCCAAATAGGCGCTCGCAAATGAGGCGCTGGTCCCAATCCATTTGAAGAAGCCTGCTGACTAAGTAGCAGCCATAGGACTCTTCCGCTTCGGGGGGGCTCCTCAAAAAACGGGTGGCCTCTTGCATGAGGCGCAGGGATGCCTCCTGTGTGACCGTCCCCTTCCTGGCCCTTTTTTTAGGAAGGTGGAGGGGAGGCACTTGGGATTGGGTCATGCTCCTACTGGGCCCAGCCACCTCACTGGGACCAGCCACCTCACTTGGCCCAGCCACCTCACTGGGACCAGCCACCTCCTGCCTGACACTGGGCCCAGCCTCCTCCAGGATGATGGGGAATCCGGCCTCCTCCAGGCTGTCCATGGGCCCGGTCTCCTCCTGCCTGCCACTTTCCACACATTCCTCCTGGATGGACTCATCCTGTGTATAAAAAAAGGACATAGTTTTAGTTTTTTTTGTGGGGTTCATCAATGACACACAATTTGCTTCTCATGACTAGCAAATTCAATGTGAATACATCTCTTTAATAAAAGAGTCTAATCAGACACCCTAATTTGTTCTAGCAGGTGCCAAACATATTTAGCCACTCTTGTCAATTGATATGTATACCCAATTTTGAGGGAAACAATCTTTGAGACAATTATAACATCCAGTTAACCTCATTAATATTAGTACAGTAAATATTGTTTAAACTAATTCACCTGACTCCAGATGGTCATATCCGGTTCATCCAGGATGGAAGACCCAGCTTGCTCCTCATCAGCCTCTGCTGGGGTGGAGGGAAGGGTGGGGGGAAGGGTTGAAAGTGATGCCCTGGCTTCAGTCTGGTCATCAAGAAAACGGAGTTGATTGTAGTACCACAGCCTGGGTACATAAACATCATCTGCTGATGCTCCTGATCTCATTGATTCCTGGATCTTCTTATGCTCCCTCTTATACATATTCCTCAAGACCCCAATTTTCTTGAGCAATGTCTCCATTGTTGCTTCCGGGATGGTCGCCTGGACAAAGGACAGAAGTCTCTCCAGCGTTGACTTCCTCACATGCTTGGCATAATACTGAGGGTGTTTCACCTCCCACAAATTCCTCATCTCTCGATATTTCGTAATGAAAGCTGTAAGGAACTCTGGATCCTTAAATAGGGGATTCATTATATCTGGAAAAGATAAAGTCACAAGACAAAAAACACTTATTAGGTTTCTACTAAACCCTCATCATCTTCTCCCTATGTAGGCCTCATCAATCTGTCAAGCCATATAGGCCGCTTGCTACAAAGTCATGACCATAAAAAAAATATAATTTTAAAATTACCTTCGTTTAGTAACGTCCCGGTCCACTATCACCTACGCACAGAACGTACGTACGACACGTGCACAAGGCCCCTCTTTATACACTACGCATGTGTGAAACTCCGCCTGCGTCGCCCGCCCCTGACGTTCGATTTTAACTCATGTTCTCCGCCCCCTAATTCGACGCACAGAACGTACGTACGACACGTGCACAAGGCCCCTCTTTATACACTACGCATGTGTGAAACTCCGCCTGCGTCGCCCGCCCCTGACGTTCGATTTTAACTCATGTTCTCCGCCCCCTAATTCGACGCACAGAACGTACGTACGACACGTGCACAAGGCCCCTCTTTATACACTACGCATGTGTGAAACTCCGCCTGCGTCGCCCGCCCCTGACGTTCGATTTTAACTCATGTTCTCCGCCCATTTTTATTTACGGCGCGTAGTGGGGTGAATAATGGCGGAGACACATCAGGTGTGTACTATGTCAGGTAGCGAAGAAAGCCCGGAGGCCGGAACGTCAAGATCTGTGAGGCCTAGATTTAAGGCCTCCAATATGTCCTTTGAAGAGATGGTGGAGATGATGGCCATTCTTAAAAAAAAGGACTATGATGGGAAGTATGGGCCGTACGCCCGGCCAAATTTGCGCAAGGCCAAAATAATGGCGAAGGTGGTGGACACTTTACAGGCTTCTTTTGGGGTCCAGCGCTCCAAGGATCAAATTCGAAAAAGATGGTCTGACCTCAAACTCAGGGAGCCGGATCAGTACAGACGGATCCGTAAAGTGCTGAAAAAAAGTAAGTACTTGTCGTGTTTTTCTCTTGCGTTGATTACCTTGTATACTGCTCCATGTGCTTTTCATTCCTATACGATTTTTTTGCTCCTCGTTTCAAACGATCTTTTAATAAACATCGTTACATATCTATAGATATATCTATCTATATATCTATATGTGTGTATATATATATATATGTGTGTGTATGTATATATATATATAGGAAGGCCGGTTTACCGGCCTGAAATTATGGGAGGAGCCAGGAGGGTATATAGCCAGACCATCCACAATGGTCTGTGTCAGTTCCAGTGCGCGGTAGCTCACATCACAGGGCTGACTCTTCCCAGCTCACCTCATGTTCGGCAGTCTGTGCATTCAATCGCAGGTGCACTCCGGCTTTTCATTCGTGGTCTTCGTCGGCGGTACCCACTCACGGTCGCAGGTAGTATCCAAACTTTCGTGTCATGTGCAAAATCTTGCGGTTTATTATGCTTCTTATCCTGCACCCCTTTTGTGAAAAAACCTGCCCCGGAGTTGTTGTCGCTCATGTCCCGACATCATTCGGCACAGGCATAGTACATTCGTAAAGTTCCTTCTGACAAATATACGATTCATTCGTAGACCCAAGCCTCCAGTCACTGTCGGTCGTTCTCAATATCACTCGCAATAGGCTTCACTGGTCAAAAAATTCATGCTCCATGGGGTTGCCATCTCATTCATTAGGAGATCAGCATATATCGTTTGTATAGGTTTCTGTGGCTGATTGAGGTGTGGTTGAGCCCACCTGGTGCCTTCTCTGCACTTGATTAGCCTGGGGGGATGGGTGGTTGATAGGTGTTCAGTTTCACAGTAAGGGATGGCATACACTCTACAACCAATTCGTATCAGATACTCCTTACTACCGATTTATATCGGATTAATTTAATATGTTTTACAAACTGTCTCATATCAGATGCATTGCAGAGGCCGACTCTACCAACTCACTGCATGTCCTTCGAGATTGGTCGTAGGTTTATCAATTGTCCCACACTCACTGTCGCAGGTAGTGCTTTCCTGCTACCGAACCGTTACTTTACGTTCCCCTTCGTAAACCACCTACAACTTCGTAGGTCTTACTCGGTTATTCGAACACATCCGTACTTACTGCCTTTCTCCGTTCCTCATTCGAGCCCCTTACGTCCACAACCAATCTGAATCTAGTCGCATAATCAGCGCAAAGATTCGGATCCTCTGCAAAACGAACTCCACCAACCGATCCGAGTCCAGTCGCAGCACCGGCTTAAAGATTCGGATCCTTGGCAATACAAACATCACCAACCGATCCAAGTCCAGTCGCAACACCGGCTCAATGATTCGGATCCTCAGCATACACAAGCACTCACCAACAGTGTGCTTCTTTCATCCCACCGATCCGAGTCCAGTCGCAAAACAGCGGCTCTGCGATTCAGATCTTCAGCATACAAGCACTCACCAACAGTGTGCTTCTTTCATCCCACCAATCCGAGTCCAGTCGCAAACAGCGGCTCTGCGATTCGGATCTTCAGCATACAAGCACTCACCAGCAGTGTGCTTCTTTCATCCGACCGATCTGAGTCCAGTCGCAAAAGCGACTCAATGCTTCAAAACTTTAGCATACACAAGCACTCACCAACAAGTGTGCTTCTTTCATCCCACCGATCCAAGTCCAGTCGCAAACAGCGGCTCTGCGATCCGGATCTTCAGCATACAAGCACTCACCAACAGTGTGCTTCTTTCATCCCACCGATCCGAGTCCAGTCGCAAACAGCGGCTCTGCGATTCGGATCTTCAGCATACAAACACTCACCAGCAGTGTGCTTCTTTCATCCGACCGATCTGAGTCCAGTCGCAAAAGCGACTCAATGCTTCAAATCTTTAGCATACACAAGCACTCACCAGCAGTGCGCTTCTTTCATCCGACCGATCTGAGTCCAGTCGCAAAAGCGACTCAATGCTTCAAATCTTTAGCATACACAAGCACTCACCAGCAGTGTGCTTCTTTCATCCCACCGATTCGAGTCCAGTCGCAAACAGCGGCTCTGCGATTCGGATCTTCAGCATACAAGCACTCACCAACAGCGTGCTTCTTTCATCCCACCGATCCGAGTCCAGTCGCAAACAGCGGCTCTGCGATTCGGATCTTCAGCATACAAGCACTCACCAGCAGTGTGCTTCTTTCATCCGACCGATCTGAGTCCAGTCGCAAAAGCGACTCAATGCTTCAAAACTTTAGCATACACAAGCACTCACCAACAAGTGTGCTTCTTTCATCCCACCGATCCAAGTCCAGTCGCAAACAGCGGCTCTGCGATTCGGATCTTCAGCATACAAGCACTCACCAACAGTGTGCTTCTTTCATCCCACCGATCTGAGTCCAGTCGCAAACAGCGGCTCTGCGATTCGGATCTCCAGCATACAAACACTTACCAGCAGTGTGCTTCTTTCATCCGACCGATCTGAGTCCAGTCGCAAAAGCGACTCAATGCTTCAAATCTTTAGCATACACAAGCACTCACCAGCAGTGTGCTTCTTTCATCCGACCGATCTGAGTCCAGTCGCAAAAGCGACTCAATGCTTCAAATCTTTAGCATACACAAGCACTCACCAGCAGTGTGCTTCTTTCATCCCACCGATTCGAGTCCAGTCGCAAACAGCGGCTCTGCGATTCGGATCTTCAGCATACAAGCACTCACCAACAGCGTGCTTCTTTCATTCAAACCAATCCCAGCCCAGTCGCATACCGACTCAGTGATCCAAGACCCCCGGCACAGCAAAAAACCCCACCGCACATTCCAAAAAAAAAAAAAAAAAAAAAAACTCTTTTACTTTATAAATCACCGCAAACATTTACGAAATGGCTTCATACAGCCATTCATCTTTCGTAGCAACACGGCTACTCATCGATTTCTCCAACCCTTCCCCCTTTCAGGTCAGTAGAGTTCTTCAGTTGATCCATCCTGCAACAGGTGTGGACAGTATCTTCCTCAGCTTCCCGGTCGACCCAAGTCTCGACCTCAAAAAACTAAAACTCCACTACTAGGACTTCAAGGCAGCGGACACCATGTCGCAGGCCAGCAGCGAGGACCTCGCCTCCACCCCGTCGTCACCCGGGGCAGACTCAGCAAACGACGACTTACAGTCTCTCAGAGCTTGGACCATCCCCAAGCTTACAGCTGAACTACGGCGCAGGGGAATACCTTTCCCTGCGACTGCTAGGAAAGCTGAGCTTTTCAGCTTGCTATTTCCTCCGCCAGCGGCAGCCCAATCGGGCACCCAGGCATCACTACAGTCAATCTCATCAGCAATCACTCAGCTGCACTCCTTGGTGACCACACTATCGGCAGCAGTCACTGATGTCCAGACAAGAGTGGGAACCCTGGAGGTACATCAAGCTGCACCCTCACCATCTACAGTAACCACCGCCACCCCCATGCCTCTCCTTACAGGTACGCCCGACATCTATGCCTACGTCCTCCCCGCACATCTCGTCCCAGCAGGCATCAGGAAGGACATCATGGATGGGAAGGACATTAACTTGGCATCCCTCCTCATCGCAGTACACGACCCAGCCGAAAACAAGTCCTATGCGTGGGGTGACGTTTCCGTCGTCCTAAAGGCCAAAGACCATAGGCTTACCCGCAAACTCAATATTGCGGAGTTCGCACTAGCATTTGGCATGTTCAGAGACGTGCTATGCACGGTCAACCCCAACAGGAGAGAGGAGCTGGACCTATACCTACACGCAATAGTAGATCTAGGTTGTAAATATGGGGGATGCTCCTTTTATGACTATCACAGGTCATTTTCAGCAAACGCAGCAGCTAGACTTTCCCAGTTTCAAGTAAAAACCAACTGGAGTACCATCGATACAGAGCTGTTCTGTCGCCATTTCGCTGGCCTACGTTCCCCACTCTGTACCAACTGCCAGTCGTCCACCCATACGGCCAACTGGTGCTCCGAGTCAGGTGGCAGACGCCCCCCCCCAACCCTCCCTTCTTTCCCAGCGTCACTCGTCACTCAACGGCATTTACTCAGCCGGCTCAGGCAGACAGATTAGGACGACCCATCCAGGCACTAGGGGGAGCAGCCATATGCAATAACTTCAACTTTGGGGGTTGTAACTTCCCCCACTGCAAACTACTTCATGTCTGTCTCACATGCCACAAAGCTCACCCCAGGTACGCTTGCGCTATGAAACAGCCTAAACCCGAATGACTAAGCCGAGTGCACGTCGGATGGCTCGCGTTTTACCTCGCCTCACACCCAACACCTTCACTGGCAGCCTTTCTCATCCGGGGATTCACGGCAGGCTTTCACACCGGACTTATCACACTCCCAAACACAACTCACGAATGCAAAAACCTGCTGTCAGCCGCTACCGACGAGGAAACCATCACCACCCTGCTGCAAACAGAACTAGACCGGGGATACATAATCGGCCCCTTTACACAATCACCTTTTTCTGTATGGAGAGTCAGCCCTATCGGCCTTGTGAAGGGCAAGTTTTCAAATAAACTTCGTTTAGTTTATGATTTGTCCGCGCCTCATTGTTCCCATATACCCAGTTTAAATTCCCTTATACCTTCAGAAGAGTTTACACTTAAATATTCAACGGTAGACTCAGCTATTCAATCCATCATTCTCGCAGGAGCAGGCGCCTGATTGTCTAAAGCAGACATCTCGGACGCATTCAAATTGTTGCCAATTGATCCGTGCCTATGGCGGTGGCACGGAATCAAATGGAAAGGTCTATACTATTTCGCCACCAAGTTAACGTTCGGCTCCAAAAGCAGCCCGTGGCTATTCGACACTTTCGCTCAGTCTCTTTCCTGGATTCTCTCACAACATGCGTCCTGTCAGAAAGTGATCCACTACTTAGACGACTTCCTACTCATAGAGAAACCCAACGAGCCCCCAGTTGATCTAAACAGCCTCAGAACAATCTTTCATAATCTTAACGTACCTTTAGCGGATAAGAAGGTAGAAGGCCCGGCACAGATCGTCACCTTCTTGGGTATCATACTCAACACTCACACCATGCAAGCTAGTCTGCCTCCCGACAGATTGACCCGCATCAGGACAGTCATCCACACATTTACTAATACGCAAGGCTGCACAAAAAAGCAACTGCAATCCCTCCTTGGCATGCTGAACTTTGCCATAAGGATCATCCCTCAAGGGCGATCCTTCGTCTCACGTCTCCTGGCGTTCCTTTCCCAGGTACAAGACCCCGACCTAATATTTAAACTAGACAAGGCAGCCGTAGCTGACCTAGCCAGGTGGGACGATTTTCTAACAAACTGGAACGGCATTCGATGTTTATCCCATCAGCGTCTCCCACTTCACCCCAAATAATCACGGACGCCGCAGCCCCCACAGGTTTTGCAGCTATTTTTGGCCACCACTGGTTCGCAGCACCATGGCCGCCAGAAATACTCTCGATCCCCGGGTTCAGTCAATCCTCCTCGATGTTCGGGATTTACCCCATTGTTGCAGCAGCCCACGTCTGGGGCAACAACTGGGTAGGACAAACAGTGACATTTTCCACAGATAATCTAGCCACAGCCTCTATTATAAACAAAGGTCGCTCCAAGTCCTTGGCCATCATGCCCTTCCTACGCAGGCTGGTGCAACTCTCACTACAGCACCAATTTAATGTCCTCTGCGTTCATATCCCCGGTAAATGCAACACTTCGGCCGACGCGCTATCTCGCTTTAACTACACAACCTTCTCTTCGCAGGAACCTGGAGCCGACCCGACCATGTCTGCTATCCCACATTGGTCACAGCTAACCCTGGATTGAAGCGACATCTTCATGACGCCACTAGTCTGATTAACCAGTCACTATCTCACAATACCCTGAAAGGCTACCATGCTGCCTGGAAAAGCTATCACAGGTTTCTAGAGGCTAACCCCGGGGCTATACCAGGAGATCTCCATCATATCCTGGCCTTCATTTCATACTGCCACACTCAGCTGAAGTTATCCTACAACACGATTAGACTCTACCTAGCTGGCATCCAGCATTTCACCTCTTTTCTAGATCCTAACAAACCATCTTTGTTCGCTACCCATGCGGTCAAGGCCATCCTCCGAGGCATCCACAAGCAGAAACCCCAAGTTAGCGGTAAACGCTTACCAGTCACCAGTGCCATGTTTCGAGACATGTCCACCATACTCTCACGCTCACCTTTCGGTTTTTTGCCCAGCTTGGTCATTCAAGCTGCCATCTACCTGGCATTTTATGGCTTTCTACGACCCAGCGAATTCACAGTCAGCAGCACCAGTCATAGGGCCTTACGCAGACGCCACCTCACGCGTCACCACAGCCACTTCACGATACACCTCGAGGTATCCAAAACACAACAGTCCGGTCCAGGGGTTGACATCAAGCTCTTCAGAACGCACAACGCCTGGTGCCCCGTAGCCATCCTAGATAGTCCATTAGCCCATTTACTTGATCCCTCGCAGGACAGCCCATTGCTGCCGTTCCCGATCAGCCCGCTTAGTACCAACCAGTTCACTACTCACGTCAGGATCCTTCTGCGCAACTTAGGCCTTGACCCCAACCGTTATTCTGGACATTCTTTCCGTATTGGAGCAGCATCAGCAGCCTCACGAAACGGAGTCCCGGACCACGTGATCAGGAAAATGGGAAGGTGGAAATCCACCTGCTTTGCTCGCTATATTCCCAATCCACAAGTAGAAATGTCACGAGCCTTTTGCAAGCTCGCTCTGTAAGAAGACCATAAACTTAAATTAAACATTACCTCCCTAAACCAAGTCTTTTTGCGCCCTTCTCTGGCATACCGCCCAGCAGATCTGGGTTTACCATACAGCAGGCCAGGGCACACTTCAGGTCTATTTATGTTGTTAGTCTTGTGACATGTTTATGTGTTTCATATCCATCAGGACGGAGGGCTCCGACCATAAATAGGAAGGCCGGTTTACCGGCCTGAAATTATGGGAGGAGCCAGGAGGGTATATAGCCAGACCATCCACAATGGTCTGTGTCAGTTCCAGTGCGCGGTACCCACCCACCCATTCCCCTTCTCAAGGCACTTCTCTTCAAACAATTTCTCTACAGAAATATCCATTACTTTCTTAAGGTATGCGCCCTTCTCTGGCATACCGCCCAGCAGATCTGGGTTTACCATACAGCAGGCCAGGGCACACTTCAGGTCTATTTATGTTGTTAGTCTTGTGACGTGTTTATGTGTTTCATATCCATCAGGACGGAGGGCTCCGACCATAAATATAGATATATATATATATATATATATATATATATATAGATAGATATAGGTAGATAGATATATAGATATAGATAGATATAGAAATGTAAAACATTCTTTAGGAATATTTTAAGTTATATATTTGTTTTTATTTACATTTAGTTAGATATTTATATTTTGTTACAGATATAGAGAGAGAGAGAAAGATCAAAAGATTATTAACTATATTTATAGATATTGATATCTAGATATCTATGTAACGCGTGGGAGGAGCCAAGGACGCTCTGTGCAGATCAGCAGTTTCACACAGTGTACTGCACTGAATCTGCTCCTGTCTAAGGCGGCTGACTGCTATAGTAAAACCTGCATATGCCTTATCATTATAAGGCACACGTGAGTGGATTGAAGTTTGCCTGTGTACATTGGTATCCTAACTATTGCACAATGATTGTTTTTTTCTCTTATTTGCCTGTTTATGATTCTCACATTGGTTGTGAATAGAAGCAAAAAACACTTTGGTACTATTGAGATCAATGAGCACCTTAATTTAGCAAGTGTTTTTAAACAGCTTTGCTAGTGATCAAAAGCTCTATACCAATCAGGATTCCACACCTGTATAATTGAACCTTCTGAATACATCCCTATATATTTATTTTTATGTGAATTTTTTACACATTTGGTGTCACTAATTTTTTATAGTTTTACACTATTTTGATTGTTGGATTTTTTATGAATTTTTACTCACCGCTGGATTTATTTGACTATTTATATTTACTTTTATATTCATTTTCATGCACATTGTGAAGCGCTTCAAATATCATTATTTATTCTTTTTAAGTGACTCTGAAAACACTCTCTTTTGATAGCAGCCTCACTTGGTTTTATGTGTAATTATCAGCTATTTAGCATCACAGCGCTTTGTGTTTTATATATATTTTATCTATCCGATATGTCTTTATAATTTTAAATATTGAGGTAAAATAGGAACTCTACACAAACAGAACATTTGTACACCACTTCACTACAAATGTTTGAAAATTACTATGTACTAAAATATCTGTGTGCTAAGTATATTCATTTTTTTGGTTCACATAGGGGAAAAATCACTCAGCCAACAAGAAGAACACAGTCCACCCCAAGCCAAAGAACATACTTGGGAAATCAGCCCAAGCCCCACTGAGGATGTGGAGGAAGGAGAGGTGGGCGACATGGGCACCCCACCAGGTGAGTGTCTGACACACCAGCTTACGGTAATCTATGCATGGCTGCCTTTTCTTTTATGTAATTTTTCGACTCTATTTTAGGTGATCTGGTTGTGCTTGAGTCAAGCAACAGCGCCACCCCCGAGGATGTTCAGGAATTATGCGACATGGGCACCCCACCAGGTCAGTGTCTGAGACACCAGCTTTATGGTAAGGTAAACTATGTATGTGTGCATATTTCTAAACACATTTTTTTGTTTCATTCCACTTTAGGTACAAGAACTGACTATTTCACCTCAGACAGTGCCCAAAGGCTAATTGGTCAAATAATGGCCTGGAATGGGGAGATCGATGAAATGCGGAAACGGCTGGATCGTATGCAGCAGGAAATGAAGGACATGATTGATGTTTTGGGTCGAATCTAAATGCCCTTTTTGAAACCCCAAAACATCGATCATGTCCTTCATTTCCTGTTTTGCTGACCCCATTCTGGGCCTTCTCTTTATTATTTTAGCGGAAATTATATGGCTGTTTAACATAATTTAAAAAAGGAGGGCTGTTTATAGAAAATACCTCAAAAATAAAAAAATAAAATAAAATGGATTTTAAAAAACAAAAAAAAAAAAAATGGATTTAAAAAAAATAAATAAAAAAAAAATGGATTTTAAAAATAATAATAAAAAAAAAAAGATTTTAAAAAACCAAAAAAAAAAGCCTGTTTGCGAAAATCAAAAAGCCCAAAAAAATGTATTTTTGATTCTGTAAATATTTAACTATAATTATATTTTTAAAAATTATTCAGATATTATATTTTTGGCTAGGAACATTTTAGACTAAATGCATAACTGAATGCATAACAACGATTAATAAAAACATCTCCTTAGGAATTAAATAAATGTGTGGTTTGTTATTTCAATGCTCAGTATCAGTTTGGTTATAATTGTAAAAAAGTTGTTTACAGTGGCAATGGAGCTTATTTAGACATTTAAAAGGAAAATACAGTTGGCACTACAACTGCTCGACCATAACCTAGGAGAAAGCCCAAAAGAAAGGCAAGCAATAAATATAATTCAAGATTTCAGCAATATTTTTTTTATTTAAAATATTTAAATATCATGGCCCATTGCAATGGCCCCCCTAACCATAAAATAATTCACATATTGCTGTCTAACTTGACGGGCACTTTGGGGGGCCAAGCCAGTACGGACAGTATCCAGGCCCGTAAGGTTGTCATCTATAAGTCCGGCCTCAGGCCCAACTGTTCCCATATAATTTTGAGAATGTTGATGTAAACTGGGGAATCAAACAAGAAAACCAAAATCATTAATTTTGAAGATAACATTGCAAGAAAATTATACAATTAAAAACATTATTCCCCAGCATCAGTAGAACATTAAATAATTTAAATCTTCTGGAATAACTAATATGGAAAGGCACACTTATCAGATTGCTCACCCCCTCTGATGGAACATTGATTACATTTTAGGGGGTTTTGAAATACATAAAAAAGATTACTTTTAGGACACGCAGGAATTTAGGGACTAAAAAGGCAACAAGACTGCAGTTGTCGCACTCTGCAAGTGCAGTTGCTACCCAGCTTACAGTAAATGAGGTAAGGTAAAAAGGCAGTCATGTTGCAAGGAGTACACAATCACATGCAAGGGCAATTAATGAAAACACTTTGTGGCTTGCATATGATTTGATGATGGAAATCAGCAGAGCTTCTGCTCATTTACTAAAGCACTGGAACAAATGCACTTGTAGAGTGCACATGCATTTTGCAAAGTGTAACATATATTTGCTTTATACAAATCAACACCACAGAACATTCTAGCAAATTTTTAAGGGGGTGGGGGGGGGTTGGGAAATCAAGCTAATTGCTATTTCTAAGCACACTATTTGGATTGAGTTTAGGTGGGGGGTGGGGGGTTGGGAAATCAAGCTAATTGCTAATTATAAGCACACTATTTGGATTGAGTTTAGGTGGGGGGTGGGGGGTTGGGAAATCAAGCTAATTGCTAATTATAAGCACACTATTTGGATTGAGTTTAGGTGGGGGGTGGGGGGTTGGGAAATCAAGCTAATTGCTAATTATAAGCACACTATTTGGATTGAGTTTAGGTGGGGGGTGGGGGGTTGGGAAATCAAGCTAATTGCTATTTCTAAGCACACTATTTGGATTGAGTTTAGGTGGGGGGTGGGGGGTTGGGAAATCAAGCTAATTGCTAATTATAAGCACACTATTTGGATTGAGTTTAGGTGGGGGGTGGGGGGTTGGGAATCAAGCTAATTGCTAATTATAAGCACACTATTTGGATTGAGTTTAGGTGGGGGGTGGGGGGTTGGGAAATCAAGCTAATTGCTAATTATAAGCACACTATTTGGATTGAGTTGGGGTGGGGGGTTGGGAAATCAAGCTAATTGCTAATTATAAGCACACTATTTGGATTGAGTTTAGGTGGGGGTGGGGGGTTGGGAAATCAGGCTAATTGCTAATTATAAGCACACTAAATACACTCAAACAAAATACATTCAAAATGAGTAGACTAGGTGGATATGTTCCCATCATTGCATGCTGGGGAGGTTATTGAAGGAAAATATACATGCATGACAAAAAAGAACAGGAAAAAAATCCTGCATGTGTGAGGCGAAAAAGGGGACATTCACACTATATTGCAATGATGGTAAGTAGTGTTTGAGGCAAGAAATACATTACATTATCAAAGATTACATAAAAGAACATGTGATGCTAATAAAAGAAAAATATCTTACCTTAATATAGTCCTTCTGCAGGACCTGTATGATGGCAGAACAGGTCTCTGGGATAATGATCCCCAGAGCCTGGGGGGAGATGCCTGTCGAGAACTTGAGGTCCTGCAGGCTTCTCCCTGTCGCCAAGTACCGCAACGTGGCAACTAGCCTCTGCTCCGGAGTGATGGCTTGCCTCATGCAGGTATCCTGCCTGCTGATATAGGGGGTCAGCAAAGCCAACAAACGGACAAAAACGGGGTCCGTCATCCGGAGAAAGTTCCTGAAATCCTCAGGATTATTCTCACGGATCTCACAGAGCAATGGCATGTGACAGAACTGGTCACGCTGGAGCAACCAATTCTTGGTCCATGAACTCCTCCTCGCCCTGTTCATGGACTGGTCTTGGTCTGAAGAATAAACTACAGCACCAAACACATACAATGCACGAGCTCGACGACGAGTACGTACAGGTAACATGGTTTCAAAACGGTCGGCTGGTCAGAACGCACTAAACAGAACGCACTGAAGAACAGCAAGGCCTGTGAAGAGCGACCTGAAAATCAGGAACGAGCGGACAATAAAACAAAGATTTCTCAATGCCAACTGACCAAACGCACTGAAAAGCAGATACAAACCTCACAAGCACAGACTGAACAACAGTTAAAACGAACTGAAAAATACGAGTCCCACAAGCGCGAATCGTCTCTCACCAAACTTCTACTAACACGAGATAAACACGAGATTAGCAGAAGGAGCCCAAAGGGTGTCGTACGGGCTATTGAACTTCCGTTTTATAGTCTCGCCGGACTTGGTTTACGTCACCGCGTACTAGGCTGGCGAACTTTTGTGTGGTCGTGTGTAGGCAAGTCCGTTCGTTAGAAAGTCTGCCGCAAGTCCGCCGAAAGTCCGCCGGAAGTCTGTCGGACAGGCTGTCGGACTTTTGTAGCTGAAAAGTACGACCGTGTGTACGCGGCATTAGATTGTGGCTGCCATTTAGAGATTTTTACTTTTAGACTGGAGTTCCACTTTAAGAAATACCATCATCATATCTGTGTTTAGAAAAGTGGCAAATCTTCCATGTTGGAATGAATTGCGTATATTGTATTCTGGGACTGTCTGCAGCATAGTGACTGCGACTGGCACTACACATTCATGCAGTTGGCACGCACTGATGTACTATTCATGTGGCTCCTGCAGGAGCCTAAAGTATAATTAAAGGCAAACTAAAAGGCAAAATTGGAGTGAAGAGGGATTAGAACATTTGTCAGGTCTTTATTGTTGACTGTGCCCCCAATTAGGGAGATTCTACCTCTCTATTTGTCATGTTTACCAGCAGTGTTGCCAACCGCCCGTAGATTTACGGGCAGCCCCTAAATTTAAGCCCATTTTCGGGGTGCCCGTAAATGTCTGTTACAGGCAGCGGTGCTCATAAAAAAGATGGCCGCGAGCCGACCATGTAACCGTGTATGCGCAGATCCGAAGCCGGCCGGGCTCGGGAAAACTTGTACCCGCTCGGCCGGCGGCGCATGCTCAGTAAAGTAATGGCGCCGTCTGGTGCCATTTTTGAGTCCACTCATTCCTATTTGTGACACAGCAACCGGGGACGCGCCTCCTGCACTCGTCGCCATAGACTGAGAAGGAGCAGTGAATGAGGAGGAGAGGATGACATTAAGATAGTGAACCTGTAAGATGGCTGCAGAAGCTCTAACAATAGTGGGACTCAGGACAGATGAGGAAAGAGCCCGAAGGATTGGCTGCAGAAGCTCTAACCATGATTACACTGGTCAGAGGGAGCAAAGAGGTTCTGCAGCAGTGACGCTTCTGTTATAGCTGCATCTATAACCCAGCCGAAAGTGAACCTGTAAAAGACTGGCTGTAGAAGCACTTACTACTTCCTAACACTGTTAAGAGAAAGCAAAGAGGTTCTGCAGCAGTGCCACTTCTGTCTTTGCTAGATCTGTAACCCAAACCTAAAAATGAACCTGTAAAAGACTGGCTGCAGAGGCACTTATTAATGCCTTACACTGAGGAACAAAGAGGTTCTGCAGCAGTGCCACTTCTGTTTTTGCTAGATCTGTATACAGTGGGGACAGAGGCAAACATTATACTGGGGACAGAGGATGACAGACCGAGACATGGCATTACTAGTGGGTGAAGCCATGGCATGCAGGGGGACGGAGAAAGACACTG
This sequence comes from Lithobates septentrionalis, assembly GCA_037952835.1. Classification (NCBI taxonomy): domain Eukaryota; kingdom Metazoa; phylum Chordata; class Amphibia; order Anura; family Ranidae; genus Lithobates; species Lithobates septentrionalis. The sequence goes on along the minus strand of JBBDGP010000492.1, from coordinate 710,207 downwards.
ATGTGCTGCCCTGTGGAGAGGTGAAAGGGGCACAGGAGCAGGACACACTGATGTGGAGACTGTAATATGATGGTGGACAGAGGGGGAGGCTACTGTGAGGGGGTGAGGAGGACACTATCATGTTTGCAGTCTCTGTCCACCTCCTGTGTCATGTCCGCAGCCTCTGTGCACCTCCTGTAGTATGTCCGCAGCCTCTGTCCACCTCCTGTAGTATGTCTGCAGCCTCTGTCCACCTCCTGTAGTATGTCCGCAGCCTCTGTCCACCTCCTGTAGAATGTCTGCAGCCTCTCTCCACCTCCTGTAGTATGTCCACAGCCTCTGTCCACCTCCTGTAGTATGTCCGCAGCCTCTGTCCACCTCCTGCAGTATGTCCGCAGCCTCTGTCCACCTCCTGTAGTATGTCTGCAGCCTCTCTTCACCTCCTGTAGTATGTCCGCAGCCTCTGTCCACCTCCTGTAGAATGTCTGCAGCCTCTGTCCACCTCCTGTAGTATGTCCGCAGCCTCTGTCCACCTCCTGTAGTATGTCCGCAGCCTCTGTCCACCTCCTGTAGTATGTCCGCAGCCTCTTTCCACCTCCTGTAGTATGTCCGCAGCCTCTGTCCACCTCCTGTAGTATGTCCGCAGCCTCTGTCCACCTCCTGTAGTATGTCCGCAGCCTCTGTCCACCTCCTGTAGTATGTCCGCAGCCTCTGTCCACCTCCTGTAGTATGTCCGCAGCCTCTGTCCACCTCCTGTATTATGTCCGCAGCCTCTGTCCACCTCCTGTATTATGTCCGCAGCCTCTGTCCACCTCCTGTAGTATGTCCGCAGCCTCTGACCATCTCTTGTCCACTCATTTATCATGTCTGCAGTCTCTGAGGGCGATCCTAGAAAGGAGTCAAGAGTAGGAGCGCCGCTGGGATGGGGGTCACAGGAGAAGACAGACATATATGGACTGTGTAGAGGAGACTATACAATTAAACCAGAGCCGCCAAGCTGCTGGAGCTGTCTGACTGAGCCCTGTACGGTGCACCTGAGAAGAGGTCAGTGACAGCGCCGCCAGGCGAGTCTGAGGGGGGTCACTGATGTAGGGGCGAGTAAATACAATAATGTAAGGGGACACTGATATAAAGTCCCCCCCCCTTATATTAGAACCCCCCCCCCCACCTTAGTGTATTCACTCTGCAGAAGGTGGTCTCTAGTCACTAGAGTTCACCTTACATTATGATCTGCAGCGTTCCCCTTTACATAAGTGCTGCCTTTCACTGTAAGGGGGGATCCCGCAGACTCTGATGTAAGGGGGAACTCTGTGCTGGCTGGGTTATAGTAACCTGACCTTCATGTCAATGGAGAAATATGGTTTTTGAATTTTGTTCAACTTAAACACATTACTAATAGCACTAGCTATGGGTTTATAGTTCAAATATTGATATTTGAACTGTTTAGCACAGAAAATTTTAGGTACTTTTTTTTCAGGTGTCAGTAAAAAATGTGGCTTTGTAAATGTTGGCGTCCTGCCGGTAAATTTCACTTCGGGGGGTTGGCAACACTGTTTACCAGTATCACCACGGTGAAAGAAAATCCTAAAAGTTGTTACCAGAACACTGGAAATGTATAAAACATCTGCACCTAGACTATAAAGTTGTGAATAAACAAGCAGCCAGCATTGATTTGTTGATTACAAAGAATAACATATAACTTCACCCCCTTCCTGCCCAGGGCATTTTTCAGCTTTCAGCGCTGTCGCAATTTGAATGACAATTGCGCAGTCATGCAACACTGTACCCAAATACATTTTTAATCATTTTCTTCACACAAATAGAGCTTTCTTTTGGTGCTATTTAATCACTGCTGTTTTTTTTATTTTTTTACAAAAAAAAAAGACCGTATTTTTTGGAAAAAAAAAATTTTTTTCTTAGTTTCTCTCAGTAAAATTTGTAAATAAGTAATTTTTCTCCTTCACTGATGGGTGCTGATAAGGCTGCACTGATGGGCACTAATTAGGTGACACTTATGGGCACTGATGAGGCGGCACTTATGGGCAATGATTAAGTGGCACTGATGAGGAGGCACTAAGATGCCGCACTAATAGGCAATGAGAGGTGGCACTGATATGCGACACTGATGGGCTTCACTGGTGGGCACGGATAGCCAGCACTATTGGGCACTGATGGGCGCTGACGGGCGGCACTGATGGGCCTGGATAGACGGCACTGATGTAGGGAACTGATGGGCATTGATGGGCAGCACTGATGAGCAGGCACTGATGGCCACTGAAAGGCAGCAGTGACTGGCATCACTAATGGGCACTGATTAGTGTCACTGATGGGCACTGATTGGTGTCATTGATGGGCACTGATTGGTGTCACTGATGGGCACTGATTGGCGGTACTGATTGGTGGCACTGGGGGGCTTTACTGTAATCAGGGCACTGATGATCAGTGCCCTGATTACATGTCCGGGTGTTCCCTGCAAGGAGATGCCGCTGATCGGCTCTCCTCACCACATGCTCTGTCAGTGTGAGGCGATGAGAGCTGATCACCGGCACTTCCGCATTTACATGTGACCGGCTGTGATTGGACACAGCTGATCACATGGTTAAAGAGCTGCGTGATCGGCTCTTTGCAGAGATCGGGGTCGCGCTGTGTCCTAGTAACACGGCGCGGCCGCGATCAGCACACTTGCGCGCCTCCGCTAGCACGCAAGAACAGCCGTCATATGATGTCCACCCAGAGCGAGAGCCGCACCGTCTCTCCGTCATTTGACGGTGGGCGGGCAGGAAGTGGTTAAAAGGCAATCTAACATTCACCAAACATTCACTGCAGGTGAATCTTCCAGGTGATGTGTTTCAAATGATAGTGACTGATTCACCACCAGTGTCTGTTTGGTGAAAGCCACATTTCAATGAACGCATTTATTTATTCAGTGTTATGTTTGTATAGCTTTTAAAGATATCTGTTTCACAACTGCAATAAATAATGAATGCATTCCCACTGACTTTCCCTGCCACTCCATTTATTATTTCAAGCCATGACCTTAAATACTAGGTCAGATTTCACCCTAATCCTCTCTCACTTCAGTTACTTTGACACTCGGGTTAGCAGGTACTTTTGACTTCATAATCTAGGACAGGGCTCTCCAAACTTTCTATACAAAGGGCCACTTTACAGTCCTTCAAACTTTAGGGGGGCCAAACTGTGGCCAGTGGGAGGAGAATGTGCCCTGGTATCAGTAGGGGGAAAACAATGCCCCATCATTGGTATTAGGCAGAGTAACAGTGCCCCATTGTTGTTGTCAGTGGGAGGAATAGCGCTCTATCGTTGTTGTCAGTGGGAGGAATGGTGCCCCATCATTGGTGTCAGTGGGAGCAATAGTGCCCCGTCAATTTTGTCAGTGGGAGGATTAGTGCCCCATCATTGGTGTCAGTGTGGGGATTAGTGCCCCATCATTGGTGTCAGTGGGAGGAATAGTGCCCCATCATTGATGTGAGTGGGAGGAATATTGCCCCATCATGGTACCCATGATGGGGCACTATTCCCCCCCCCCCCCACTGATATTAGTGGGAGAAAAAACTGCCCCATCATTGGTGTCAGTCGGGAGAATAATGTCCCATCATTGTTATCAGTGGGAGGAATAGTGCCCCATCATCTTTCATTATCGGTGGCAGGAACTATGCCCCATCATTGTCGACAGTGGTGGGGAATAATGCTCCATGAGCCAGATAAAAACACATTGCAGCTATGTTCCTACATTCCTACATACAGTGGGACCATGGAGAACGAACGTAGCCAGGAAATCGGATCACAGTATCAAAAAAAAAAAAAGGAATTTGGAGATATGGAGGAGGCTGAGGGCATAGAAGGGACCTTTTTTTGAGTTAAGAATACATACTTGAATAGCATTATCTTTTTTATAAACCAGAGTTTAACTTTAATGTAAAGTAATTTTTTTACAAAATGTAGGCTTATACAGCAATAAAAGCAGCATATAATGAGCAGCAATTCATAGCATCCAATTAGCAATCATCATTTAAGCTGGTCATACATGGTTCAAACCTCTGCCAATTCAGCAGGAATTTGAGCAGTGGCAGCCGGTGAAATTTTTTTTGGTAGAACAGTAGAACAGCTACCCCCCCACTGGTAGGTAGCACAGGACTTACCCCATCACCGGCAGCTTTCCCTGCTCGGCAGCTGCTCTTCACAGGTCATTACAGCGACGGCGGTGGCGGCTTCCGTTTCCTCCCTCAGATGACATCATCCTGTTTCCTCCCTCCTCCTCTAGTCGGTCAGTAGGTAGCACTTTCTCTATCAGCAAAGGGTTCCCCTGCTCTCATCACGGCGATGGCAGTGGCGGCTTCCGTTTCCTCATTCCTCCTCGGCGGCCAATCGGGAGTCTTCTCTTTTCGGCCAATCGGAAAACAGGTCTCACACTCGCTTCTGATTGACCGGATTGAGGATCAGTGTTTCAACAGTGAATTTTCATTCGCTGTTGTAACACACCTGGGTGGGCTCCAGTTGCATCCTCATCGACCCAAGCCCACAATATTGTGAAGCCTATTAGGGTCTCTGGCTCTAATCAGGTGGTTCAAAAAGTCTGACGTACGAAAACCGACGCTAGGGCTGCTATTGGCTACTGGCTATCAACTTCCTTATTTTAGTCCGGTCGTACGTCATCCCGTACAAATCCGTCGGACTTTGGTGTGATCGTGTGTAGGCAAGTCCGTTTGTGCGAAAGTCCGTCGGAAGTCCGGCAAAAGTCAGTCGAAAGTCCGTTGGAAAAAACGCCGGACCTTTGATGCCGAAAAGTCTGCCCGTGTGTACACGGCATAAGATGCAGTCATTGTTTGGAAATGTCAAGCAGCAATGGGTGCTGTGGTTGAATTTAAAGTGTATTTTCACTGCTCTCCCAATTTATTTATTTTTTTACCTGGTGGTAAGTTCTGCACAATTCAGATATTCACCCACCTAGCGGATCCAGCGTTGTCCACTTTCTCTTCTGGCAGCACTCGGGCCTGCTCTGCTATGCTTTGTTGTGACGTCATCCAGAGGCTGCCAGCTGTTCCGGGTTCAGCTGGCACTCCTCCTGATGACACCCTGCTGGGCCCACCCCCTCCATCTTTACTGAATGAAAATCTTTGCCTCCTGGGATATGTAACGTGCAGTAAGTGTCATGGGGGCCAGACAATTTATTTTAAAAAATACATAAAGAAAAAAAAAATGCTATCCGTGCAGAGGACCAGAGGTGGGGTGGAGAAGAGGGATTATGTTTTAGAGGGTGAAGATTTGCTTTAAATACAATAGCTGGCAGCGGAGATTCCACCATCTATGCTGTTTAGCATGGATGGAGAAATCTATGCGTGTATGGCTAGCTCTGCTGTTCTGGCAGCACTGTCATAATGAAAAGTGCAGCCTGAGAAGCTGTTATGAGTAGATGCGCTTTGCACTTTTTAACAGTGCTTTGTGCAGAGTTTAATAAGGAACAGATCCGTTCAAAACTAGTTTTCAAATCTGGGGAGAAGGTCTTTTCTTATACCAGGTCCTCATAGAGGCTGATCTTACAAAACCATAGGACCAGTAAAAGGCTGCAGGCCAAGCTGAACATACATCCCTATGGAGAAACCACTAGAGGGAGCAGAAATACTGTAACATGCACCCTTTGACGTGTGGTCGATTTACTCAAATTGGACAGTGCACAACCTGGTGCAGCTCTGTATAGAAACCAAACAGCTACCAAGTTTTATTGTTAAAGCTTAATTGAACAAGCTGAAGTTAGAAGCTGATTGGCCACCATGCAGAGCTGCACCAGATTTTGCACTCTCCAGTTTTAGTAATTCAACCCCAGTGTTTCCCAGACCTGTTTATTTATTTATGTACCTAAATTAGGGTGACCAGGCATCCCCGGGTTCTGGGGACAGTCCCCGGATTGAGGACACTGTCCCCGGACCAAGTCTGTCCCCAGTTTCGTCCCCGGATTGGATTTGAACAGGGGCTTGGGCAAGTTCAAAGACAGCCCGTGCAGAATAAAAAAATCAGAATTGCACCCCCCCCCCCCTCCTCTGCCGCTCCTACTAGCTTATGGGGGTTTATTTTTTTCCATTATCTGTGCCCTTTTCTGATGATCATGTGCTGGTCGGAGCGGAGGGACTATTTCTTCAGTTTCGGGCGCATGCCCATTCAGCTCCACTAGCATGTTCTTCTGCCTTGGCTCAAGTCACGGTCGGCCGCCTGCCTGCTTATCTCCTTGTCTTCCCTGGTGGAGTGATCTTCCTCGGCTCTCCACCCAGTAGTAGCCGGGGGCCCGAAGAGTAAAGCCCCATACACACACAGATTTTCTGCTGATTTTTGTCTTCAGATTTACCAAAACCATGTAGTGCAAGCGCCTGCCTAATTGCATACAAATTGAAACTCCTAAGGTTTGACCTCATATTATATGGTTTTGGTAAATCTGAAGGAAAAAATCAGCAGAAAATCTGATAGTGTGTATGGGGCTTTAGACTTGACAGGCTGTGAGGCGGGCGGCGGCGGCAGAGACGGCCAAAGAGTCGCCAAAGATTACTAGTAAAAAAAAAAAAAATGTCCCCGGATTTCATTTTAAAAATCTGGTCACCGTAACCTAAATCCCACCAGTAGTTTGTGTTTTCTGGCTATTCACAGTAATAACTCCTCCTGTGTATAGGGAAGGCTACGGGAAAATCACGCACATGGACTAAGGCTCCATTCACACTAGCGCGTTTTTTGATGCATTTTGCATTTTGCAGAAATGCACGGGAATTTTTTAACATGGGTTCCTATGGAACATGTTCACATCAATGCCTTTTTGTTTCTCTGCATTTTTGGAAAGGGTCGGGGACTTTTTTTCATGCAAAATGCAGCATTTTGCATGTAATGGATTTCAATGGACAAGCATCAAAAACGCAAGTGCACCGTTTTTGCAGCGTTTTTGGTGCGTTTTTGGTGCGTTTTTGATGCGTTTTTGCCGTTTTTTTATTTTTTTTTATTTTTTTTTTTTAATTTTTTTTTTTTTTATAATTTTTTTTAAGACTGTAAAAAAAAATGTAAAAAAAAAAAAAAAAAAAAAAACGCAAAACGCAAATCGCGGCAAAATCGCGGCAAAATCGCGGCAAAAACGTGGCTCAAAAACGTGGCAAGCATGAAAAAAAAACCTCTAAAAACGCTCAAAAGCAACATGCATAGGTGTGAATCGAGCCTTATGCTGGCCATACACTATACAGAAAATCGGCCGAACCCCTTTTCGAAAAACGAACGTTCGACCGTGACCGCAAACGATCTTGCCATCATATAATGACCGATAATCTCTTCAGTGGACATGAATAAATAATTTTGTGTTCGTTTTTTTACATATACCTAGTGCAGAAAGTTCGGACGGGAAACACATTAACCTTGCAATTTATCGTACGTTCGGCAGAAATTTTCCAAACATGCCGTTCGTTTTTTTTCCACAAAAACGTCACAAACGATTATCGATTTGTACCCACTAACTTGCCGAAAAACGAACGAAGTGTCCATTCGAACGATTTTTCGGCCGATTTTTCGTATAGTGTATGGCCAGCATTAGGCTGGATTCACACCTACGCATTTTTATTGCTTTTTGCATTTTGCAGATTTGCACTACAGTCCATTTCCCATGGTTTCCTATGGAACACGTTCTGTAGTGCAAATCTGCAAAATGCAAAAAGCACAAAAAATGCATAAGTGTGAATCCAGCCTTATAGAACACTTCTCATGAGAGAGACACATAGGGGTCATTTAGTAAGGCTCCATTCACACTAGCGCGTTTTTTGATGCATTTTGCATTTTGCAGAAATGCACGGGAATTTTTTAACATGGGTTCCTATGGAACATGTTCACATCAATGCCTTTTTGTTTCTCTGCATTTTTGGAAAGGGTCAGGGACTTTTTTTCATGCAAAATGCAGCGTTTTGCATGTCAGGCTCGATTCACACCTATGCATGTTGCTTTTGAGCGTTTTTGGAGGGTTTTTTTTCATGCTTGCCACGTTTTTGAGCCGCGTTTTTGCCACGATTTTGTCGCGATTTTGCCGCGATTTGCGTTTTGCGTTTTTTTTTTTTTTTTTTTTTTTTTTTTTACAGTCTTAAAAAAAATTACAAAAAAAAATAAATAAAAAAAAATAAAAAAAAAGAAAACGGCAAAAACGCATCAAAAACGCACCGAAAACGCATCAAAAACGCTGCAAAAACGGTGCACTTGCGTTTTTGATGCTTGTCCATTGAAATCCATTACATGCAAAACGCTGCATTTTGCATGAAAAAAAGTCCCCGACCCTTTCCAAAAATGCAGAGAAACAAAAAGGCATTGATGTGAACATGTTCCATAGGAACCCATGTTAAAAAATTCCCGTGCATTTCTGCAAAATGCAAAATGCATCAAAAAACGCGCTAGTGTGAATGGAGCCTCAGGCTCGATTCACACCTATGCATGTTGCTTTTGAGCGTTTTTGGAGGTATTTTTTTCATGCTTGCCACGTTTTTGAGCAGCGTTTTTGCCGCGTTTTTGCCGCGATTTGCGTTTTGCGTTTTTTTTTTTTTTTTTTACATTTTTTTCTACAGTCTAATAAAAAATTTAAAAAAAAAAAAAAAAAAAAAAAAAAAAAAAAGGCAAAAACGCATCAAAAACGCATCAAAAAGCTGCAAAAACGGTGCACTTGCGTTTTTGATGCTTGTCCATTGAAATCCATTACATGCAAAACGCTGCATTTTGCATGAAAAAAAGTCCCCGACCCTTTCCAAAAATGCAGAGAAACAAAAAGGCATTGATGTGAACATGTTCCATAGGAACCCATGTTAAAAAATTCCCGTGCATTTCTGCAAAATGCAAAATGCATCAAAAAACGCGCTAGTGTGAATCGAGCCTCATAGAATTCAATGGACAAGCATCAAAAACGCAAGTGCACCGTTTTTGCAGCGTTTTTGATGCGTTTTTGCCGTTTTTTTTTTTTTTTTTAAGACTGTAAAAAAAAACTGTAAAAAAAAAAAACAAAAAAAAAACGCAAAACGCAAATCGCGGCAAAATCGCGTCAAAATCGCGGCAAAAACGCTGCTCAAAAACGTGGCAAGCATGAAAAAGTCATTAATTGAACCGGCGCACATTGAAGCGCAAATAACGATAATAAATACCTGCGTATGTAAACTGCAACTGGCGCTAGGGTAACTGCGGTTTTCTCATTGATAATAGCGCATGCCCAATACAATTGGTTAATTTCATCTAATTGGATGTGTCTTGTTAGGCAATTAGTAGGTGTTCTCAGTTAGTTAACCCTTTTGATGCTAATCTCATTCCTATCACTTCTAATATATGTGTGTGTATGTTTTTCCCTCGGCCCAGGCGATCGTAGGTGGAGTGGTAAGATTGATGTCATCATACATGGCAGCAGTGTTTGCATTTATATATTATTTTTTGTACCTTCTAGCTCCTTTTTCCCTCTGTCCTTTTCTCTGCTGGTGTATCCTGCCCCTGAGCATGGCGGCTGGTTCCTCCTGTGTTCCAGCCGCCGCTCTCTCTCTCTTCTCCTTGTCCCGGCGTTGGCTCTGCGCATGCGCGGACCCGGAACAAAAACGAGGCCTGGTTCACGATTGAACGTGAGCGTCTCATACCTGGCGCTAAATACGGAAAGGCCCAATAAACTGAGGTGCCAACTTCAGTAAGGGAACACGAAATCGGAAGTTGTGAGATGACAGCCAGACCCTGTCCCCAACCTGATAGGAAGGCGCAGGCAGGCATCTGTGGTCAGCATGGAGTCTGTACCTATCATTAGCATGTCACAAAGCCTCCTGGACTTGTGCCCAAGTGGAACGAAGACCATGGAGATGCTCCTTTAACGTAACCTGCATACTTGCTCCATGCTGGAGACTCAAAGTGCGCAGCCAGGGATCTAGCATTTTCAGAAAGTAAGAACTAACATCTCCTGTATAATTTTTAAGGCAGGCTCACTGTAAAGGGAACTATGTCATTCCTCTTACTATCCTATTTACAAAAGTAGCTGTACATAGAGCCTGTTGTGAGCTGTTCATTGCTCCCTGCCTCCTGTCACAGCTCTCTAGTAATCCCTAGATAGCAGCTGCGAAAACTGACTTTACCTGCAGAAGTCTGCCTGGATATGAAGACATCATCCCTTCTTTCCAGGCTCATTCAAAGCAAATCTATGTACCATTTGGTCTGCACCAGAGCTCCTAATGATGGAAATAAGCCAGAAACCCTAGTGTTCCTGATTTAATTTCTGCAGACTGGCACCAGGTCATGACCCACAGGATTGGCCCACCAAGGGGTTGTTGGGTCAGAAGGGCTAAGGTGAGAAGACTGAGAGTAGTCTGGTCCAGTCAGGGGTCATGAAATGCAGCAGGCAACTGAGTAGTAAGGTCAAGGCAGGAGTTGTGGCACGCAACAAGCAAAAGAGTATATCTTCAGTCAGTGAATTTTCGAAGCTGCATACTTGCTCCCCATTGAAATAAGTGGGCCGGCCCAGGCAGGAGTCATGGCAAGCGATAGGCAAGAGAGTAGTTCCTGTCCAGGCAGGGGCCGTGGCAAGCGATAGGCAAGGCGGTTCCTGTCCAGGCAGGGGTCGTGGTAGGCAGCAGCCAAGGGAATAGTCAGAATAATCAGGGTTGAAAACAAGCAAGCAACTGGTAGGTAAGTATTAAAACTGTTTAGCTCTCAGGTAGCTAGCAATGAGACACAGAACCAGCCACTGCAAAGGCTTGAGTTTTAATATCCTTCAGGGCAGAGGAGACACCTAGCATCGTTACTGGGAACTTTGGAAGTCCTAAGAGCCCAGAAAATCTCATTAGGGATCCTTCATGGAATCCAGGAAGACTCATCAGAGATCCTGTGAGTATTGTAACAACAGTCAACTGTCAGCCAATAGAGCACAGGTCTCCAAACTTTCTAAACAAAGGGCCAGTTTACTGTCCTTCAGACTTTAGGAGAGCCGGACTGTGGCCAGTGGGAGTAAAAGGTCCTGGCATCAGTGGGGAAAAAAAATGTCCAATTGTTTGTTTCAGTGAGAGTAATTGCGCCTTTTTTGTGTCATTGGGATGACTTGTGCCACATCATTGATGTTATTGGGCCCCATTGTTGGGGTCGGTGGTAGGGATTATGCCCCTTCGTTGGTGTCATTGGGAGAAAATGAGCCCCTTATCAGTATCAGTTTTATCATTGGTATCAATAGAGAATTATGCCCTATTGTTGGTAGCAGTGGATGAAATAGTGCCCCCCGGGCCACAGTTTGGAGACCACTGCAATAGAAGAAAATCATTCAAGCCAATTCGGAAAGGAGGGATGATGTCATTGTATTTAGGTAGACTTACTGCACAGTACACTCTACATCTGAATTGAGAAGGTAAAGCTGATTTTTACACAGAATTTCACAGCTGCTATCTTGTGATTACAAGAGAGTTATGACAGAAGAATGAGGCTCGGTTCACACTGGTGCGATGTGAGAACCCTGCAAATCCAGTAAGGGGTTCCCGCATCTCACCTGAATCACACACTGGTTCACAATGAGGTCTACGAACTGCTGGGGGTGTCAATGTAAAGTTAATGACCCCCCCCCCCCCCAAATTGGTTCGCAGATTGCAGTGCGAACTGTGAAATGGTGCAGGAATTGGATCACATGGGTGTGAACACCCATGCGATCCGATTCCAGTGCAGACCAAAATAAATGTCCTGCACCATTTTGGTGTGAATGCTATGTGATCAGCCATACAATTTGTATGGCTGAAATCGCTCCGCATGTGATCTTCACAGCAATGCGGTGTGAATCACATGCGATGTCTGGCATCACACGAGTGTGAACTGGACCTGAATGCCATCAAGAACTTACAACTGCCTTTACACACAGATACTGTTACAATAGCAAAATGAATAGCAAGGGTCCTTTTAAGGCCAGATTGGGGAAACACTGCAATAGTGGATTTTCCATTGGAATATTTGAAAAATTCCCAAACTTGTAACACAAGTGGCTTATCTTTCACCCTGAAACAACTACGCAAAAGGTGGTGAGATTCCCAGGCAGCAGTGAAAACCTATTGGAGGATTAAATCTTGCTTCACTCCACCCAAAAATGGAGAATTGGTTTTGTATGAAGTGGCTCTTTGAATGGCCCCTTTAGATCTATTTTTGACAAGTGATAATAGCACACTATTCTGCCCAGCAAGCAGAGAAAACAAGCAGTCCGTTGGCACACCCGATAACATATCCTGTCGTGAAGAGTAAGGTGTCAGTAGAGCAGATCAGTTTGCACGCTGTTATTGTATGGCTCTGTGTGAAACAGGTGTCTGATTTACATCCAGAGAACGCGCCACAGCAAATGTCAGTGCAATATCTGCAGTTATGGCAAACAGAGTAATTCAATACCTGCACTCCCTCAGAATGTTCAAAGGATGAACAGTTTAACTTTTACCTAACTGCTAATGAAAGTCTGATAAATTGAAATGTTTAGATATGAATCATAACATTTAAACTTTTTATGCCTCATACACACGATCGCACATTCCGACAACAAAATCCATGTTTTTTTTCCGACGGATGTTGGCTCAAACTTGTCTTGCATACACACGGTCACACAAAGTTGGACGGAAATTCCGAACGTCAAGAACGTGGTGGCGTACAATATGTACGACGAGCCGAGAAAAATGAAGTTCAATAGCCAGTGCTGCTCTTCTGCTTGATTCCAAGCATGCATGGAATTTTGTGCGTCGGATCTGTGTACACACAATCGGAATTTCCGACAACGGATTTTCTTGTCGGAAAATTTGAGAACCAGGTCTCAAATTTTGTGTGATGGAAATTCCGATGGAAAATGCATGATGGAGCCTACACATGGTCGGAATTTCCGTCAAAAAGCTCCCATCGATCATTTTCCATCAGAAAATCCGACTGTGTGTACGGGGCATTAGTATGAAAGGGAAAAAGTATAGCTCTCATTTAACCACTTGCCCTCCGGAAGGTTTACCGCCTTTCATGACCAGGCCATTTTTTGTGGTGCGGCACTGCGTTAGTTTAGCTAACAATTGCGTGGTCGTGTGCCGCTGTACACAAATAAAATTTATGTCCTTTTTTCCCTACAAATAGAGCTTTCTTTTGTTGGTCTTGGATCACCTCTATGGTTTTTATTTAGTGGGTTATCTGTTCATACATAGTCAGATTTGCCTCTGTTCCAGCTCAGCTGAGTTGCATGTAGTTTCGCACTGTGCCTGTGGGTGTCGTTGTTACTATGGGCCGGTGTTGGAAAGGCAACACGTTGAAGTGTATGAGTCCTCCGAGTTGCATTCTGGGAGAGGGTATTTATGGGACAGACACCATGTTTTAGGGGTCTTTCGTTCCACCTGCTGGCCCTCCTGGCCGACAGGTATGTGTTAGGAGTACTACCTCGTTGTCCTCTGATCGGGAGGCCCACGTTGCTGCAGCGTGTGGGTGGGCCCAGAAGCCTGTCTGGGGCCTACCACAGTGGCAAGGGAATGGTCCTGGGCTGTCTGTCCTACAGGAAGAAGCTGGACAACTGAGAAGATCCCAGGGGAGGACCCGTCATGGAAGGATCATGCAGAGTGCTGGTCTGGAGAGGGGCCTGGTGACTCACTTGGAGGACGCATCCTAAAGTTATCTTACCGCATAGTACTGCCGGGTCGGCTTAAAGGTTCTAGTGCTGTGTTTGCTATTCATCGTAAACCATTACATCCTGTGGCAGAGGATCGTACAGGTTTCTATTTCAATCAAGTCTGTGGCAGAGACTTTTGTTCGTGCTGCGTACTGGCTGCTAGGTTAGTGAGAGAAACCTATCCAGGCGGGCAAAGATTCAACTCTAAAGTGAGAGTACATTCGACTACAAGATTCCAATTTACAATGATCCACTAAGAAAGGGTATTTGAACTTCCCTGCAACTCTTCTTCTGCCTCTTTCCTGCTACTTCCTTTAATCACGTTTGTGACGGGAGGGCCCGTGGAACTCAGAATACATCTTATGTCTAAGTCACCCTGTGCCATCCTGGCACAAGGTGAGTGAGAAAATATATCTTGGACTACTTAAAATGGGACATTAATATTTGTCCACAATATCTCCCAGGATGTATGTAGAGACTATTATTGGTTTGGTTGATTCTGAACTCAACCTGTTAATTGAGTGAGCTGATCACATTAGCCTCCAGGACTGGCTAGGAAACGAACTGTTGATGAATAGGCTGAGGAGGGGGGGGATTGTTGTTCGTATTGTTAATTGTAATTAGCTCCTGTTATTGTGTTTATACTACTATGTAAAGCTCGGTGCCCACAAGTCTGTCATCTGGTCTGGGTAAATGTTTTAGTAAATTAGCTCATGTTAACCACTTGAGCCCCGGACCATTATGCTGCCTAAGGACCAGAGGTCTTTTTCCAATTTGGCACTGCGTCGCTTTAACTGCTAATTGCGCGGTCATGCAATGCTGTACCTAAACAAAATTTGCGTCCTTTTCTTCCCACAAATAGAGCTTTCTTTTTATGGTATTTGATCACCTCTGCGGTTTTTATTTTTTGCGCTATAAACGGAAAAAGACCGAAAATTTTGAAAAAAAAATGATATTTTCTACTTTTTGTTATAAAAAAAATCCAATAAACTAAATTTTAGTCATACATTTAGGCCAAAATGTATTCGGCCACATGTCTTTGGTAAAAAAAATGTCAATAAGCGTATATTTATTGGTTTGCGCAAAAGTTATAGCGTCTACAAACTAGGGTACATTTTCTGTAATTTACACAGCTTTTAGTTTATGACTGCCTATGTCATTTCTTGAGGTGCTAAAATGGCAGGGCAGTACAAAACCCCCCCAAATGACCCCATTTTGGAAAGTAGACACCCCAATGAAATTGCTGAGAGGCATGTTGAACCCATTGAATATTTATTTTTTTTGTCCCAAGTGATTGAAAAATGACAAAAAAAAAAAAAAAAAAAATATTTACAAAAAGTTGTCACTAAATGATATATTGCTCACACAGGCCATGGGCCTATGTGGAATTACACCCCAAAATACATTCAGCTGCTTCTCCTGAGTATGGGGATACCACATGTGTGGGACTTTTTGGGAGCCTAGCCGCGTACGGGGCCCCGAAAACCAATCACTGCCTTCAGGATTTCTAAGAGTGTAAATTTATGATTTCACTCTTCTCTGCCTATCACAGTTTCGGAGGCCATGGAATGCCCAGGTGGCACAAAACCCCCCAAAATGACCCCATTTTGGAAAGTAGACACCCCAAGCTATTTGCTGAGAGGCATATTGAGTCCATGGAATATTTTATATTTTGACACAAGTTGCGGGAAAGTGACACTTTTTTTTAATTTTTTTTTATTTTTTCATAAAGTTGTCACTAAATGATATATTGCTCACACAGGCCATGGGCATATGTGGAATTGCACCCCAAAATACATTTATCTGCTTCTCCTGAGTATGGGGATACCACATGTGTGGGACTTTTTGGGAGCCTAGCCGCGTACGGGACCCCGAAAACCAATCACTGCCTTCAGGATTTCTAAGGGTGAAAATTTTTGATTTCACTCTTTACTGCCTATCACAGGTTCGGAGGCCATGGAATGCCCAGGTGGCACAAACCCCCCCCAAATGACCCCATTTTGGAAAGTAGACACCCCAAGCTATTTGCTGAGAGGCATGGTGAGTATTTTGCAGCTCTCATTTGTTTTTGAAAATGAAGAAAGACAAGAAAAAACATTTTTTTTTTCTTTTTTCAATTTTCAAAACTTTGTGACAAAAAGTGAGGTCTGCAAAATACTCACTATACCTCTCAGCAAATAGCTTGGGGTGTCTACTTTCCAAAATGGGGTCATTTGGGGGGGTTTTGTGCCACCTGGGCATTCCATGGCCTCCGAAACTGTGATAGGCAGTGAAGAGTGAAATCAAAAATTCACGCCCTTAGAAAGCCTGAAGGCGGTGCTTGGTTTTCGGGGTCCCGCACGCGGCTAGGCTCCCAAAAAGTCTCACACATGTGGTATCCCCGTACTCAGGAGAAGCAACAGAATGTATTTTGGGGTGTAATTTCACATATTTCCATGGCATGTTTGAGCAATATATCATTTAGTGACAACTTTGTGCAAAAAAAAAAAAAAAATTTGTCTCTTTCCCGCAACTTGTGTCGCAATATAAAATATTCCATGGACTCGACATGACTCTCAGCAAATAGCTTGGGGTGTCTACTTTCCAAAATGGGGTCATTTGGGGGGGTTTTGAACTGTCCTGGCATTTTATGCACAACATTTAGAAGCTTATGTCACACATCACCCACTCTTCTAACCACTTGAAGACAAAGCCCTTTCTGACACTTATTGTTTACATGAAAAAGTTTTTTTTTTTTGCAAAAAAATTACTTTGAACCCCCAAACATTATATATTTTTTTAAAGCAAATGCCCTACAGATTAAAATGGTGGGTGTTTCGGGGAAAAAACACACTTTTTTAAATTTTAATGCACTAAAACACACTATATTGCCCAAATGTTTGATGAAATAAAAAAGATGATCTTAGGCGGAGTACATGGATACCAAACATGACATGCTTTAAAATTGCACACAAACGTGCAGTGGCAACAAAATAAATACATGTTTAAAAGCCTTTACAGGTTACCACTTTAGATTTACAGAGGAGGTCTACTGGAAAAATTACTGCACTCGATCTGGCCTTCGCGGTGATACCTCACATGCATGGTGCAATTGCTGTTTACGTTTGACGACAGACCGCCGCTTGCGTTCGCCTTAGCGCGAGAGCAGGGGGCGACAGGGGTGCTTTTTTTTTTTTTTTTTTTTTTTTCTTAATTATTTTTTTGCTTTTTTAATCTTACTTTTAAACTGTTCCTTTCATATTTTTTTTTTAATCATTTTTATTGTTATCTCGGGGAATGTAAATATCCCCTATGATAGCAATAGGTAGTGACAGGTACTCTTTTTTGAAAAAATTGGGGTCTATTAGACCCTAGATCTCTCCTCTGCCCTCAAAGCATCTGACCACACCAAGATCGGTGTGATAAAATGCTTCCCCAATTTCCCAATGGCGCTATTTACATCCGGCGAAATCTAAGCCATGAAATGCTCGTAGCTTCCGGTTTCTTAGGCCATAGAGATGTTTGGCGCCACTCTGGTCTCTGATCAGCTCTATGGTCAGCAGGCTGAATCACCGGCTGCATTCTCAGGTTCCCTGTTGAGACAGGAGAGCCAGAGAAAAACACGGAAGACGGTGGGGGGGGGGGCATTCCCTCCCACGGCTTGTAAAAGCAGTCTAGAGGCTAATTAGCCGCTAGGATTGCTTTTACATGAAAGCCGACCGCTGGCTGAAAAGAATGATACCAAGATGATACCTAAACCTGCAGGCATCATTCTGGTATAACCACTCAAAGTCGTGCATGGCGTACCTGAAGACAAAAAAATGGTTAACAATGGTTAACAATAAAGCACAGTAAACAGTAAAGTATAAATAATTACATACCTGAAAAACAAACATGATAAAACATAATAACAATAACAATAACAATAAAACATTGCAGAATAGAATACAGTAAAAAAAAGAGCAGAACAATAGAGAGAGAATAGAGAGAGAGAGAACAATAAAACGACAACTATTTTTTTTTATTTTATATATATATTTTTTTTTACACTTTTTTTGTAACTAACTTTTCTAACTGTAACCGGTTCCAGGTTCGGGTCTCTCAAAATGCGATGGCATCTTGGGAGACCCTGTGAAAGTGCGCCTAGTCTGTGGAATGCTGTACCCTACGCTAATACTCAACTAGTGCATGGTAGCGTTCAAAACATTCACCAATGCAAAGACCAGGATTGTCAGGACAGGAGGGACAATAATAGCGGGTGTCACGCCTATATCCGCGCTTGCTGCAGACACAACATCTTTTTTGGGGGGTTCGCTGGGTAGGGGTACTCGGGAGGACATAAAAATGCCTCTCATGCAGCCGACTGCATTTGGTTGGGGATGTGAATGGGGGAAGTACGGGCGCTGCAGAAGCGGTGGGTTCCCAATTAGGATTGGCGAATGCAGCAAGAACGGCATTATGGGCACGACGGGCCTGTGTTTGTCTTCTTGGTGGCAGCGGGACACTACTTGTGCTTGCCACCTCACCAGCTTGAACTGCACTTATGGGACTCGCCACGTCACCAAGTGTTACTGCAGTGCTGGTTTGATTACGACCGGGGTGTACTACGCCGCTGGCGCTTGCCAGTTCCCCAAAACGCTACCAAAAAAACTGTTAGCGATCGCAGGGATCAGGCCTGACTCTGCGAACGCTGCAGTTATGCGTTTAGAGTTTTGTAAGTGACAGTGATCGATCGATACTGCACTTGGGTGGGCTGGGCCGGGCCGGGCGGAGGGGCAAAACGCAGGTGCTAGCAGGTATCTGGGCTGATCCCGCTAACACTGCGTTTTTGGGAACCCTAAACTGCTGGGGACGCTAGTATAGATCTGATCGGATCAGATATTGATCCGTTCAGATACTATACCACTAAGGGAGGTGTACGCTGCGTGCGTGGGTGTTAGCGGTACTGGCGCTAACCTGACGCTGCCTGGGGCTGGTGCTTGCCAGTTCACCAAAACGCTACCAAAAAAACTGTTAGCGATCGCAGGGATCAGGCCTGACTCTGTGAACGCTGCAGTTATGCGTTTAGTGTTCTGTAAGTGACAGTGATCGATCGATACTGCACTTGGGTGGGCTGGGCCGGGCGGAGGGGCAAAACGCAGGTGCTAGCAGGTATCTGGGCTGATCCCGCTAACACTGCGTTTTTGGGAACCCTAAACTGCTGGGGATGCTAGTATAGATCTGATCGGATCAGATATTGATCCGATCAGATACTATACCACTAAGGGAGGTGTACGGTGCGTGCGTGGGTGTTAGCGGTACTGGCGCTAACCTGACGCTGCCTGGGGCTGGTGCTTGCCAGTTCACCAAAATGCTACCAAAAAAACTGTTAGCGATCGCAGGGATCAGGCCTGACTCTGCGAACGCTGCAGTTATGCGGTTAGTGTTTTGTAAGTGTCAGTGATCGATCGATACTGCACTTGGGTGGGCTGGGCTGGGCCGGGCGGAGGCACAAAACGCAGGTGCTAGCAGGTATCTGGGCTGATCCCGCTAACACTGCGTTTTTGGGAACCCTAAACTGCTGGGGACGCTAGTATAGATCTGATCGGATCAGATATTGATGCGTTCAGATACTATACCACTAAGGGAGGCGTATGCTGCGTGCGTGGGTGTTAGCGGTACTGGCGCTAATCTGACGCTGCCTGGGGCGACGCATATCACCGCCTGGCGATTAGGGGGCTAAACCTTTATTCGGTAATAAACGGCGGGTGCCCTGACACTATAAAAAATAAACAAACTAACCAGCGTCAACCGTAACAGTTATACGGTGATCAGTGGTGAAAGGGTTAACTAGGGGGCAATCAAGGGGTTAAAACATTTATTAGGTAGTATATGGGGGTCCCTGACGCTATAAAACGCTGACGGCGAACCCAAATATTTACCTCACTAACTAGCGTCACCAGCGACACTAATACAGCGATCAGAAAAATGATCGCTTAGTGACACTGGTGACGGGGGGTGATCAAGGGGTTAAAACTTTATTAGGGGGGGTTAGGGGGGTACCCTAGACCTACAGGGGGGTAACAGTAACTGTCCCAACACTGTAACTGTCACAAACTGACACTATGCAGTAATCAGAAAAAAAAAAAAAACTGCTGGTGTCAGTTTGTGACGGGGGGGGGGGGGGGGGGTGATTGGGGGGCGATCGGGGGGGGGATCGGGGTGTAATGTGTGCCTGGCATGTTCTACTGTGTGTGTGTGTGTTGGTGCAGTCACTCACTTGTCGTCTCTCCTCGGGCCGGAACGGAAACTACCGACCCGAGGGGAGATGACATAATTTCCTTTGCTGCTGTTTAGCATACAGCAGCAAAGGAGTGTTCCCATTGGCCGGCGGCGATCGCGAGGGGGGGGCCATGAACGGATGGCCTCCCCCTCGTCTCCGATCGCCGGGGGACAAAACGGGACCGCCTCGGGCGGCGGGGGGGGTCCGATCGGACCCCCCACCCGCGGAAGGCAAATCACGTACCCTGTACGTGATTTTGCCTGTCCGTGCCGCCTTGCCGACGTACATCGGCGTGAGGCGGTCGTCAAGTGGTTAATTAGGTTAGCTTTGAGTCAGTCTGCTGTATAAATGTGTGTGAGATCTCAAATAAAGAGTTAGTTCTGATGTACTCCAAGACTGGTGTTGTCTAGTTCTTGGGGGTTCCTAAAGCCAGATCCATTGGGCTTGTGTTCCAGAACTTAGGAAGCGGTATACTGACGGAAGCACTCAAGCGAAGTGAAGGACGTTCCGTGACATTGGTGGCAAGCAGCGGGAAAGCTTCCTGCAGTCTGGGACATCCAAACCTCCAACTGGATCCAAGATCAGCATAGCAGACTTCAGTCACCCCAGCGGAGATATGGACCTGGCATCAGAGTTCCCGGGGCTGCTGCGGATCATCCTTTCAACATACACCAGAACGGTGTCTGAGGATGAATACCTGGAGCTCAGGCAGCTGATTCGGGTGAAGCTCTGGATTGGAGCCCTTCAGCTCGCTGGTATAAAACAGGGCAAGTGCTTTCCAACCCAAGAGCAACGGGCCAGTGACCAACGGGCATTGCGGATGGCATTCCTGGGAGAGCGGCCCTAGGAGCAATGGGTGACTGAGATGGACAGGCTGGTCCAGTAGGAGATAGAGCTGGACAATCGTTATCGGGCTCTGCAATGGCACGCAGAGGAGGGATATTTAGGGGAGACAACAGAATGCTCTCCGGAGGGATATGACTTTGGAGGCCCTGGATTGCTGTGGGAGAGCCTTACAGATCATTTTATGTTTGGTGATGAAGGGGAACCTGACCTTGAGGACCTGCGAGAATATAAAGAGGCTATGCTCGGTCTTGCAGGGGTCTCAGAGCTCAAACCTGATCTGGACCATTTGCTAAGGAAGGAACAGCATCTGGAAAGGGCATACAGGAAACTACTAGAACAAGTTCAGCAGCATGCCAGAGAATCGGCAGTGGAAAATCCAGAGATTGCCGTCCCCAAACCTGAAGTGCTGACAACAGGGCAGAGCTCTGCTAACCTCTGCCCAGAAATGATAGCATCTTCTGGGTTCCATGGACAGGAGATGGTGAACCTCTATCCCCAGACATCAGTTGCAGAGACATGGGATTTGATAGACTTTTCTGCTGAGGAAGAACAACCTGATGAGCCTCCAGCAGAAGAGCTGCTATCAGGGCCAAAGTTCACTGTGTTCTGCCCAGCACCAACAGTGGCTTCGGCCTTCTTGAGAGAAGAGGTAGTCGGACTTTCTCCCACAACACTGACAGGGACATGTGATTTTCTGCCAGCAGCATCTATGGAGTTAAAACAAACTTCTCCAGCTGAAGATCTGGTAACTGAACAGTGGGTCCAAGACCTCTGTCCCACACTTTTACCAATTCCAGAGACTGGGGATTTAATAGACGTTTCTGTAGAGGAGGAACCACCTAGCAAACCCCCAGCAGAAGTTCTGGCAACTGGACAGGGGGTCCAAGACCTCTGCCCCACACCTGTGGCAGTTTCGGAGGCTCAGGGTGAGAAGGTGGCAATCACTTCCCAGCAGCAGATACAGGGGGAGAAGGGAGAGGAGGTGTGTGTTGTCCCTCCCCAACAGTTGGCCAGGGTGAAGGAAGCGGACTTTCCTCCCCAGCAAAGATCAGTGCACCTGGGAGACAGTACCATAGACATGTCGTCCAAGCAACCAGATGAGGGAATGGAAAAGGAAGCAGCCGGCTCACCTCCCCAATGGCATCTACACAGTTTGGGAGTGGAGGAAGCCAGCCTCCTGCCCCAACAGTTAGCTGGAACAGATGGTGTGGGGTTTCCAGCAGAAGGGCTGGCAACAGGGCCGAGGACTGCTGGACTCTGCCCTCAACTAACAGAGGATGGATTTCCTGTGAAGGTGGATGGGACTTCAGTCTCCACCTGTATACCCCAGGGATGCTGGGCAGTGGGCCCAGATCCCCAACAGCATGACAGAGTGAGCCCAGTCACTCTGTCTTCTCTCCAGCGGCAGAAAGGACTCCAGGGAGAAGGGCCAGTCCAGGCCTATCCCCAGCGGCAGATATGTTCTCTCAGAGAGGCAGAGGTTTGCTGGGTGAGTAATGCTTTGTTTGGAACAATTTATTTGGGGTACTGTGTGGGTACAGGCATTAGAGGACTGGAGCTACTTACTAACTTCGGAGTCAACCCGTCTGGGGTCTTCTCCTGTGTTAGTCTTCTGCCGAAAGGGGAGAGATGTGACGGGAGGGCCCGTGGAACTCAGAATACATCTTATGTCTAAGTCACCCTGTGCCATCCTGGCACAGGGTGAGTGAGAAAATATCTTGGACTACTTAAAATGGGACAGTAATATTTGTCCACAATATCTCCCAGGATGTATGTAGAGACTATTATTGGTTTGGTTGATTCTGAACTCAACCTGTTAATTGAGTGAGCTGATCACATTAGCCTCCAGGACTGGCTAGGAAACAAACTGTTGATGAATAGGCTGAGGAGGGGGGGGATTGTTGTTTGTATTGTTAATTGTAATTAGCTCCTGTTATTGTGTTTATACTACTGTGTGAAGCTCGGTGCCCACAAGTCTGTCATCTGGTCTGGGTAAATGTTTTAGTAAATTAGCTCATGTTAATTAGGTTAGCTTTGAGTCAGTCTGCTGTATAAATGTGTGTGAGATCTCAAATAAAGAGTTAGTTCTGATGTACTCCAAGACTGGTGTTGTCTAGTTCTTGGGGGTTCCTATAGCCAGATCCATTGGGCTTGTGTTCCAGAACTTAGGAAGCGGTATACTGACGGAAGCACTCAAGCAGAGTGAGGGACGTTCCGTGACAACGTTTATTAATGCATTGAAAAAGATACTCAAGTGTCCGGTGCCTACATTGTCTTGTATTAAACTCAACGGGACCCTAGATCTGGTTCTGGTGAAATTGAGGTAACGAAGGTGACGGTAACAGCCCGCTATAAACCAGCAGCTCCACCGAGAGTTATTGCTACATATATATATTTCTTACTTTCTGCTATAAAACACATCCAATAAAAGTAATGTAAAAAATCTAAGTTTTTCATAAATGCAACATTGCGGAAGACAAATCGCACACTAAGGGGTTGATTTACTTGTAGCACCCTGATGTATAGGCAGGGTTGCTATTAAATTTATTTGCCAAGTGATAGTTGTCTCGGCCAATTGACTTCGGCCTTCTGGAATTGCTGCACTTTTCTCTTCTGTCGTTAGGTGGCTGGGTATCTGGTGACACTACATAAGACAAGGGCATTACAAGGACAGATTAGGAATGAATGGGGTGTCTCAGCCAATGGGCAGGGATTTTCTTGGGTCCCTTGGCCTGCTGGGTGAGCCTATTTATTTGGGTGGGGTCAGGTGATCGGTGTTCTATGCCACCTGTACGGCTGCCTGGGTGGACGTGTGTTGTGCTGCCCTGGGCTGCTAGGCCGAAAGCCTGAGGCCTATCCTGGGCATATCTGGCTGCTAGGCTTCCTCAGAGCCTATCCAGAAGCAAGGGAGCAGCGTAGGGTTGGGACTACGGGCTTGCAGACCAACCAGAAGTAACGGTTCTGCCAGCTGGATAACCAGTTGTGGTCGGAGGTAGAGGGGAAGCTGTCGCCACTAAGGGTCCATCCACCTTGTTACCGGGGACCACTGTGAGTAGCTGAAGCAAGTACTAGAGCAGGATACTCACCAGTAGACAGGAATTGGGAAAGTTCAGCAAGTGCCAAGCCAGGGACCCAGGCAGTGGAGGTGATGCTTGCAGAGCATTATTGTGTGCCAAGCCAGGGACCAAGCCGGCCAGCGGGGTGATGCTTGAGGAGTATCCCTGAGTGCCAAGCTAGGGATCCAACAGGGACGCGGGGGGCGACGCTTGAGGAAGATGCTGAGTGAGAAGATTGGAAGAGCTCAGGAGATCCAGTGGCGAGTGCATCTGTTAGTCTAGTGAAAGACTGGAAGCTCAGATGAATGAGGTTCTACAATAGGAGATTGTAGAAGAAGTGAAGGAGTTCATTGCAACCTTTCTTAGAAAATGTTACAAGATCATTGCCATAGGAGACAGCGGTCCTACTTGTTTTTCACACTATGTATTAGGGATGTGGCCCTGAACTAGTCCCATCCAGTTAGTCAACAATAACTTTTGTATATGCCTTGAAATGTAACTTATTATTTAAAGAATTTACGTATTTTCAAGGTTGCCCCCAAAGCTGCATCAACAGACCCTAATGCCACTGCATTGTATTTTTTAAAAACTTTTCTGCATTGACATGTGTCCCAAATGGCAGTGCCCAGCTCACAAGCCTTTTAGGACAGTAGTTTGTCTTTTAAACTTAGATAGCCAGAAATTAGCAACAAGATTTGTCCTCGTAAACCTAATGGGATTCACTTCTAAATTGTGGTTCGTCGACCTTCAAACAAGATTCATCAAACCCGGGCAGCATTACCCATCATCAAATTATATTAACGTGGCTGTAAACTCTTACATACACCCAGTGATGTGATTGACCGAGTATTACCTCCTAAAATATTTCTAATTCTGTTTGATAACCTCTTCTGGTGGCCACACTCCATTCTTCGTGGCCTGCTGTTCCCGTTTTGTGCCATCTCAGACTGCTTACTGGACTACAAGCCCAGATTCCCAATATAGCAATATACACCTTACACCTACCGTATAACTTATATATACGGCAGCAAAGTGGCACGATGGCATGGATTTGTCCGCTGCAATATCTCAGTTCCGCTATAAGTCTCTGATTGCTACCATTACTAGTACAAAAATATACAAAATTAAAATTAGAATATAATAATATTACAATATAATAATAATACAATTACAATATAAAAATAACCAAAAATTAATAAAAATATTTCATAGTTTGTAGAACTTTTGCACAAACAAATCAGTATACGCTTATTGGGATTTTTTTTACCAAAAATATGTAGCAGAATACATATTGGCCTAAACTGATGAAGAAATTTGATCTTTTTACATTATTTTATTGGATGTTTTAACCGCTTTCCGACCGGCTCACGCTCACACCGGCTCAGGCAAATTAACGTACCTGTAGGTTGCCCTTTAAGAAGCGGTCAGTGGGCGCCCGCTGCGACCTCCGTGAGTGTGATCATGGGTCCTGCGGACTCGATGTCCGCGGGGATACCCGCGATCGTCTCACAGAGAGGAAGAACGGGGAAATGTTGATGTAAACAAGCATCTCCCTGTTCTGTCTAATGACACTGACACTGATCACCACTCCCTGTAATCAGGAGCGGTGATCAGTGTCGTGTCACACATAGCCCCTCCCCCCACAGTTAGAATCACTCCCTAGGACACACTTAACCCCTACAGTGCCACCTAGTGGTTAACCCCTTCACTGCCAGTCACATTTACACAGTAATCAGTGCATTTTTAATTGCACTGATCGCTGTATAAATGTGAATGGTCCCAAAATTGCGCCAAAAGTGTCCGATCTGTCCGCCATAATGTCGCAGACACGAAAAAAAAAAATTGCTGATTGCCGCCATTACTAGTAAAAAAAAATTATTAATAAAAATGCCATAAAACTATCCCCTATTTTGTAGACGCTATAACTTTTGCGTAAACCAATCAATACACGCTTATTGCGATTTTTTTTTTTTTTTTTACCAGAAATATGCAGAAGAATACGTATCGGCCTAAACTGAGGAAAAAAAATGTTTTATATATTTTTGGGGGATATCTATTATAGCAAAAAGTAAAAAATAATGCGTTTTTTTCATAATTGTCATTATTTTTTTGTTTATAGCGAACAAAATAAAACCCGCAGAGGTGATCAAATACCACCAAAAGAAAGCTCTATTTGTGGGGATAAAAAAGGACGTCAAATTTTGTTTGGGAGCCACGTTGCACGACCACGCAATTGTCAGTTAAATCGATGCAGTGCCGAATTGCAAAAAGTGCTCCGGTCTTTGGGCAGCCAAATGGTCTGTGGCTTAAGTGGTTAATGCAAAAAGTAAAAAATATATATTATATCTTTTTCACAAATAAAAAAAGCAGAGGTGTTCAAATACCAACAAAAGAGAGCTCTACTTGTGGGAAAAGAGGACATACATTTTATTTGGGTACAGCGTCGCATGACCGTGTTATTGTCAGTTAAAGTAACGCAGTGTCGTATCGCAAAAAATGGCCTGGTCAGGAGGGGGGGGGGGGTAAATCATCTGGAGGGCAAGTGGTTAACAGCTGTTTTGCTCTGCTTTACTACATTTTAGAATACGTATTCACCTATCCCAATCTACTTATCTCACTTGCTCCCATAAAGGTCCAGTCAAATGTTGCAATCCCAATATGCTATTCCCAGCAGCATACAAATTATTTACCACAAAGTATTAATTTGGACAGTTTAACCAGAAGGGTTAATAATTCTATTTGTGGTGTTAAAAAAAAAAAACCTCATAGTAGCCTGATAAGCAAATGTTCATTTTAAATTTCTATAGACTCAGGAATATTGTATTAGGTAAGTTAGATGTATTCAAAGTAGTGATACTCGCCTGCCTCCTGAACATGCAAAGCATATTGAAAAGATCTTGGCTATGTCAATAAATAAAGCAAACTGCCAAAGGTAGGTCAAAGTGTTAAAGTGGCCCTGCCACCATCATGTTCCAAGGCATGAACCAACATTAAAATAAAAAAGCCTATCAAATAAAATTTGGAATGATCTGAAGAGCAGATCGCTGATTCTACCAACAAAATGGCGGCATGTTGGATTCTGAACATTGCACTGAAAGTATTTGAAAGAGGAACTGTCTGTTACTCATTGCAACCAATCATGTCCTATTTACATATGAATGGCAATTGCTGACTGGCTGCCATAAACAGCACAGAATCTGCTCAGACACTTTCACTCATGGGGTTGATTTACTAAAGGCAAATAGACTGTGCACTCTGCAAGTGCAATTGCTCCAGAGCTTAGTAAATAAGGAAAAGCTTCACACTGCAAAAAGTACCATATCACATGCAAGGAATTTTTTTTTTTAAAAAAACAGCATTTTTGCTTGCAAATGATTAGATGAAGCAAGTCAGCAGAACTTCTGCTCATTTTCTAAGTTCTGGAGCAACTGCTCTTGCAAAGTGCACAGTGTATTTGCCTTTAGGAAGTCAACTCCATGGTTTATTTGTTTTTCTGCACTGCATGCATTTATTTTTGGCCCATTGGCCATCTTCAGTGCAGGGAATATAAACCTTGAGGTTGATTTATTAAAAGCAAATACGCTGTACACTGCAAATGTGGTTAAAGCTTCACTTTGGAAAGAATACCCAATCACATGCAGGGAAAATCAGCAGAGCTTCTGTAATCAGCAACTGTACTTGCAGTGCACAGTAAATCAACCTCCATGTCTTCTATGGTATAGGACTTGGAGACCAACGGTAAAGGAAAATCAAGACCATACCAAACTGGGAACATGCTATATGAGGCTAGTATAGATCAATACGTTTAACGTAATCAATAATTTCGCTACAGTCTGCTGAGGTCCGAGGGCTGAACATCATATACCGTACCTAAGGGTCTCATGTGGACCTTGGGACACAGGTTGGGCACCAGGGCAATGTCTGAATGGAGAGCCAGCAGGGGACCCAAGAGGAGGATCTGGACTGCTCTGTGCAAAACCATTACACAGAGCAGATACAGTGGGGACAGAAAGTATTCAGACCCCCTAAATTTTTCACTCTTTGTTATATTGCAGTCATTTGCTAAAATCATTTAAGTTCATTATTTTTCCTCATTAATGTACACACAGCACCCCATATTGACAGAAAAACACAGAATTGTTGACATTTTTGCAGAGTTATTAAAAAAGAAAAACTGAAATATCACATGGTCCCAAGTATTCAGACCCTTTGCTGTGACACTCATATATTTAACTCAGGTGCTGTCCATATCTTCTGATTATCCTTGAGATGGTTCTACACCTTCATTTGAGTCCAGCTGTGTTTGATTATACTGATTGAACTTGATTAGGAAAGCCACACACCTGTCTATATAAGACCTTACAGCTCACAGTGCATGTCAGAGCAAATGAGAATCATGAGGTCAAAGGAACTGACTGAAGAGCTCAGAGACAGAATTGTGGCAAGGCACAGATCTGGCTAAGGTTACAAAAACATTTCTAGTGCACTTAAGGTTCCTAAGAGCACAGTGGCCTCCATAATCCTTAAATGGAAGATGTTTGGGACGACCAGAACCCTTCCTAGAGCTGGCCGTCTGGCCAAACGGAGCTATCAGGGGAGAAGAGCCTTGGTGAGAGAGGTAAAGAACCCAAAGATCACCATGGCTGAGCTCCAGAGATGCAGTCGGGAGATGGGAGAAAGTTGTAGAAAGTCAACCATCACTGCAGCCCTCCAACAGTAGGAGCTTTATGGCAGAGTGGCCCGACGGAAGCCTCTCCTCAGTGCAAGACACATGAAAGCACGCATGAAGTTTGCTAAAAAAAAACCTGAAGGACTCCAAGATGGTGATAAATAAGATTCTCTGGTCTGATGAGACCAAGATAGAACTTTTTGGCCTTAATTCTAAGCGGTATGTGTGGAGAAAACCAGGCACTGCTCATCACCTGTCCAATACAGTCCCAGCAGTGAAGCATGGTGGTGGCAGCATCATGCTGTGGGGGTGTTTTTCAGCTGCAGGGACAGGACAACTGGTTGCAATCGAGGAAAAGATGAATGCGGCCAAGTACAGGGATATCCTGGACGAAAACCTTCTCCAGAGTGCTCAGGACCTCAGACTGGGCCGAAGGTTTACCTTCCAATAAGACAATGACCTTAAGCACACAGCTAAAATAACGAAGGAGTGGCTTCACAACAACTCTGTGACTGTTATTAAATGGCCCAGCCAGAGCCCTGACTTATACCCAATTGAGCATCTCTGGAGAGACCTAAAAATGGCTGTCCACCAACGTTTACCATCCAACCTGACAGAACTGGAGAGGTGGGGTGCTGTGTTTACATTGAGGGAAAAAAATGAACTTAAATGATTTTAGCAAATGGCTGCAATATAACAAAGAGTGAAAAATTTAAGGGGGTCTGAATACTTTCCGTCCCCACTGTAAGTATAACATGTTTTTTATTTTTAAATAAAAAAAACTGAGACTTTAGTATCACTTCAAATAGTTTTATTTTCGTAATAGGACAGATGAATCCACTGACAAGAACTATAAAGAAATATAATTTTTATTATTTCCTGAAATTAAAAAACATAAAAGAGCCTAAAAAAAAAAAATCAATCAGTGTTATTTCCGCACTTAAGAAAGTTGCATATCCTCATTCTTCCAGCAGTGGCAGTAAGCAGTCCTTCCATTATATTAAAGGGGTTTCCCATTAGCACCATCCAGTGTTGTCATACTAAAGGACTTGTTCACATGTCCATTGAGCTGCATTTTACTGCACACCTCCACACATGTATAGTATGAGCAGGACCCATAGGAAACAATTGTTTTCGATGTGTCCTGTTCATTCACACCATGCATGTGTGTTGTTGTGCAGTAAACGGACACGGTGTGAAGAAGCTCT
This sequence comes from Lithobates septentrionalis, assembly GCA_037952835.1. Lineage (NCBI taxonomy): Eukaryota > Metazoa > Chordata > Amphibia > Anura > Ranidae > Lithobates > Lithobates septentrionalis. Next base: position 680,578 of record JBBDGP010000492.1, on the reverse strand, counting down.
GTGCTGGTTCACACATAATACGGTGACTGGCATTTTTCTGCACTGGAAGAACGCCAGTCACACAGTTGTTATCTATGTGGCCTGTGCACAATGCGATGCAGCCTGGAGCAGCGGTAAAATGCAGGCATGCTGCGTTGTATCATAGTGCACAGGAAGGCACTGCATGTCATTGTACAACAGCTCATCACACTGCACTGCTCTACTGTGACATGAATGATGTGTCACTTTGTGCGCTTCACATAAGGTTTACATAAAAAAAAAAAAAAGGGAGCCGTGTGATGCAGTAAAACGCGCATCACTCCGCCTCCTACCGCTGGCTCACTGCGACAGCTGCTTGCACACACAAAACCGCTCCAGTTTGATAAGTGGGTAGTGTGAACAAACAAGATATTTGGGGGGCACACCCTAAAAGATGCATTAAAGATGGTGCAGCCATAAGACCATACAACAGAACAAAATATTACAGCGCACACATGCAAAAAAACACATTTAGCTCCTACAGCAAGGCTATTTAAACCACCTAAACATTTTCAAAAAACATTATAAAAAAATATGGGGATTTGGTCACACCATATTGCTATATGGTACTTAAAGTGGATGTAAACCCAATGTCATCCTTTCTAAACTACTGCCATAGGGGTTATCTATAAGGATATACATGCCTCCTGCATGTATCTTTACCTGTCAAATGTCTCCTCTCTGTCTGTTATGAGAGCTACAAAACGGCATATTCTGTGGGTGGGTCTGTTGTCTGGAGCTCGGTGGGTGGAGTCGTGACGTCAGTAGACTCCCCGCCCACCTCTACACTCCCCTTGTCAATATGCATTTTCTTCTGTGTATTTCTAACACTGAAATTCTGCTATGATCTCTAACATCCAGTGAAAAGACAGGAAAGTAACCACATGACTTCAGCATGCCAAATCATGCTGAGGTGTGGAACAGCCAATCCTTGCAGAGGAGTGGGAGGGAATTAAAAAATACTGCATGTCTCTTAGGCTAGTGCACGAGACATGTAAATCACCTGTCACTCACAGCAAGGGGGAGTATTTGACAAAGTTTTTCTCAGTTTGTCAAGATTTATCTCACTGAACAATAAAAGAGAATTGCTCAGAGATAGATTAACTCTGTGTGGCAAGACTGGGCTCAAATGATAGGAAATCTTATACTCTACAGTATGATAAAAAAAAAAAGGGTTTACATCCACTTTAAGCCCACTTACTGCAACAAAATACCCCATGATTAGTGGGTCCTACACTATCCATAGAATGGGAGATCCTGCTTCTCTGAACCATGGGAGCAATACACTCCTCTATGTGGGAGAACTAAAGGTCTCCACCCATGACACAGGTGGACATTAATGAGAGGCACTGATGAGGGATTGGGGTGCTCCAGCCCAAAAGAATTCAGTCAGAATCCATACAATAGACAAACCAGATATTTGGGGGGCACACCCTAAATGATGCATTAAAGATGGTGCAGCCATAAGACCATACAACAGAACAAAATATTACAGCGCACACATGCAAAAAAAAAACACATTTAGCTCCTACAGCAAGGCTATTTAAAACACCTAAACATTTTCAAAAAACATTATAAAACAGAACAAAATATTACAGCGCACTCATGCAAAAGACATTTACCTCCTACTGCAAGGCTATTTAAAACACCTAGACACTATATGTCTAGGGGACATATATATAAATATTTGTCTTCCTCTTCCTGCTTATAGTTGGCCAATCACACTTTTTTTGCAAGATGTTAAAAAAAAAAATAGGACTTTTCCCGTCATACTTACCTGTAACATCCTTTTCTTGGAGTACATCACGGGACACAGAGCAACCATAATAATGACTATATGGGTTATACGCCACCTACGGTGGAATCGACACTGGCAGATAGTCAAACAGGAAGTCCACCCCTATATAACCCTACACAGGAAGGACCGCAGTTTTGTAGCAAAGCAATGGATATCCCCAAAAAGATGGGAGGGACCTCTGTGTCCTGTGATGTACTCCAAGAAAAGGATTTTACAGGTAAGTAAAAATCCTAATTTCTTTATCGTACATCACGGAACACAGAGCAACCATAATAATGACTATATGGGATGTCCTAAAGAAATGCACTTGAGGGGAGGGAGACACAATCACATAAACTGCCACCTGAGAAGGACTCCTTCTGCCTCCCAAAACATACTGCGGCCAAAGCAGTATCCTCTGTGGCTTTGATATCTATTTGGTAACATTCTGTGAATGTATGAACAGAAGACCATGTGATGGCCTTAAATCCTGAGCCACTGACACCTGATGGCAGATGGCCCAAGATGCCCCCCAAACACCTGGTAGTGAGCGCTTTTACCAAAAAAAGGGATGGGGGACCTTGCCCTTTCAAGCCATAGGCTCAAATGATAAACTGGCAAATCCAATGAAAACCCTAGTTAGACTTACCGGTAAAGGTATTTCTACGAGTCTTTCAGGACAGCACCTGGAGAGAGTGCAGCTCCACCCACTTTCCCAGGAAACACTGCAGTCAGTTTCTTTAAAGACCGGACGCTTCCACCATGGCCTCAGTTGTTTATAGAGTACCTTCAGCCATGCTGAAATTAGATAAGCAGAACATAGCAATAACACATTTTATAACTAAACTTAGGGCGGGTCATCGGCGCTGTCCTGAAAGACTCGTAGAAATACCGTTACCGGTAAGTCTAACTAGGGTCTTCTCCCTTCGTCTTTCAGGACAGCACCTGGAGATGATAAAAGAGTACTTACTCTAGGGTGGGACCACCGCCTGCAGGACTTTCCTGCCGAACGATTGTTCCGCTGCTGATAGCAAGTCCAACCTGTAGTGGCGGGTGAAGGTGGAGAAACTCGTCCATGTGGCCGCTTTACAGATCTGACCCGGAGAAGCCCCTGCCCTCTCTGCCCAGGACGTTGCTACTGCCCTTGTTGAATGGGCCACTACCCCCTTAGGGGGATCTGCCCCTGAAGCTCTATAGGCTTCACTGATGGCCATTCTTAGCCATCTACCTATAGTGTTTTTAGACGAACTATACCCCGTACGTGGTCCAGAGAATAGAACAAAGAAAATTTGATTTTCTGAAATCTTTTGTTATTTCTATATAGTGTAGTAACAAAAAATTCACAGTGTGGCGCTATTTGTTAAGTGTGTACAATATGAGAGCCTAAGCGTTAAATAACATCAAATCATACAATGTAAATAAGGAAAATACCACGTAAACACCTGTGACAGTGACTAGTGAACAAAATAATAATACATATATGTGTTCAATTAAAATAAACATCAAAAACAATATCAAATATAAAGTCCATAACACCAAAAAAAGTCTGTGATGACAGTGCATAAATGATGATGAGCAGGTGTTTTCTTGTACGTGCAGAAAAATTAGTTAGACCCGGTAGCCTGGTAGATGAATGGACCATAGAAGACCAGAGGTGCACAGAAGTTTTGGAAACAGTGCCAGGACCATCACCAGAAAGTATGGAGGCTTACCAGAAGTAGTGGCCTGAAATAGCATATGCCAAACAGGTCAAGAAAGCTTGATGACCAACAGGTCTAGATGTATTATCTGGTCAGATGTCATCACCGCACAAAACGAGGGAAGGGGGAAAATGATCAGCACGACTTCCTCATTAGTAAACGTACCACCATAAGCCAAGCGAAATATTCGTGTTGCATGTGAGGGATGAAAACACTCACATAGTATAATAACGTTTAAACTTGGATTTATTTAAAAATAGCAATAAAAAACAAACTCACATTTTTTGCAGATCAGAATAGCATATAAATCGTGTAGCGGTAGTCGTGAGGGGTCCACCCGACATGTTTCAACTAAAAAAGTCGTCTTCTGGGGTGTGGAACCCTCTCACCCCACCGCTCTATTTATAGACAGAGAATGACCCCCACTGGAAGTGTCCGAAACCGGAAGTGATTTGAATGACCCTATTTCCGGTCAGAGGGGCATATATTAAAAATTATTTTTATTTTTAGAGCCAGGCTATGATTCTTATATTTTAAATAAAAAGGAGAGATCATTTTTAGTTCCCCTCGTCCCACGTATCCCAGTTATGTATTATTTGCCCAAAGTTCATAAAGACCCCCTTCACCCCCCAGGTCGACCCATAATTAGTGGCATCGACTCAGTCACTTCTAGAATCGGGAAGTACATAGATTTTTTTCTCCAGCCATCTGTACGTAAGATGCCATCCTATCTAAAGGATACTAAGGATGTGATCAGATTACTATCAAATGTTCCCCATTCTGGTGACCTTATTATGGCCACTGCGGACGTGGCGTCCCTCTACACCTGTATTCCGCACCGTGAGGGTGTGGACGCGGTAAAATGTTTTCTGAATAGGGATGTCTCCCTTGCCTCACCCCAGATCAATTTTTTTATTGATTTAATTGAGTTTGCGACACAACGTAACTATTTCTGGTTCAATGGCAAGTACTATCGCCAACATAGGGGGGTGGCAATGGGAGCAAAGTTTGCTCCCAGCTTGGCTAACTTGTTCATGGCCAAGTGGTAGGAGGACGTCGTCTATGCCATGAATAACCCACATCTTTTGCTGTGGCCTCGGTACATAGACGACGTCCTCCTCCTGTGGACGGGTAGCCATGCTGATCTGATTGACTTCATGACGATTTTGAATGCTAATGATAGGGGTATTGCCCTGACATTTGAGGCCAGTACCACTTCAGTCCATTTCTTGGATTTGGCCATTGATAGAAAAGAAGGTGGATTTAGTTTTAGTACTTATTTTAAGTCCACCGATAGAAACGGCTATATATCAACTGATAGCTGTCACCATAGCTCTTGGATCAAATCAGTCCCTAGGAGTCAGTTCTTACGGTTGCGTAGGAACTGTACTAATCGAGATATCTATATGGTTCAGGCTGGGTTACTCAAAGACAGGTTTGTTGAAAAGGGCTATAACCCGTCCGACCTGGATAGAGAGATTGTGAATGCCTGCAATGTAGATCGTCAGTTACTATTGCAGGACAAACCCAAACAACCCAATGATGAATTCAAGTGGTCATTTCTGACGTCCTTTTCTATGCAACACAAAGATATTAAAAAGGTCTTTGAACATCATTGGGATGTTTTAAAAACGGACAAAATATTGGGACCACTGTTACCTGACACCCCCAAGGTGGTTTTTAGGGGTGTTCCATCTCTCAGGAACAAGTTGGCACCCAATGTTATTGATCCACCAAAGAAACCATCTTTCTTTCATAATTTGACTGTTTTTTTTCCTTGCAAGAAATGTTTGGTCTGCCAGTATAATACCTGTGGCAGAAGGGCGAGCCATGAATTTACCTCTACCGTGACTGGCCGCACATATGCAATCAAGCAATTTTGCACGTGTGCTACCACCGGGATTGTCTACCTGCTAACCTGCCCTTGTGGCAAACAATATGTGGGCCGTACTATTAGATCCTTTACTGTACGTGTCTCAGAGCATATTAACCTTATCAAGGCAGGTAGTACCAAACATACTGTCCATAGGCATTATAGGGAATGTCATGATAGAAATCCTGCTGGCACTCAGTTCCTTGTCATAGATAAATACACGGCCCCATGGCGGGGGGGGGTCGACTCTTAGGGGTGTCTCCCGCCTGGAGACTTACTGGATTTATGAATTGGGGTCTCATTTTCCGCAAGGTATTAATGTTGAATGGGACATCAATTCTTTTATTAATCAGGTGTGAATTTAGATTTGATCTCTCCCCTATATATATATTTTTTATTTATTTATTTTTTTATATTTTTTTATTTATTTTTTATTTTTTTATTTTAATTTCTAGTATTTATGCTAGCCCGATAAGCGATGATTTCGGCATTTTTTATGTAGCGATATGGTATTGTCTGACTCTCTATGTTTTTATTTATGTTTATATACTGTATATGCAATTTTGTTATTATGGCTGTACATAAGATTGCTTCGATGCCCCCTACTGGCAGTGTCCGGTAGGCTTTTTTATCTGAATTCACATTTTAGATTATGGGATATTGTTCCCGTCTTTTTATGATTTATACTTAAAACAACCGTTTATAACTTGTTTTAACCTTTTAGATTTTTGTAAGTACTTTAAGTCTTTTTGCAATTTATTATTCTTATAAGTTCTCATATCTTCAGCACTACACTTTCCACCCTTGATGACACTTTTTTGTCCTTTCCGCCCCTTTATTAGGAGTTTGGGTCCCATTTCCTGTGTTTTGGTGATAGTGCTGGATGTAGTTAAACTACCTGAGAACGAGGCTTGGTTAATACCTTTGAGCGCACCGCCATCGTTATTCGACCATACGCGTGACGTCATCGCGTCATTCGACGGCCGATCGAAAACGAGGCCTGGGTGACGCCTTTGGAGCGCACTGATGTTGTTACCTGGCCATAGGCGTGATGTCATTACGCCACCGCGCCCAAACGAGGCTTGACACTGAGTGTGGAGCGCAGCGGTGCGGATACGCTCTCACTCATTGGATAGAGCTACTGACAGTGAGGCTTGGTTACGGATTTAACCATCCGGACCAAAGCCAATCTATCTAATAGCTTATATTATTTTGTTGTTTGGGTCTTACATTTGAGCATATGTTCTCAGCATCTAGTCCTCAGATGTGTGGCTCTAAAAATAAAAATAATTTTTAATATATGCCCCTCTGACCGGAAATAGGGTCATTCAAATCACTTCCGGTTTCGGACACTTCCAGTGGGGGTCATTCTCTGTCTATAAATAGAGCGGTGGGGTGAGAGGGTTCCACACCCCAGAAGACGACTTTTTTAGTTGAAACATGTCGGGTGGACCCCTCACGACTACCGCTACACGATTTATATGCTATTCTGATCTGCAAAAAATGTGAGTTTGTTTTTTATTGCTATTTTTAAATAAATCCAAGTTTAAACGTTATTATACTATGTGAGTGTTTTCATCCCTCACATGCAACACAAATCTTTCGCTTGGCTTATGGTGGTACGTTTACTAATGAGGAAGTCGTGCTGATCATTTTCCCCCCTTCCCTCGTTTTGTGCGGTGATGACATCTGACCAGATAATACATCTAGACCTGTTGGTCATCAAGCTTTCTTGACCTGTTTGGCATATGCTATTTCAGGCCACTACTTCTGGTAAGCCTCCATACTTTCTGGTGATGGTCCTGGCACTGTTTCCAAAACTTCTGTGCACCTCTGGTCTTCTATGGTCCATTCATCTACCAGGCTACCGGGTCTAACTAATTTTTCTGCACGTACAAGAAAACACCTGCTCATCATCATTTATGCACTGTCATCACAGACTTTTTTTTGGTGTTATGGACTTTATATTTGATATTGTTTTTGATGTTTATTTTAATTGAACACATATATGTATTATTATTTTGTTCACTAGTCACTGTCACAGGTGTTTACGTGGTATTTTCCTTATTTACATTGTATGATTTGATGTTATTTAACGCTTAGGCTCTCATATTGTACACACTTAACAAATAGCGCCACACTGTGAATTTTTTGTTGTTATTTTTGTCCCTGAGTCTACGGGTGTGTTGGCTGCTTCCTTAGTTTTCTCTTAGCGCAGCGCTGTACCATACTTTTTTCTATATAGTGTAGTAAACACCTTCTCACGTCCAGGGTATGGAAAGACTTTTCTTTAGAACTGGATGGTGTAGGGCAAAAGGTAGGGAGAACTATTTCTTGTGCCCTATGAAACGTTGTTGCCACTTTTGGCAGAAAACCCGGGTCAGTTTTTAGCACTACCCGGTCTGGAAATATATAACAGAAAGGTTCCTTTATGGAAAGAGCTTGCAACTCGCTTACTCTTCTAGCTGAAGTAACTGCTACTAACAGGACTAGTTTTAGCGAACATAGTTTGATTGATGCTTCCTCTGGTGGTTCAAAAGGCCTTTTGATTAGACCTTGTAGAACCAAAGATAAGTCCCATCTAGGAAAAAAATTAAAAGGTATTGGCCTAGCTCTGGCCAATGCCTTGAAAAATCTAATAATAAGCGGTTCCTTAGATAGTTGTCTCTCAAGGAAAACCGATAATGCAGCTACTTGTACCTTCAGGGTACTAGCTGCCAATCCCATCTCCATTCCCTCATGGAGAAACTCTAGGACTGAAACAATTTCCTGTGGTGAGAGCTTCTTAGCCGTGCACCAGGAATTAAACCGCTTCCACGTTTTGAAATAAATGGCTCTGGTAACCTCCTTACGACTATTCAAAAGGGTACCAGCTTATCTGAAAGACCCTTTCTCTTTAACATCTGCCCCTCAGTACCCACCCTGTCAGCTTGAGGTGCTTGATATTTGGATGATGAAGGGGTCCCTGGGTTAGAAGATCTTTCCGCAGTGGAAGAACCCAATAAGGTTCTACCGCCATCCTCTGTACTGTTGCAAACCAAGCCCGTTTGGGCCAAAAAGGAGCCACTAGAATCATACTCGTGGCCTCTTTTTGTAGTTTTTTTTTTAGGACCAAAGGGATCATCTGAAAGGGGGGAAAGGCGTAGCACAAGTGGAAGTTCCACGGATGTGCCAGCACATCCAATCCTCTCGCCTGATCCTGTCTGTTTAGTGAGAAGAAGGCCTTTACCTTTGTATTCTTCCGGGATGCAAAAAGATCTATTTGAGGCGCTCCCCATCTTTCTATTAGCTTTTGGGATATTTCTGTGTTCAGACTCCATTCTGCTTCTAGTATTCTTTCTCTGCTTAGAAAGTCTGCTAGTAGGTTCAAATCTCCCTTCAGGTGTACTGCTGTTAGGGACTTCAGGTTGTTTTCTGCCCAGGATAGAATTTGAAGGGACGAGGATAGCAGAGACCTGCTCCTCGTTCCTCCTTGCCTTGTTATATATGCCACTGCTGTGGCGTTGTCCGACAAAACTTGGACGTGATGACCCCGGACTTATTTCCCGAAGGCCCATAGTCCTAAGAGAATAGCCTTTAGTTCCCTCCAATTGGAGGATCTCCTGGCTTCCCAGTTTGACCAATTCCCCTGAGCCATCTGTCCGTCCAGGTGGGCGCCCCAACCCCAAGAACTTGCATCTGTTGTCAATCTTTTCTCCAAGGGAAAACCTCAGAGTAGGCCCTTGTCCAGGTTTGAGTGGCTCCTCCACCACCATAGCTTCCTTTGAACCTGTGGAGGCATTTTTATCAACTTTTCCAGGGACTCTCCATAGGACCAATTTGTTAAAATTGCCTGCTGGAGATCCCTTGCATGTAGACGTGCCCATTGCACTGCTGGTATAGTTGCAGTGAAGAGCCTCAAGACCGACATAGCTGCCCTGATGGAAATTGGCATGTTTGTCTGGGTCTTTTTTTACCGCACTCTGAAGCTTCTCTATCTTTTCCTCGGGGAGAAAGATTCTCTCCTGAATGGAATCGATAGTATAACCCAGGAATTTTATTGTCTGCGATGGAATCAAGTTTGATTTTTCCTTGTTTACTATCCATCCGAGACTCTCCAAGTGTCTCTTTGTCTTTTCCAGATCCTTCACTAATAGGTCCCTTGTCTTGGCAAATATTAGAAGATCGTCTAAATAAGGTACAATCGATACTCCCTCCACTCTGAGTGGGGCTAAGGCCTCTGCTAAGATCTTTGTGAATATCCTCGGAGAGGATGACAGCCCGAAGGGGAGTGCTCTGAACTGGAGATGTAGGGTTGATTCTCCCCTTTTTATTGCAAATCTTAGGTGCTTCTGGGATGTTGGTGCTATATGCATCTCTCAGGTCTATGGATGCCATAAAACAGTTTGGGGTCAGGAGACCCTTTACTGAAAAAAAAAGTGTCCATTTTGAATTTTTTGTACCTGATAGCTCTGTTGAGAATCTTCAGGTTCAGAATTAATCTGAATTTGCCTGAAGGCTTCTTTACCAGAAATATGTGCGAATAGCACCCCTGTTCTACTTCTTTGGGAGGCACATTCGTGATCACTTTCTGTTGAATCAATTCCTGTAAGATTGATGTCATTGCTACCGATTTCTCTGGGTCTCGGGGAGCCTGGGTTACGTAAAAACGCACGGGTGGAGGTTGAAAACATTCCAGCCTGTAACCCTCTAATATTGTTTTGAGGATAAACTGGCTGTCCGTTATAGTCTTCCACTGTAAAAAGGTTTGTAACCTTGCTCCCACAGTTGGATGACAGTCACTGGGATTTTGTATTTGTGGCAGGGGGACGAAATAGTACTCCTGACTTGCCCCTCCCTCTTTGAGACTTCCATGGCTTTTTATAACCTGTCTCTTTGGTATCCGGGGATTTCCGAAAAGCACGAAAATTCTTATTGCCTTGAGGAATCATCTTTTTCTTTATAGGGAAAGCCTTCTTCTTGTCAGCCGTTCTGTCAAGTATGGCTTCAAGACCTGGGCCAAACACCAGATCTCCCTCAAAGGGAAGCCCGCATAATTTTGTTTTTGAGGCAGTATCCCCTGTCAATGTCTTGACCCATAAAGCCCTACGAGTTGAATTTATTAAGGCTGAGGATCTGGCTGACATTCTAACTGATTCAGCTGAAGCATCTGCTATGTACCCCACTGCTTTTAGTAACACCGGGAGTGTATCTAACAGATCTGAGTCCCGGCCTCAATATGAGCTTTCAACTGTTCCAGCCAGTGTTCCAGGTTCCTGGCTACCACCGTTGAAGCCATGGCTGGTTTCAAATTTGATAAGGTTGAATCACACGCTTTCCTTAATAGACAGTCTGCCTTTTTATCCATGGTATCTTTAAGGATACCCATGTCCATAAATGCCAGGTCAGTATTCCTTGATACTTGGGAAAAAGCTGCGTCAAGTCTTGGTTTTTTGTTCCAGACTTGCGAGCTATCCTCTTCAAACGGAAATCTCCGTTTGAGAGATTTAGAAAAGAAAGGGGCTCTCTCTGGATCCTTCCATTCCCTTTTTATAGTTTCCGATAAAAACGTATGTACTGGAAAAACCCTGTGTTTTTCCTCCCCCAAGCCCTGGAACATCTTATCATGTAAGGACAACTGGGTTTTATCCTCTGTGATGTTAAGGGTAGTGTGTATCGTTTTTAGCAGATCATCCACCCCCTCAAGGGATAGTTTGTACCTAGAAGGAGAAGTCTCTTTCTCTTCTTCCGCTTCTTCATCAGAGTTTGGAAAAGCACTACACTCTTCATCCTCTGAGTCACTGCCCCCTCTGGATGCAGAAACAGAGGAGTGAGAACGGGGAACCATACTGCCAGTTGCAGTCGGGCGTTTATCCAGATAGGACCTGAAGAATTCAAAGGTGTCCGCCAGTTCCTTCCGGAAAGAGAAGCCCATAGCTGAGAAGGAACGAGTCAGCGGAGGGGGACATGACAGGGTGATAAGGCAAGCCAGCAAGGTCAGGTCAGGGTGTGGCATATAGTTGTAATTAAATGGTTATTTATTGGTTAATATTTGGTGCAAAGGGGGGGAGCCAGTGGTTTATAAAATAAGGAGGAGTGGGTGGGGCTGCAACAGTCTGCTGAACTGGACAAAAGCTTCTGGTCAAGAGGTCAGGACTTGGTACTTTGGGAGTAGAGTTCTCCTTAACGATGAGTGAGCTACAGCAACTTTTGGCTCAGCTTAGAGCAGCTGCGGACATACATGGAGCGGCCTGGATACAGAGCCAAGTCGCAGATTCGCTGCAAGGGGTCCAGCAGAGTCCCCCCAGTTTGGGATCTGCGCCCCTGCGTGCTAGGAGGTCTAAACCCCCTGAGCGCTTCACACCTGAAAGGACCCCTCAGACTCAGCGCCGCAACGGGAGCCCGCAAGCGGAACCTTCAGGCCCCCCTGCCAAGCGCACGCCTGCCTCGGACGGGGGTGAGCCTGGAAGGAATCCCCACCTCAGGCGGAGTCTGCGGGGGATGGGGTCTTCCCGGCGATCCGCGCCCCCCCCATCCTCCATCGTCAGGATTCCGGACAATGCGGCCAGTGTGACCAGCGATGTGCCTGTTGGTACACTGGCCCGGCGTGGGAGAGGCCTATCTACAAGCATCGGCCTGGAGCGGGATGCGGCCGGTGGCTTACATGTGGATTCGGATGGCCGGCGGGAGAGGAGGGGCACGTCTGCCCGAGATCGTGGAACGCCTGCAGTGCGCACCTCCGGACGACAGGTGGCACCTGCGCGCCCGGGTCAGGCCGGGGCGCAGGCTGATGACGTCGGCGGCGCCGGAGGTCGGAGGTCGGAGCGGCGCAGGCCCGTGAGCAGGTCAGCACAGCGCTCGGAGACAGCAGCAAGAAGAGAGAGAGGGCGGTCGGCGCAGCGGCGGCTGCCTGTGCAGGACGGAACACAGGATCAGCCTGGATCGGATGCCAGCAGCGCGGAGGAAGGAGAGCTGGTGGAGGAACACAGGGACGCCGAGAGGGAAGTCGGGACGGCGGCTGGAGGGGTCTTCCGCCCCATGCAGCCTGGTGAGTCACAACCTGTATTGCCTTTTTTGTCTCCTTCACTGCTGTCAGGTTTAGGTTCCCAGGAACAAGGGGGAGGGGCGGATGGTAGCCCAGGGACGGATGGTCTCACACGGGAGGTACTACTGGGGATCAAAGATTTGTTACAGAGGCTGGGTAATGGGGGGGGGCTCGGAGGAGCGGCTGCGAGAGGAGAGGCGTCCGTGGGACCGGCGGAGACTGTACCAACTTCATCCACCCCGTTGACAGTTAGGACGACGGGGGAGGTGACGCATGTGGCTGGTCAGGTGGTTACGCCGGAGAAACAGAAGGAGCCCCAGGACAAGGAGGCCGACAAGGTAAGGCTGGCGGACGCAGCGAAGTGCGAAGTGTATGTGTGCTTCGAAGGGCCCCTGGGTGCACACCTTAAGCAGGAAGTTCGAGATAGGATTTGGAAAGGGGAGTATGTGGAGATATTTTCTCTACTTCCCCTGGAAAAATTTAATCTGGACAGGGTCAAGCCAGATGACAGTAAAAAAGAGGACGAGGAGAAACGGAGGTACCGCCTGATCCCTCGCACGTTTAGTAACTGGTTGCAGGCATTTGCCATTTTAGCCAGTGTGGTGGGGGAGAAGGAACCGGCGAGCTGCTCCGCCTTGTTCTGTTATCTTGATGCCATTGGGGAGGCGTATAGGGTGTATGGCGGTGTGGCTTGGTTGCGCTACGATGAGCAACGTAAGGCGGTCCGTCCTGCTATACGCTGGGACCACAAGGACATAGGGCTCTGGATGAAACTGATGACCCCGGCCAGGAGCGGGAATCAGTTTTTTCCAGGGGGGGCTGGCGGTGCTTCCACCCCAAGTGCGTCAGCCAATAGAAAAAAGGGGGTCTGTTGGCAGTTCAACGACAGCTCTTGTCGTTTCGGAGGGTCATGTCGATTCAAACATGAGTGCTCTGGATGCGGGGGCAGCCATGCCTTTACCAGGTGTTTCAAAGCTGGGAAACACAAGACAGGAGAAGGGTCTGGTAAAAGGGAGGACCCCGGTGAGGGTGGGAAGGATGCTTCCTTTCCTAAGTAGATACCCGGATCGGGAGTCAGCTCGACTCCTAGAGGAGGGATTCTCTGTGGGTTTTAGAATCCCCTGTTCATTGAAGAAAGTTCCCCCTATTCCAGCTAATCTGCAGTCAGCTCGCCTATTCCCTGAGGTGGTTACAGAGAAACTCCGAAAATAAGTTTCTTTGGGCAGGATGGGCGGCCCCTTTTCTTCCCCACCATTGCAAGGATTGATTGTGTCCCCTTTGGGAGTGGTTCCCAAAAGGGAGCCGGGCAAATTTCGGCTGATTCATCACCTTTCTTTCCCAAAAGGGGCGTCGGTGAATGATGGGATTGACCCGCAGGCCTGCGCGGTTACCTACACCTCGTTTGATGCCGCAATCGCTTGGGTTCGGAGGTATGGACAGGGCACGTTGTTGGCAAAAGTGGATGTGGAGGCAGCATTTCGTTTGCTTCCAGTTCATCCTGACAGCATGCATTTATTGGGCTGTAGATGGCAGGGGTCGTATTTTGTCGACCGTTGTCTGCCCATGGGATGCTCCATATCCTGTGCATTGTTCGAAACCTTCAGTTCTTTCGTAGAATGGGTGGTACGGGATGTGTCAGGTCTAAACTCCGTCATCCATTACCTGGATGATTTCCTGTGTATCGGCCCGGGGGATTCCAATGCTTGTGCGGTGCTGCTTGGCACATTGCAACACATTGCGGAGCGCTTTGGAATTCCTTTGGCACCGAAAAAAACTGTGGGCCCTACTACAGAGTTGGTCTTTTTGGGAATAACGATTGATTCCCTGGCCATGGAGTGTCGTCTGCCGGAAGACAAGCTCGCTGCCTTGAGGCAGGCAGTTAAGGAATTGGGGAGTAGGAGGAAGGTAAGGGTCAAGGAACTACAGTCTCTGTTGGGCAAATTGAACTTTGCCTGCAGAATTATTCCGATGGGGAGGATATTTTGCCGTCAACTTTCATTGGCAATGGCTGGAGGTAGTGACCCTAGGTATTTCATCCGGCTGACACGGGATCATCGAGCGGACCTCGGAGTCTGGGATACTTTCCTGGCTGATTACAATGGGAGGTCGTTGTGGATGTCGGGCCCGGTCAGCAATGTGGACATGGAGTTGTTTACGGATGCGGCAGGGTCAGGAGGTTATGGAGCATTCTTCCAGGGTAAGTGGAGTGCGGGAGGTTGGCCAGATACATGGAGGGAGGCGGGTTGGTTACGCAACCTGGCACTTCTGGAATTATTTCCGATAGTGCTGGCCGTGGAGATCTGGGGTGCCTATCTGCAAAATAAAAAAGTGCGTTTCCATTGTGATAATTTGGGGGTGGTCACCGCCATAAACAATTTGTCGGCTTCTTCGCTTCCGGTGGTGCGATTGCTGCGCCATTTGGTGTTGTTATGCCTTCGCCTTAATGTGTTCATCTATGCGGTTCACATTCCGGGGGTTTCTAACAGGATTGCGGATGCTTTGTCTCGTTCGCAGTGGACGGTATTCCGAGCATTGGCACCGGAGGCGGAGCAACATGGTACCCCTTGTCCTCGGCGATTGTGGGGGATCGCATCGGAGTCGCCGCAGGATTGATTCGCAGGTCGTTGAGTGAGGCGACGTGGGGAGCCTACGCTGGAGCATGGCAGGAATGGACTTCGTTGGTGGCGGAGGTAGGGGGGCGCGAGCCCCGAGATGATGGGTCGACATTAGTATTGTACTTTATCTTCAATAATTTTATTCAGGGAGCCTCTGTGTCATCGGTGGAACGTAAGCTGGCGGGCTTGGCATTTTGGTTCAAACTGCAAGGTGAGGTGGACGTCACGAAGTCTTTCATCGTGCGTCAAGCACTGAAAGGGTACCGCAAGGGTTACAAGGTTAGGGATCAGAGGCGCCCAGTATCTTTTGGAACACTGCAGAAGATAGTGGAGGTTATACCACGGGTGTGCGTTACGCAATACGAGCAGCGTTTATTTCATGCGGCATTTTTATTGGCATTCTTTGGGGCTCTGCGCATAGGGGAGCTGGTGAGTCCAACTAAGTACAATGCGGGTGGTCTCGGTGAGGAGGATGTGTCTCTGCAAAAGGACTCGGTGAGTATTATTATTCGGAAGTCCAAAACGGATCAAAGAGGGAGAGGGGCAGTTTTAGAGCTGTTTAGGGGGGTCGTGGCCGGACTATGCCCGGTCACGGCTGTATCACAGCTGGCGGCAGTCAGGATGGCTGGGGGAGGACCTTTCTTGCGACACGTGGATGGCTCGTTCCTTTCACGTTTCCAGTTCATTGCGGTCTTCAGAAAATTCCTTATGGCGGCAGGATTTATTCCCAGTCAGTTTGGTTCGCATTCGTTTCGGATTGGAGCTGCTACGGAGGCGGCCAGATGGGGACTAGGGGATGCTGTCATTAAAAGGATAGGCAGATGGGAATCTGATAGGTTCAGGCTATATGTCAGACCTCATCTTCTTTAAGTATGTGGTGTGTTTCTATTGTTCTTCCGGCAGTCAGCCACTTTATCTTCTTATCTGTGTTATATTTGTGTATTGTTTGGTGGTACTCAGGTGCTGGTGGTGGGGCAATGTTTCTCATTTATTTGTTACAGGTCACAGATGCCTGGTTTGGATCCTCGGGCATTCATTTGTGTATTGGAGGGCAAAGAGGGCGGAAGTGAGGCCAGCGGCTAGACAGCTAGGTTTGCCCTGGGACGTGGGTAATGTCCGGTGGATTGGAGTTAGGGGCATGATGTGGAACAGGGTGGTTCCGGAGATGCATAAATTTGCACGATGGGACAGGGCGCCTGATATTGTAGTTATCCACGCAGGGGGAAATGATCTGGGAGTCAGACGTTCAAGGGAGCTCATTCGGGACATTCGGTTTGACTTTCTCAGACTGAGGTGTGATTTTCCGGGCACCGTATTTATTTGGTCGGAGATTGTGGCACGCACTTTTGGAGAGAGGCCAGATCAGTGGACCGAATAAATAAAGCCCGAGTGAAGGTCAATAAGGAGGTAGGGCGATTTTTCATCAGGAATGGGGGCCTGGTCATCAGGCATTTGGATCTAGAATCCGAGACCTGGAGGTACCTCAGGGGGGATGGAGTGCACCTCAATGCTGTGGGCACTGACTTATGGTTTTTGGGCCTGGAAGACGGAGTACAGAGGGCTTTTCAGGTGTGGCGGAGCGCGCAGGTATAAGGTGTCATACCTGCTGCGCTATGGCATTTTCGGGATCCTTGGCGGTGGTAGAATGTGATGCATTCTGGTAAAACGGTGGGGAACCATCAGGTATGGTATCCTCAAGTGGAACGGTTCACTGGCTAGTGACCGTGTAGATTAAGGACCCTGGGGGGTGGCTGAGGTCAGCTGGGTTTAGGCCCTGAGTCTTTAGAAATAGCGGCTGGGGTGGGAACTCAGTTAGATGGGCCTCGGACACAAGCAAAGAGGGTTGTTTATATATTGGTACCGCCTTGGATCTTCAAATAAAGTTATACATTTTCAGTGAGAATAGTGGAGTTTAGGTGGGTGTTATATTATGCAGTGTTAATCAAAAGTTGGTTATTAATAAAAGGCCATGTTGGCCATTTTAACCCACCTCAGGTGTTGTGTGATTATTTAAGTGGAATGATGGGGTGTTATGGTAAATGGGTAAGTAGTATTTAGCAAGGTAAAGCTCTTAGCTACCCTTGTCAAGAGAAGCCCATAGCTGAGAAGGAACGAGTCAGCGGAGGGGGACATGACAGGGTGATAAGGCAAGCCAGCAAGGTCAGGTCAGGGTGTGGCATATAGTTGTAATTAAATGGTTATTTATTGGTTAATATTTGGTGCAAAGGGGGGGAGCCAGTGGTTTATAAAATAAGGAGGAGTGGGTGGGGCTGCAACAGTCTGCTGAACTGGACAAAAGCTTCCCTCCCTCCCGCCCTGCATACAGGTATGGGGTATTGGAGTATACTTAGAATGGTTTGGAAGGGCAATTTTGGGATCCTTGGCGGTGGTAGAATGTGATGCATTCTGGTAAAACGGTGGGGAACCATCAGGTATGGTATCCTCGAGTGGAACGGTTCACTGGCTAGTGACCGTGTAGATTAAGGACCCTGGGGGGTGGCTGAGGTCAGCTGGGTTTAGGCCCTGAGTCTTTAGAAATAGCGGCTGGGGTGGGAACTCAGTTAGATGGGCCTCAGACACAAGCAAAGAGGGTTGTTTATATATTGGTACCGCCTTGGATCTTCAAATAAAGTTATACATTTTCAGTGAGAATAGTGGAGTTTAGGTGGGTGTTATATTATGCAGTGTTAATCAAAAGTTGGTTATTAATAAAAGGCCATGTTGGCCATTTTAACCCACCTCAGGTGTTGTGTGATTATTTAAGTGGAATGATGGGGTGTTATGGTAAATGGGTAAGTAGTATTTAGCAAGGTAAAGCTCTTAGCTACCCTTGTCAGGAGCTTAGCAATTCTCCTTGCTGAGTCGCAGGAATAGCAGGAGTGGTTTCCTCCCTAACTATGTCTGCAATACAGAACCTGCATAATATCTTGGTCCAGGAATCCCTTAGTACACTTTTACATGACGGACACTTCCTCTTAATAAGAAGAGGGGAGGCATGCTTGGTCTTTTCTTTAGCTTTCTGAAATATACCAAGGGAAAAAAGATATCCGCTGAACCAACATTTCAAAACAGATTACATGCTGTACAAAGAAAAAACCAAAGGGGAGTTAACCCTTTAACCCCTATGCTTTGTTCCACAGCCAGTGAATCACCCCACAGATCCACTTCCAACCAAACAATCAATCATTTTTCCTGTTTGTAGTACACAGGAAGAGTGATCTGCAGGCTTCCCCCCTTCCCCCTTTTTAGGAAGGGAATAAACATTAAATAATTGCTCATAGAGTAAAGAAGACAGAGACCAATATCCCTGCTTACCTGGGCCTGGCTGACTGGTGTGGCTCCTGCCACTGCCGTCTGATCGTCCTCCATTGCTGACAGAACTACAGCGGCGTCTGTGCTTTTTTATTTGATTTTCCCAGGCCGCTCACCGCTGTGAGGGCCGGAAATTTCGTCAGCCAGAAGACCGCCTCCTCGTCCTGCGTTCCAGCGGCCGGAACCGGAAGCCCCGTCACGCTGCTAGAGGCCCCGCCCCCGGCCAGAATGACGCGCTCGTCATCGGAACCCGGAAGGCATGAGGCTCTGTGTAGGAGAAGCCGTTCGCTTCTCCCCAGCCATGCCGCCGGTCTATAGGAGTGGAATCCTCAGCAGCCTGGCTCTCGCCGAGCATGAAGAGGAGGGGGCACCGGAGAATCCACCGCACGTAAGGGAGGATGCTGGGCTGTCTTTGAGAGCAAAAACAAAACAACTTTTACCGGTATGCCCAATACTCTCCCCACCTGGAGAAAGCGTAGCACACCCCTGGTTCCCTGCAGCGCTTCCACCATGGCAGAGGAAACACTACAACTGAGGCCATGGTGGAAGCGTCCGGTCTTTAAAGAAACTGACTGCAGTGTTTCCTGGGAAAGTGGGTGGAGCTGCACTCTCTCCAGGTGCTGTCCTGAAAGACGAAGGGAGAAAAATAGTTAACTTGGATGCCTCCTGCCCATCCCAGGCTCTACTGGCAGCATAAACCAGGATTCCTGACCTGAACTGACAAATCAAGTAATTCTGAATGCTAGAACTACCTCCAGAGTATGCAGTGATCTAACTCCTGCCAGTAGAAAACCAGACACCATACTAGGCAAAAAATGGATGAGGACACAACATCACCTTAATATGATGCAAGACCAAAAAAAGCTCCTTGCATGAAAGAGCTACCAACTCTAACATTCCACTTAGTGAAGTAATAGCAACCAAAGAAGCCACCTTTCCGAGATAAAGGACTAACAGAATCTCTCTGGTTCAAGGTTCAAATTGTGCAAGGACAGTCAAGATCAAATTCAAGTCCCAAGGACACAAGAATGGCCTGACAGGTTAGACTGTCTAAATTACACGCTGTATGAATCAAGGAGTGAGAAACAACCGCCCCTGGAAAAAAAAAATGTATAGGGACGAACCCTGACCGTTAACGGTACCTAAGGCCAATCTCCTTTCCCCTACCGATTGGAGAAAGAAAGAGAAAATCCCCCACTCACATATTTCTGCAGGTGCCACTGCTTGGCTTCACCCCAATCAAAAAAATATTTCCAAGTGCTGTAATTGAAGATCCCTGAAGCTGGCTTCCAGGGGCTAAACAGTGCTGAGATACAAGACTCAAGACCATTAGGTCCTGCTAGACTGGGAGTGTTCAAGAAGCGACCCCCGCAAGACTCGCTATGTCGGTGTACCAAGCCCTCCTGGGCTAATTCAGCTAACACTATTATCAGTGTTACCACCTCCCGGATTCTTTGCAAAAGATGTGGGAGAAGTTGAAACAGAGGGAAGCGTCAAATAAGGGAGAACTAGTCCTTAAGGTTTTACCAGTGCATCTACCCCTATTGCCAATGGGACCCTCGTCTCGGACACAACTTGTCCGAACTTGTTGTAGAATTTGGAATTTAGTAGATTCACTTGCAGTGTTCCTTTTGCCACTATTCTTTACCTGGAATGTGCACCGATGATTGAGACACAGTCCTTGTACTGTCCCAAAGATGCTGCTTGCAGGACTTTTTTTTAACGTCCTGCAAGCGCAGCGCCCCAGTGTGAAAGCACTTGGGCTTTCACACTGGGACTGCAGATGAGGCATTTTTCAGGCGCTTTACAGGCGCTATTTTTAGCGCTAAATCGCCTGAAAAATGGCTCCAGTGTGAAAGGGGTCTTAATGCGGTGCTTGGTTTTCAGGGTCCTGTACACGGCTAGGCTCCCAAAAAGTCGCACACACGTGGTATTCCCGTACTCAGGAGAAGCAGCAGTATGTATTTTGGGGTGTAATTTCACATTTACCCATGGCATGTGTGAGCAATATATCATTTAGTGGCAACTTGGTGTAAAAAAAAAATTGTCATATTACCAAAACTTGTGGCAAAATATAAAATATTCCATGGATTCCACATGCCTATCAGCAAATAGCTTGTTGTGTCTACTTTCCAAAAAGGGGTAATTTGGGGGGGGGGTTGAATTGTCCTGGCATTTTATGCACAAAATTAGAAGCTCATGCCACACATCACCCACTCTTCTAACCACTTGAAGACAAAGCCCTTTGACACTTTGTTTTCTAGCAAAAATAAAATATTTTTTTCATGTAGATTACCCCCAAATATTTTTTAAATGCAAAGGCCCCACAGATTAAAATGTGGTGGGTCTTGCAATTTTTTTTACAATGTATTTGCGCAGCGATTTTTCAAACGCAATTTTTTGTGGAAAAAAACCACTTTTTTTAATTTTAATGCACTAAAACACACTATATTGCCCAAATGTTTGGTAAAATATAAAAGATGATCTTATGCCGGGGACAGATACCAAACACGACATGAAATAGAAAAAATATATAGCTGGATAGCCGCACTCCAAATATTCACCTTTATTGCAAAAATTTAAATCAAGGCATCAAGGGTAAGTACAGACTAACTGCACAGCTGCTGTGCAGTTAGTCTGTATTTTTTATTTAATTAATTATTTATATATTTTTACACTCTTCCTTTAATTTTTTTTTTAAATCATTTTTATTTTTTATCACAGGGAATGGAAATATCCCATATGATAGCAATAGGTAGTGACAGGTACTCTTTTTAGAAAAAAATGGGGTCTATTAGACTCTAGATCTCTCCTCTGACCAGACCAAGATCGGTGTGATAAGATGCTTTCCCAATTTCCCAATGGCGCTGTTTATATTGGGTGAAACCAAAGTCATGAAATGCTCGTAGCTATCAGTTTCTTAGGCCATAGAGATGATTGGAGCCATTCTGGTCCGATCAGCTCTATGGTCAGCTGGCGGAACCACTGGCTGCATTCTCTGGTTCCCTAATGGGACAGGAGAGCCCGAGAAAACCATGGAAGATGGCGGGGGGCGTTTCCTCCCACTGCTTGTAAAAGCAGTCTAGCAGCTAATTAGCCACTAGGATTGCTTTTATATGAAAGCTGACCGCCGGCTGAAAAGAACGATACCAAGATGATACCTATACCTGCAGGCATCATTCTGGTAAAACCACTCAAATTCCAGCAACATACCAGTTTGTCGCTGGTTCTTGTTGGGTATATATTGTAATGTTTTTTTTCATGCAGCCTGTGGGCTGAACAAAAAAAAAAAAAAGAGATTGATCGGTGGTATGCCCACCATTAGAATACCGCCCTGCATCCACCCACTTCTAATGATGGGCATACATGCACCGTTTTTTTTTAACTGTGGTGGTGAAATCACCTCCTACAGCGCCGGAGTCCCTGATTTACATATCGTGAGAGTAAACCCTGTTGCTGTCAAAATAAATAAATCTGTGCTGCAGCTGAATAGCGTACCTGAAAAGCAAACAATGGTAACAATAAAACATTAACTCAATAAAACAACTATTTTTATTGTAATTTGTGCAAAAAAAAAAAAAAAAAAGAGTAAAAGATATATGCTGAAGCATGGGGGAAATTCACCCCTAATGTTAGGGGAAAATCGCCCTCTCCACCCCGGCCCCCATGCTTCGGCATATATGCTCTTTTTGTTTTCTTTATTTTTAACTGTGGGGGCAAAATCACCTCCTACAGTGCTGGAGTCACTGCTTTACGTATCATGAGAGCAAATAAATAAACCCGTGCTGCAGGTGAATGGTGTACCTGCAAAGCAAATCATGGTTAACAATAAAACAAAGTAACATTACAGTATAACAGTAAGACATAGCATACCTACAAAGCAAATACAATAAAACATTACAGTTAAGCATAAAATACTGTAACAAAAGAGAGAGAGAACAATAGAGAAAGAACAATAGAGAGAGCGAGAAGAAAAATAAAATGACAAATAATTTTGGCTTTTTAATTTTTTTTTTGTTTTTTATTTTTTTTGCACTTTTATTTTAACTGTAAATGTTCCAGATTAGGGTCTCTTAAAATGTGATGGCCATCTCATCTTTTGAGACTCTGTGTGGGCTGTGCAGTGCTGTACCCTACACTAATACTCCACTTGTGGAGTATTTCTGCAGACACAACATCTTTGGGGTATTCTTTGAGCAAGGGTAACCCACGAAGGACTTCTGGAAAGTGCCTCTCATGCAGCCGGCTCACTGAATTTGCATTGGGAAGTTGGGCCACAGCATCGTCCGGAAACAGAAGGGCTGTGATGATCTCTTCCTGGAATTTTAGGAAGAATCTAGTTTGTTCTGATGCTTTGTATAGCACATAAGCATTTAGCAGAACCAATTGGAAAAAATTTACAGACACTTTTTTATACCAGCGTCTGGCCTTATGGGCAATTAAGTATGGCGCCATCATCTGGTCGTTGGAAGTCCACCCCATGTTAAGGTTGTATTCGTGGACACAGAGGGGCTTCACAACACCAGTCGCCGTTGGAATTTCGACTGCCGTATCTGCGTGAAGGGAGGACAGAACGAAAACATTCCATGTATTCCTCAACTTCACTGCGAGTAAAATATTACATCTCAAGCAGGCTCTCTCCCCCCTCATCTAAGTCTGGATTCTACAAGCTGTTGGGGAAGCCCTAGAGATTAGATCACACGGTGCCACATGTACCAATTCCACAATCAAAAAGGTGACTAAAAAGTGGCACACTTGTGTAAGTGTCCAGGTATAAGGCGTACCCCTATCCGAATAAAGGTGACATCAAGTCCCAAACAATCTTGCCAGCATCCCTATGTACTCTGGGCAGTTGACACTACTTTTGTTAGTGTAGTGTTGGTGCAACTCATGGTTTGATGTCCTCCTTCCTCTCACTGGAACCGAAAAGGGCTCCACGAGAGCAGGTGACATCACTTCCTCTCCCTGTGTCTGCATTACACAGGCAGATGACAGTCTCTCATTCGCCAGAACCAATCACCAGGTGCAGGCTAGAAATCATTGGCCTGGGCCTGGAGACTGATCGGTTCTTGAACCAATCCGATCGCTGTGGGTGCGCACACCCGACGTACAATGACGGCGATTCGCCCAGGAGAGCCAACCTGCCGCAGTACAACTTCGGTGGCTGGTCCTTAACTGATTAAAAATATATGCGATTCAAGTATGTGTTCTTAACCCAAAAAAAGTGATTTTTACCAATCTCAGATTCCTCCAAATCTAAATTTTTATTTTATTTTATTTTTTGTGATCCTACTTCCTGCTGTGAGCTCTGGGCAATGGGCTTTGGACTTTAAGATATGGGCTTTGGGATTTGTAGTGTACATGACTGCAACTAACGTGCACTGCTTGTTCCAAATAGACATGGGGGGGAAGAAGGGGTGTGGGGGGGGGGGGGCATTAACTAGTGGATGTGGATGGATTTTTACGGTACAAGGATACAAGGTTTGGGCTGCGGGCTAAAGGGGAGGTATGGGAGTTAATGGAGAATGACAGCAGAAGGCAGGAACATACAGAGACCATTTCATAAAAAATACTTTACAAGGACATTAACTAGAATGTCTATCTTATCTATAAAATCTATCTACCTACCTTTTTTTATAAACAAGACTAAAAACATACATACAATCTTATCATATCACTATCTTATCTATGCTTACAAAATATTTTTTTTCAAACAAACAGAAGCGAGAAGAAAGGGAGAGGTTCAGGGGTTAAAAGGAGGATGTGATAAGGAATAAGAAACACACAGTAAGAAACAATTTCATGACAAATAATTTGCAAGCACGTTGACTATAATATCTATCTTATCTATAACATCTATACAAGAACAAAATACATACATACATACATGCTATCTTATTATATCACTATCTTACCTATATTTACAAAAAATATTTTTTTTGTATTTTTTAAATTTCAAACAAGCGTGAGGGGAAGTGGAGAGGTTTAGGAGTTAACAGCAGATGTGACAAGGAATCAGAGACACACAGATAAGAAATGTCATTAAAAATAAATTACAGAAACATTAGGTAGTGGATCTGTATGGATTATTAAAAAAAATTATAAATTTAGTGCCATGAAAAAAAAGAAAATCCGGCCTCCTCCTCCCCAATAGCTGGCAAATCACACTCCATTTTTGTTGGATGGTAAAGGAGTGATGCTAAACTCTGGTTTAAAAAAAATATCCATTTCAGGTATGAGTTCTTAACCCAAAAAAGTGACTTTTACTGGTTTCAAACTCCTCCAAACCTCCATATTCTTTTTTTGTGATCCGACTTCCTGGGCCGTGGGCTATGGGCTTTGCAGTGTACATGGAGCAGTGTACATGACTGCAACTAACGTGCACTGCTTGTTCCAAACAAACAGAAGTGAAGGGGGAAATGAAAGGCGTGGGAACTCATGGAGGATGTTATACTACATGGAAGCAGAAAAAAAAAGGTAAGAAATTAATTAATGAAAAATAGATAACAGGGCCATCACCTAGTGGATGTGTATGGATTGTTACTGAAAAATTGGAATATTGTTTAGCGTTTCAAAAAACAAAACAAATCCGACCTCCTCCTCCCCTTAGGCTCTATTCAAACTATGGAACATGTTAACATCAATGCATTTTTTGCCTCTGTGTTTTTGGAAAGGGTCGGGGACTTTTTTTCCCGCAAAATGCAGCGTTTTGCATGTAATAGACTTAAATGGACCCGCATCCAAAACGCAAGTACCACGTTTTTGCAGTGATTTGCGTTTTTTTATTTCTTTTTTTTACACTGTATATAGCTGGTTGCCAAGGAGGGGGCCGGGAAGCTGGCCGCCGTGTCCTTAACCACTTCAGCCCCGGACCATTTGGCTGGCCAAAGACCAGAGGACTTTTTACAATTTGGCACTGTGCTGCCTTAACTGGTAATTGCGCGGCCATGCAATGTTGTACTCAAACGAAATTTGCGTCCTTTTCTTCCCACAAAAAGAGCTTTCTTTTGATGGTATTTGATTGCCTCTGCGATTTTTATTTTTTGCAATATAAAACGGAAAAAGCCCGAAAATTTGGAAAAAAAATTATGTTTTCTATTTTTTGTTATAAGAAAAATACAATAAACTCAATTTTAGTCATACATCTAGGCCAAAATGTATTCAGCCACATGTCTTTGGTAAAAAAAATATCAATAAGCGTATATTTATTGGTTTGCGCAAAAGTTATAGCGTCTACAAACTAGGGTACATTTTCTGGAATTTACGCAGCTTTTAGTTTATGAATGCCTATCTCATTTCTTGAGGTGCTAAAATGGCAGGGCAGTACAAACCCCCCCAAATGACCCCATTTTGGAAAGTAGACACCCTAAGGAAATTGCTAAGAGGCATGTTGAGCCCATTGAATATTTTATTTTTTGTCCCAAGTGACTAAATAATGACAAAAAGAAAAAAAAATTAACAAAAAGTTGTCACTAAATGATATATTGCTCATACATGCCATGGTTATATGTGAAATTGCACCCCAAAATACATTTTGCTGCTTCTCCTGAGTATGGGACTTTTTGGGAGCCTAGCCGCGTACAGGGCCTCGAAAACCAATCACCGCCTTCAGGATTTCTAAGGGCGTAAATTTTTGATTTCACTCCTCACTACCCATCACAGTTTTGAAGGCCATAAAATGACACCCCAGTAGACACCCCAAGCTATTTGCTGAGAGGCATGGTGAGTATTTTGCAGCTCTCATTTGTTTTTGAAAATGAAGAAAGAAAAACAAATGTTGTTTTTTTTTTTTCTTTTTTCAAATTTCAAAACTTTGTGACAAAAAGCGAATTCTGCAAAATACTCACCATACCTCTCAGCAAATAGCTTGGGGTGTCTACTTTCCAAAATGGGGTCATTTGGGGGGGTTGTGCCATCTGGGCATTCCGTGGCCTCCGAAACTGATAAGCAGTAAGGAGTGAAATCAAAACTTTACACCCTTAGAAAGCCTGAAGGCGGTGATTGGTTTTCTGGGTCCCATACGCGGCTAGGCTCCCAAAAAGTCTCACACATGTGGTACCCCAGTACTCAGGAGAAGCAACTTGTGTCAAAATAGAAAATATTCCACGGACTCTCAGAAAATAGCTTGGGGTGTCTACTTTCCAAAATGGGGCCATTGGGAGGGGGGGGGGGGGAGTTAAACTGTCCTGGCATTTTATGCACAACATTTAGAAGCTTATGTCACACATCAAATAGATAAAGTGATGCGCTCGTAATATCTATAGGATATCCTACTATTCAATGTGCTGACAGGTCACATTCTACTTGTGGATACTTTGTTACAAACTATACAAAAACTTGAACAGTGATTAGCATAATATAAATAAATATAAATACAATGTGTTGAAAAGTCTGCTGTGAAAGTCTAATTGGAGACCTCCCGGAATACAAATCCAAAAGTTAGTTCACCATTTGTTCTTGTGAAATAATAAACAAACAAAATATGTGGAAAAAGGTGGTGAAAAAATAGAGTGAAAAAATTATTAAAACAGGTTTTTTATATATTAGTTTATTTATTCATTTATTTTTTACACTACTTTGTACAACATTTTACAGTTTTATATATTCACTTTAGCGCTTGAGTACCTTAATACTTTTATGTCACACATCACCCACTCTTCTAACCACATTTTAATTTTAATGCACTAAAACACACTATATTGCCCAAATGTTTGATGTAATAAAAAAGATGATCTTAGGCCGAGTACATGGATACCAAACACGGCATGCTTTAAAATTGCGCACAAACGTGCAGCGGCGACAAACTGCATACATTTTTAAAAGCCTTTAAATGTTACCACTTTAGATTTACGGAGGAGGTCTACTGCTAAAATTACTGCCCTCGATCTGACCTTCACAATGATACCTCACATGCATGGTGCAATTGCTGTTTACATATGACGCCAGACCGACGCTTGTGTTCGCCTTTGCTCGAGAGCAGGGGGGACAGGGGTGTTTTGTTTTTATAATTATTTATTTTGCTTTTTTTTTTTTTTTTTTAAACTGTTCCTTTCATTTATATTTTTGTTATCATTTTTGTTATCTCAGGGAATGTAAATATCCCCTTTGATAGCAATAGGTAGTGACAGGTACTCTTTTTTTAAAAAATTGGGGTCTATCAGACCCTAGATCTCTCCTCTGCCCTCAAAGCATCTGACCACACCAAGATCGGTGTGATAAAATGCTTTCCCAATTTCCCGATGGCGCTGTTTATATCTGGCGAAATCTAAGTCATGAAATGCTCGTAGCTTCCAGTTTCTTAGGCTATAGAGATGATTGGAGCCATTCTGGTCTCTGATTAGCTCTATGGTCAGCTGGCGGAAACACCGGCTGCATTCTCAGGTTCCCTGTTGGGACAGGAGAGCCAGAGAAAACCATGGAAGACGCTGGAGGGGGGGACATTCCCTCCCACTGCTTGTAAAAGAAGTCTAGAGGCTAATTAGCCACTAGGATTGCTATTACATGAAAGCCGACCGCTGGCTGAAAAGAATGATACCAAGATGATACCTAAACACGCAGGTATCATTCTGGTATAACCACTCAAAGTCCAGCAACATACCAGTACATTGCTGGTCCTTGTTGGGCATATATTGTAATCTTTTTTTTATGCAGCCTGTGGGCTAAACGAAAAAAAGAGATTGATCGGTGGGTATGCCCACCATTAGAATACCTCCCTTCATCCACCCACTTCTAATGATGGGCATACATGCACTGTTTATATATGCCGAAGCATGGGGGCATTCGCCCCAAAAGGTAGGAGCAAATCGCTCCTCTGCCCCTGCTGCCCCCATGCTTCGGCATATATGCTCTTTTTTTTTTAACTGTGGTGGTGAAATCACCTCCTACAGCGCAGGAGTCACGGCTTTATGTATTGTGGGAGCAAACACTGTTGCTGTCAAGATATATAAATCTGCGCTGCAGCTGAATGGCGTACGTAATAATCATAAGCAAATGATGGTTAACAATAAAACAAGGTAACATTACAGTATAACAGTAAGACTTGCCAAACCTGCAAAGCAAATACAAAAAAAAAATAGTAAAAAATAAAACATTTTTTAACGCAACCTGTGCCTAAAATATATATATGCCGAAGCATGGGGGCATCCACCCGCAAAAGTTATGCCGCGTACACACGGTCGGACTTTCCGGCATACTTGGTCCGGCGGACCAGAGTGTGCCGGACAATCCGCCCGTGTGTAGGCTCCGGCGGACTTTTCCGGCGGACTTTTTCCCAAAAGCCCGCTGGACCTAGATTTGAAACATGTTTTAAATCTTTCCGTCTGACTCAGTTTCGGGCGGAAAGTCCGCTCGTCTGTGTGCTGGTCCGACGGAAAGCCCGCTCGTGTGTATGCTGGTCCAACGGACCAGATACGACGCGAGGGCAGGGTATTGCATTACGCGCTCGCTGCAATAGGAAAAACAAATTTTCCTACTGCGGCGAGCGCGGGGCATACCAGGCCCTTAGGTCTGGTATGGATTATAAAGGGAACCCCCCTACACCGAAAAAACGGCGTGGGGTCCCCCCTAAAATCTATACCAGACCCCGATCCAAGCACGCAGCCTGGCCGGTCAGGAAAGGGGGTGGGGACGAGCGAGCGCCCCCCCTCCTGAACCGTACCAGGCCGCATGCCCTCAATATGGGGGGTGGGTGCTTTGGGGGAGGGGGGGGCCCTGCGGGCCCCCCCCTCCCCCAAAGCACCTTGTCCCCATGTTGATGAGGACAAGGGCCTCTTCCCGACAACCCTGGCCGTTGGTTGTCGGGGTCTGCGGGCGGGGGGCTTATCGGAATCCGGGAGCCCCCTATAAGAGGGCCCCCAGATCCCGGCCCCCCCACCCTATGTGAATGAGTATGGGGTACATGGTACCCCTACCCATTCACCTAGGGAAAAAGTGTAAATAATAAAACACTACACAGGTTTTTAAAATATTTTATTAAACAGCTCCGGGGGGGGGGATCTTCCTCCGGCTTCGGGGGTCTTCTTCCGGCTTCGGGGGTCCCTCCGGTTCATCTCCTCCCGGCGTCCGGTTGGTTCTTCTCCGCTCTCTTCTCCCGGTGTTCCAGTTCTTCGGCCGGCTCCTCCGCTGTCTTCAGGTAGCTCTCTTGCCAGCAGAGGTCCGTACTTCTGGGCTTCTTGTCTTCTCTTCTCCAGATGTTGACACAACGCTCTCTCCGGCTGGACTGCTCTCTGAGGGCTGCGTTGTGACTTATATAGGCAGAGACCCCGCCCCCTTTTGATGTCACAGTCCCTGGGCATGCTGGGACTGTGACGTTTTAGGGGGCGTAGTCAACATCACCCAGTGACCACGCCCCCTAAAACGTCACAGTCCCAGCATGCCCAGGGACTGTGACATCAAAAGGGGGCGTGGTCTCCGCCTATATAAGTCACAACGCAGCCTTCAGAGAGCAGTCCAGCCGGAGAGAGCGTCGTGTCAACATCTGGAGAAGAGAAGAGAAGACAAGAAGCCCAGAAGACAAGAAGCCCAGAAATCCGGACCTCTGCTGGCAAGGGAGCTACCTGAAGACAGCGGAGGAGCCGGCCGAAGAACTGGAACACCGGGAGAAGACAGCGGAGAAGAACCAACCGGACGCCGGGAGAAGATGAAGCTCGTCCCCACCCCCTTTCCTGACCAGCCAGGCTGCGTGCTCGGATAGGGGTCTGGTATGGATTTTAGGGGGGACCCCACGCCGTTTTTTTTCGGCGTAGGGGTTCCCTTTATAATCCATACCAGACCTAAGGGCCTGGTATGCCCTGCGACGGGGCCCGCAAGGTGTCAATCTCGCCGATAAAAGCGGCAAGATTGACATCCTTTTCTAGTCCCGTCGCACCTGAGTCACGTTCAAAATGAACAGACTTGTCCGTGTGTGGGCAAGTCCGTTCATTCTGAAAGTCCGCGGTAACTCTGGCGAAAGTCCGTCGGAAAGACGGGCGGACTTAGCCCGCCGCAAAGTCCAGTCGTGTGTGGGCAAGTCCGTCTGTTAGAAAGTCCGGCGCACCTGGCGGACAAAGTCCGTCAGAAAGTGTGGCGGACCAAGTAGGCCAGAAAGTCCGACCGTGTGTACGCGGCATTAGGAGCAAATCGCTCCTCCGCCCCTGCTGCCCCCATGCTTCGGCATATATGCTGAAGTATGTAACTGTGGTGGTGAAATCACCTCCGACAGCGCTGGAGTCAAGGCTTTATGTATCGTGGGAGCAAACGCTGTTGCTGTCAAGATAAATAAATCCGCGCTGCAGCTGAATGGCGTACCTGAAAACAAAAAAACGGTTAAAAAGAAAACACAGAAAACAGTAAGGTATAAAAAAAATTACATACCTGAAAAGCAAACAGGATAAAACATGATAACAATAAAACATTGCAGAATAGAATACAGTAAAAAAGAGCAGAACAATAGAGAGAATAGAGAGAGAGAGAGAGAGAGAACAATAAAACGACAACTATTTTTGTTTTTTTTATTTTATATATATTTTTTTTTTTTTATTTTATATTTTTTTGTTTTTTTTATTTTTTACTTTTTTAAAAAAATATTTTTTTTACACTTTTTTTGTAACTAATGCTGCGTACACACGATCAGACTTTCTGGCATACTTGGTCCGGCACACTTTCCGACGGACTTTGTCCGCCAGGTGCGCCGGACTTTAAAACGGACGGACTTGCCCACACACAACCGGACTTTCCGACGGACTTTCGCCGGACTTTCAGAATGAACGGACTTGCCCACACACGGACAAGTTTGTTTATTTTGAACGTGACTCAGGTGCGACGGGACTAGAAAAGGAAGTCAATCTTGCCGCTTTTATCGGCGAGATTGACACCTTGCGAGCCCCGTCGCGGGGCATACCAGGCCCTTAGGTCTGGTATGGATCATAAAGGGAAACCCTACGCTAAAAAAATGGCGTGGGGTCCCCCCTAAAATCCATACCAGACCCCGATCCGAGGACCCAGCCCAGCCGGTCAGTAAAGGGGGTGGGGACGAGAGAGCACCCCCCCTCCTGAACCGTACCAGGCCACATGCCCTCAACATGAGGGGTGGGTGCTTTGGGGGAGGGGGGGCCCTGCAGGGCCCCCCCTCCCCCAAAGCACCTTGTCCCCATGTTGATGAGGACAAGGGCCTCTTCCCGACAACCCTGGCCATTGGTTGACGGGGTCTGCGGGCGGGGGGCTTATCGGAATCCGGGAGCCCCCTATAATAAGAGGGCCCCCAGATCCCGGCCCCCCCACCCTATGTGAATGAGTATGGGGTACATGGTACCCCTACCCATTCACCTAGGGAAAAAGTGTCAATAATAAAACACACTACACAGGTTTTTAAAATAATTTATTAGACAGCTCCGGGGGGGTCTTCCTCCGGCTTTGGGGGTCTTCCTCCGGCTTCGGGGGTCTTCCTCCGGTTCCTCTTCTCCGCTCTCTCCGGCCTCTTCTCCCGGTGTTCCAGTTCTTCTGCCGACTCCTCCGCTGTCCTCATGCCTCTCTCTTGCCAGCGAAGGCCTGGACTTCTTGTCTTCTTCCCTTTTCTCTTCTCCAGATGTTGACACGACGCTCTCTCCGGCTGGACTGCTCTTTGAGGGCTCCGTTGTGACTTATATAGGCGGAGACCCCGCCCCCTTATGATCGGGACTGTGATGGTTTAGGAGGCGTGGTCAACATCACCCGGTGACCACGCCCCCTGGGTACCCCAGATGATGGCTTCTTGGCTGAAACATGTCAGGTGGACCCCTCACGATTGCCGCTATATGATATTTGAGCTATTTCCGATCTTCCATATGTGAGTTTGTTTTTAATTATTTTAATAAATTAGTGTTTTAAACGTTATTACGCTATGTGAGTTTTTCTTGCTCCTCGCATGGCATATGAATTACACGTTTGGCTTATGCTGGATTGTCCATGGGTGAGGAAGCCGTGCTGTCACCCCTTTTCCCACCATATGCTGATGACATCTGACAAGACACACTCCTCAGATCCGTTGGTCATTAAGCCTTTCTGACTTGTATGGCGTATGTAATTTCAGGTCATTAAGTTCTGGTAAGCCTCTTCAATTCCTGGTGATGGCCCTGGCACTGATGTAAAACCTTTGTACACTTGTGGTTCTCTCACTGTCTACTCACCTGCCAGATTTGGTGAAACTATCCATTTGTGATCGTGGGAGTCATATTTCCATTACTGTTTATGTACTACCCCCATAGACTTTTGGTGACGTTTTCTCACAGATTTTTATATATTCAACATTGATTGTTATGCTATATGATTTTCTTTACATTATTTTGAGGTGTTTGGTTTATGGAACCGTCACGGGTTTCTTAATATTAGTCACTGTTATATTTGACAACAAGGTACATTTATTGTTTCACTTAATTGTTTTTGTGATCAACACAGCATGATTATTTAGTATTATCCATATTTATGGTCATATATGTTTTGTTAACATTTACCTTATATATGCACTTATGGATTTTTGATGCACACGTTTGTGGATTATAGCGCTACACTTTTATTTTTTTGATGTTATTTTTTGCCTTGAGTCTATAGGTGTGTTAGCTGCTATTCTACCTTTTTTGGCTTAGCGCAGCGCTGTACTTACTTTTGATTTTGAACCTAAATACTTACCTCCCTAACTAGCGTCACCTGTGACACTAATACAGCCATCAGCAAAACGATTGCTTAGTGACACTGGCGACAGGGGGTGATCACGGGGTTAAACCTTTATTAGGGGGGTTAGGGGGTACCCTAGACCTAAAGGGGCCTAACACTAACTGCCCTACCACTTATAACTGTCACAAATGACACCAATGCAATAATCAAAAAAAAAAAACGCTATTGCCTAGAGTGTTCTACTGTAAGTGTTTGGTGCACTTACTTGATGCCTTCTCTCCTCGGAAGCCAGGACAAAAAGGCTTCACGAGGAGAGATGACATCACTTCCTCTGTCGCTGTTTACATTACAAAGGCAGAGGAAGCATTTCATTTGTCAGGAGCGATCGTGAGGAGGTGGCCACGAATAGATGTCCTCCCCCTCAGCACGGATCGCTCTTGTAACGAAGCTGACCGCCGCAGGCCCCGGGGGGGGGTCCAAGCGCGGGCAAGCAGGGACGTACAGGTAAGCCCTTATGCCTGCCCGTGCCATTCTGCCGACGTACATAGTCGTGCGGCGGTCGGCAAGTGGTTAACAACCGATGAGTCATCAGCTGTCAGCGGGCTTCCCCGCTGAATGTAAAAAATAAATAAATAAATAAATAAATAAATAAAAAGAATTGACAGCTAAAAAAAAAAATCGTGAAAAAAAATAGCGTGGGGTCCCCCCCAGATTCTTCCCCAAGCGTGGAAGAAGAAGAAGATAATTTTAATAAAAGACTTGTCAAAAACTGTCTACTGTATTATTTAATACTACACTACTTTTTTGGTGAATGGGTAGGGGTAGTGTACCTAGGGTTGTCACCTGCACGGGAATGACCCAGACAGTCCGGATGACTGGAGTCAGCGTGGGAACTCAACGGGGGGTAGCCTTCAATGCAGTTTCTGCGGTTTCACTCTCTCTCTCGCACCTTCCCCGCCCGGACAGCTGCTCCACCACCCAGCTCCGCCCCCTAACTCCGGCCCTGTCCCCAACTTCCCACACACATCTTTGCAGTGGCTCCAGCGACAGCCCCTACTCCTGCCAGTAAGTCTCTCTCTAATAGAGGTCTGTGGGGGGGCGCACTGATACAAGGGGGCTCTGAGCTAAAGGGGGTCGGTAATGTAAAGGGACTCTAATCTAATGGGGGTCTTTAAGGGGGGGGGCTGATTAAGTTCAGTACATACCATCTGAATGATGCAATGTGACCTGTTAATATAAGTGCACATAGCTCCCTCTGCCACAGAGCAGCACAGACATGCAATATAGACAGTCTGGGACAGAGAGTAAATAATCAGATAAGTCTTTGTAGTGTTTGTAAAAATACTTCTGGAAATATGTGATCTTTAGAGAGGAAAATATGAAAACCGGTATGAATTTCTGCAGCTACACGTTGTAGGTGGGCTAAGAAATCAGTAAACATTCCGGGTGTCAACAGAGCGGGAAAAAAAAATGTGTAAAAGGGGCAGTAAACATATTATGATTGAATAGAATAGAAAATTTGTGCAGATACTGTACATATGAAAGAAAAAATAAAAAACGTAGTTCTAGCTAGGGTTGCCACCTGTCCGGGTTTCACCCGGACAGTCCGGGTTTCACCCGGACAGTCCGGGTTTTGAAACATGTGTCCTGGTCTCTGCCCGCCTGAGACCCGTGCACATTATTCAGACCCGCCGGTGGCTCCCTGTGCAGCATGTCTTGCCTAAACTGTGCCACTACGGCTGTGTCCCGAGTTCAGGTCCGTAATGGTATCTGCTACTGCTGCTGCTGCCTCCCTATCTATCCCTTGCACTGTCAATGTCAGCGGCATGTGCCGCACCTCCGTCCGCTCAGTGTACTGCAGACGGGACACAGAGGACACAGAGGCAGAGGCGGGTTGCTCTCCTCTGGCTGGCTGAAGAAGGGACATGGAGGTGAGGTTGAAGGCAGAGCCCCTGCGTTTCCTGCTGCTCTTTTGAAAAGTGTGCGGAGATTGTGGTGTCAGACTAGCTTGTAAAGTACGTTTTTGTGATCTTAGTATGTCAGGATTTCAAAGGGTTCTTCGCACCCCCCCCCCCCCCCACACACACACACATACACCACACACACAGTCCTCACCACTCCCCCCCCCATACACCATCCATATATCCAGTCCTCCCCTCAATACCATCTATATGTACAGTTCCCCCATATACCATCCATATATACAGCCCCCCCCCATACA
This sequence comes from Lithobates septentrionalis, assembly GCA_037952835.1. Lineage (NCBI taxonomy): Eukaryota > Metazoa > Chordata > Amphibia > Anura > Ranidae > Lithobates > Lithobates septentrionalis. The sequence continues at coordinate 645,413 of JBBDGP010000492.1, read as the reverse complement.
CTATATATATATATATATATATATATATATACAGTCCTCCCCCATACAGTATGCATACATACAGTCCTCACCCCCCCCATACAATATGCATACATACAGTCCTCACCGCCCCCCCCCCCCCATACAATACGCATACATACAGTCCTCACTCCCCCCCCATACAATACGCATACATACTTAGGCTCATGCATCATGCACAGCTTAACTATTCTCAGCCAATGCCTTACAGGAGGACTCCCCTGTCCTCCCATACTACACCAGGAGACCTCCCCCCAACCCCCAAAATTACACTGGGATGCTCCCCACCAAACATTATACATTACACACACCTGCACTATATACACTATACTGTACATTACACACGCCTGCACTATATTGTACATTACACACTACATATACACTATATTGTACATTACACACGCCTGCACTATATTGCACATTACACACACCTGCACTATATACACTATATTGCACATTACACACACCTGCACTATATGCAATTGGCTACACCCACTGTTCACCGCTGCACCTGCCACATTACTACTTCCCTAGGGCACACAGAGGTGTCCCAGGTATTTTACAATCTCATAGTGTATGCTACAAAAAAAAATGCCAAGCCCCGCTGAAGTGTTTGGGTTTGGCTCAAAGAAAAGGTGGTAACCCTAAATGTATCCCATACTCTTTCACATGGGGGGGTAGGCCAGGATCTGGGGGCCTCCTTGTTAAAGAGGGCTTCCAGATTCCGATAAGCCCCCCGCCGGCAGAGCCCCCCTGCCCCAAAGCACCCATTCCCGCATGTTGAGGGCATGCGGCCTGGTATGGTTCAGGAGGGGGGGGGGGGGCGCTCGCTCGTCCCCTCCCTTTCCTGGCCTGCATGCTCGGATAAAGGTCTGGTATGGATTTTGGTGGGGAACCCCACGCCATTTTTTAAAAGAATTTTGGCGTGGGGGGTCCCCTCCGAATCCATACTAGAGCCAAGGGTCTGGTATGGACCTGGGGTGGGACCCCACGCTGTTTTTTTTCACTATCTTTTTTTTTTTAACCGCCAATTCTTTTTTTTACATTCAGCGGGAAAGCCCGCTGGCAGCTTCCCGGCCCCCTACATAGCAACCAGCTATATACAGTGTAAAAAATAAAAAAAACGCAAGACGCAAATCGTGGCAAAACTGTGGTGAAATCAATGTAAAAACCCGTGTCCAAAAACGCAGCAAGCACCGCAAAAAGCACTGCAGAAACGCTCAAAAGCAACATGCATAGATGTGAATTGAGCCTTATGCCCCATACACGCAATCGGACTTTCCGACAACAAAACCGTGGAATGTTGTTCGAAGGTTGTTGGCTCCAACTTGTCTTGCATACACACGGTCATACAAATGTTGGACAACAATTACGAACCTAGTGACGTACATGAGGTACAGCGAGCCGATAAAAAGGAAGTTCAATAGTCATGTGATATCTCCATTACGAACGCTTCCGGCTCGTACTTGATTCCGAACATGCATGGACTTTTGTGCAACGGACTTGTGTACACACGATCGGAAAGTCCGACAACAAAAATTTGTTGGTGGAAAATTTGAGAACCTGCTAGCCAACATTTGTTGGCAGAAAGTCCAACAACAAATGTTCGATGGAGCATACACACGGTCGGAGCTTCCGCCAACAAGCTCACATCCAACATTTGTTGTCGGAAGATTCGATCGTGTGTACGCGGCATTACAGTCGGCCAATCACTCTCCTTCTTTGTAAGATGTTAAAGAAATTATACTAAACTCTGTTTTAAAAAAATATATTACAATTTAAGTATGTTTTCTTAACCACTTCCCATCCAGGCCATTTCTGACACTTCGCTCCTACATGTCAAAAAACAGAAAATTTATATCAAATACTTACCGTAATTTTCCTTTCCTGATAGGCTCCATGGCTGCATACGTGTGGGTTGACCCCCCCTCCATAACTACCCAATAGGACCCCTCCCTATAAATTTCAGCTGTGAGCTCCCAGCCGTGTTTTGTAACTAGCCTACTCCAAGCATTGGGAGGGACTCCTGCTGCCATGGAGCCTATCAGGAAAGGAAAATTACGGTAAGTATTTGATATAAATTTTCCATTTTCCTGACAGGTTCCATGGCAGCATACGTGTGGGAAATAACTCGCCAAACACACCCGGGTGGGCACAATGCTAAGCGAGAAAATAAATTTATTTAACACTGTCAACTGACAGCACTTTCAAACCAAAATTAATGGATGACAAAGCGGCTGGTTCAACACAATAGTGGGAAACAAACGTATTGATAGATGACCAAGAAGCCGCTCTACATATAAATTCGGGTGCGACATGAAGAGAAGCCGCCCACGAGGTTGAAATACTCCGAGTTGAGTGTGTAGTCACTGCCTCTGGAGGAGCCAAGCCCTTCGCTTTAAAAGCCCTTTGAATGGTCTGTACTATCCAAGCAGAGATGGATCTAATTGAGGCCCGTTTTCCTTTATTTTTTCCCCGTAGGAGAATAAAAAGAAAGTCTGTTTGTCTAAATGATTCCGTAGCTTCCAAGTATTGACTCAAAGTATGTCCCACATCAAGGGGATGGACATCTTGACCCTCTGTTGTGCTAAAGGTAGGCAACACAATTTCCTGGTTTTCGTGAAAAATAGATGTCACTTTAGAGTTTGAGCCCAACATAGGAATTAACACTGCTCTATCTGGAAAAAAGGTCAGGAAAGGCTCTTTAGAACCTAAGTTTCTGATTTCAGACACTCTCTTGGCTGAAGTTACTGCCACCAGGAAAACGGTCTTGAGTGTGAGGTCTTTAACTGATTGAGGATTTTCAGGATCTGTACCAAGTGTGGAAAGAAAATCTAGAACAAGGGGAAAATCCCATTTAGGAAACCTTGGTTTTCTTTGAGGTCTTAGCCTGATAGCACCCTTGAAGAATTGGCAAACCAGGGCGTGGTTAGCCCATGAAATTCCTGTAAACGCCGAGATGGCTGATATTTGTACACGAAGGGAACATACTGCTAGAGGCAAATCCAAGCCCGTTTGCAGAAAGCTCAGGATATCCTGGACTTCTGGAGAACCACAAGGATTAGGTCTAGAGGCCATGTGTTCTGTGAACTTGGACCAGATACGTTCATAAACTCTATTAGTGCTGTTCCGTCTGGCATTAAGAAGAGTCGGAATGGCTTCTTCTGGACAACCTAAGGCTTCAAGCCTTCCCCTCTCAAAAACCAGGCCCTGATGCAGGATTCTGCCTTGGGACAGAAGATCCGGCCTGAGAGGCAGAGGAATTGAATCCCGATAACTGAGGAGAGTTAAGAGGGGAAACCATGGCCTGTTGGGCCAAAACGGTATTACTGCTATGACTTCCACCTCTTCTGTTCTGAGCCTGCTTTTTACAATAGTAGTATATTGTATACAGTATCATTATACATATCATATTCACGTTTAGTATTTATCTGGCGCTGCACTCTTATTTTTATCTATACCTTTTGTGCCCTATATCGGGGTTAGTGTTCAGCTGCAGGATATCTTTCACGGTTCCCTTTTATATAATTTTTCTATTTTTCACATTTATCACGCCCCTAGCGCAATTCTTCTTTTTTTATTTTTTGTTACAGTTTAATTATATGTAAAATCTATAAAATGATATAACATTTATTTGGCTACAGTGTTACATGACCGAGGTATTCCCAGTCAAAGTTTACAGGCCTGAAAAGTATTCAGCGGCATTAAGATGCCACGACACCGGACACGTGGAAGGCGATCATGCCAGGAGGGAGGAGAGTCACCAATCGCCCACCGCACGCGAGGACAGCTTCAGAGGAGACGAGAGGACTTTTGTACAAACTACAGTACGCAGCCGCGAGAATGTTTCCAGCGCGATCGGATCACGCCCCCTTATGACCATGCCCCCTTATGACCTCACAGTCCCAGCATGCCCCGGGACTGTGATGTCATAGGGGGGCGGGGTCACTGCCTATATAAGTCCTTTGCGGAGCGCACAGAGAGCATTCTGGCTGGAGAGAGCGTCGTGTCAACATCCCTGGAAGAGAAGAGGGAAGAAGATGATCCAGAGGTCTGGACCACCGCTGGCAAAAGAGCGCCAGAAGATAGCTGTGGAGCCGGCAGAAGATGCGGACACCGGGAGAGGCGCCGGAGAGACCCCCGAAGTCAGAAGAAGACCCCAGAGCTGCCTAATAAATTACTTTAAAAACCTGTGTACTGTGGTTTTTTATTGACACTTTTTCCCTAGGTGAATGGGTAGGGGTACGATGTACCCCATACTCATTCACATAGGGGGCCGGGATCTGGGGGCCCTCTTATTATAGGAGGCTCCCGGATTCCGATAAGCCCCCCGCCCGCAGACCCCGACAACCAACGGCCAGGGTTGTCGGTAAGAGGCCCTTGTCCTCATCAACATGGGGACAAGGTGCTTTGTGGTGGGGGGGCACCGCAGGGCGCCCTCTCCCCCAAAGCACCCCCCCATGTTGAGGGCATGCGGCCTGGTATGGTTCAGGAGGGGGGGGGCGCTCGCTCATCCCCACCCCCTTTCCTGGCCGGCCGGGCTGCGTGCTCCGATCGGGGTCTGGTATATATTTTGGGGGGACCCCACGCCGGTTTTTCGGCGTAGGGGGTTCCCCTTTAAGTTCCATACCAGACCTAAGGGCTTGGGATGCCCCCCGCGCTCGTCGCAATAGGAAAATTTGTTTTTCCTATTACAGCGAGCGCGAGATGCAGTACCCTGCTCCTCCGTCGTATCTGGTCTGTCGGACCAGCATACAGACAAACGGGCTTTCCGTAAGGAACTGAGTCCGGCGGAGTTACCACGTAAAGATTTGAAGCAAGTTTCAAATCTAAAGTATGTCGGATTTCCGACCGAAACGGTCCGTCGGAAGTCCGATGGAGACCACACACGGTCGGATTGTCCGTCGGACTTTTGTAGGTGAAAAGTCCCACCGTGTGTACGCGGCATAAGGGTCTGGTATGGATTGGGGGGTACCCCCACGCCGTTTTTTCGGCGTAGGGGGTTCCTCTTAATATCCATACCAGACCTAAGGGCCTGGTATGCCCCTGGAGGGGAACCTATGCCGGTTTTTTATTTAAAATTTGGCGTGGAGTTCCCCCTCAAGATTCATACCAAAGACAGTGTCTGGCATTGGCGGGGATCCAAGTCGGATCCCCGCACCAGTGTCAACCCGGCTCGCAAGGTGTCAATCTCACCAATAAAAGTGGCGAGATTGACACAATATCAGACAACAATACACAAGTTGACCAAAGGGTGGTGGTAAAGAGCTGAAAAACCATGTGATATGGTGAAAGTTGGCTGGAAAAGTCCTGTCGTCTGTATGCAAGACAAACTTCTGGCCAACTCCCTTTGTACAAAAATCCAAGGGAAAGTTTGTACAAAGTCCTATAGTGTGTATGGGGCTTAAGAGCGATCCTCTCTCATGTGCTGGAGGAGTGCTGTAGTGACAGGAGAGGGTGAAGGGGGGAAGGTTACAGGGAAATTATACTCAATGGGGGGCAATAATAGTTTGTGCTTTGGATGTTTGTGGAGAAGGGGGGATGGGAAGCTATCTGTGCTGAGAAGTGTAATCAGGATTGGGGGGGGATGTTTGCTAGAAGTAGGAATGGGGGGGGGATATGTGCTAGGAGGAGAGTTTGGGGGGATTTGAGCCAGGATGGGGGGGGGATTGGGGGAAATGTGTGTGCTAGGTGGGGGTGGGAATTTCTGCTAAGAGGAGGGAATTTGTGCTGGGGGGAGAGCTGGGTAGGGAGGGAAAATGTGTACTAGGAGTAATTTGGGGTGGGGGGGGTTGTGCTACAAAGAGGGATGGGGGAGAGATGTGTGCTAGGAGGAGAAATGGTGGGGGGATTATGTGCTAGGAGGAGGGATGGGGGGGATTTGTGCTAGGAGGTGGAATGGGGGGGGGGATTTGTGCTAGGAAGAGGGATGGGGGGGTTGTGCTAGGAAGAGGGATGGGGGGGATTTGTGCTTGGAGGGGGGATTGGTGGGATTTGGGTGTAAAGAAGTGATGGGGGGAGATTTTTTCTAGGAGGGGGGGTGGTGGAGTGGATTTGTGCTGGGAGAATGGATTGGAGAGGATTTTGTGCTAAGAGGAGGGATTGGAAGGGATTTGTGCTAGGGGGAGGGATGGGGGATTGGTGCTAGGAATTTGTGCTAGGAAGAGGAATGGGGGGATTTGTGCTGTGAGGAAGAATTGTGGGGATTTGTGCTGTGAGGAGGGATTTGGGGGATTTGTGCTGGGAGGAGGGATTGGGGGGGATTTGTGCTGGGAGGAGGGATTGGGGGGGATTTGTGCTGGGAGGAGGGATGGGGGGGATTTGTGCTGGGAGGAAGGATTGGGGGGATTTGTGCTGGGAGGAGGGATTGGGGGGGATTTGTGCTGGGAGGAGGGATGGGGGGGATGTGTGCTGGGAGGAGGGATGGGGGGGGATGTGTGCTGGGAGGAGGGATTGGGGGGATTTGTGCTTGGAGGAGGGATTGGGGGAATTTGGATTTAAAGAAGTGATGGGGGGGGTTGTGCTGTGAGGAGAGATTTGTGCTGGGAGGAGGGATTTGTGCTGGGAGGAGGGATTGGAGGGGATTTGTGCTAGGGGGAGGGATTGGGGGGATTTGTGCTAGGGGGAGGGATTGGGGGGATTTGTGCTAGGGGGAGGGATTTGTACTGGGAGGAGGGATTGGGGGGTCTGTGCTAGCAGAAGTGAGTGGGGGGATTTGTGCTGGGAGGAGGGATTGGGAAGATCTGTGCTGGGAGGTGGAATTGGGGGGATAAGTGCTAGGGGGAGGGATTAGGAGGGATTTGTGCTAGGGGGAGGGATTAGGGGGGGATTTGTGCTAGGGGGAGGGATTGGGGGGGATTTGAGCTAGGGGGAAGGATTGGGGGGGATTTGAGCTAGGGGGAAGGATTGGGGGGATCTATGCTAGAAGAAGTTATTGGGGGATTTGTGCTAGGAGGAGAGATTGGAGGGGATTTGTGTTAGAAAGAATTGGAGGGGATTTATACTGGGAGGAGGGATTCGGGGGTCTGTGCTAGAAGAAGTGATTGGGGGAATTGTGGTGGGAGGAGGGATTGGGGGGGTCTGTGCTAGAAGAAGTGATTGGGGAGATTTGTTCTAGGAGGAGGCATTGGAGGGGATTTGTACTGGGAGGAGGGGATTTGTACTGGGAGGAGGGATTGGAGGGGATTTGTACTGGAAGGAGGGATTGGAGGGGGGTTTGTACTGGGAGGAGGGATTGGGGGGATCTGTGCTAGAAGAAGTGATTGGGGGGATTTGTGCTGGGAGGAGAGATTAGGGGGGATTTGTGTTAAGATGAGGGATTGGAGGGGATTTGTGCCAGGAGGAGGGATTGGAGGGGATTTGTGCTAGGAGGAGAGATTGGAGGGGATTTCTGCTAGGAGGAGAGATTGGAGGGGATTTGTGCTGGGAGGAGGGATTGGGGGCGTCTGTGCTAGAAGAAGTGATTGGGGGGATTTGTGCTAGGGGGAGGGATTGGGGGGATTTGTGCTAAGTGGAGGGGGCTTGGGGGAGATCTACATATATATACATATATATATACACATACATATATATACATACATATATATATACATATATATATATATATATATATATATATATATATATATATATATATATATACATATATATACATAAATATATATATATATATATATATATACATACATATACATATATATACATAAATATATATATGTATATACATACATATATATATGTATATACATACATATATATACATACATATATATATGTATATACATATATATATATATATATATACACAGTGCCTTGCGAAAGTATTCGGCCCCCTTGAACTTTTCAACCTTTTGCCACATTTCAGGCTTCAAACATAAAGATATAAAATTTTTATTTTTTGTGAAGAATCACCAACAAGTGGGACACAATTGTGAAGTGGAACGAAATCTATTGGATTGTTGAAACTATTTTAACGAATAAAAAAATGAAAAGTGGGGCGTGCAAAATTATTCGGCCCCCTTGCATTAATACTTTGTAGATCCACCTTTTGCTGCGATTACAGCTGCAAGTCGCTTGGGGTATGTCTCTATCAGTTTTGCACATCGAGAGACTGAAATTCTTGCCCATTCTTCCTTGCAAAACAGCTCGAGCTCAGTGAGGTTGGATGGAGAGCGTTTGTGAACAGCAGTTTTCAGCTCTTTCCACAGATTCTCGATTCATTCAGGTCTGGACTTTGACTTGGCCATTCTAACACCTGGATACGTTTATTTGTGAACCATTCCTTTGTAGATTTTGCTGTATGTTTGGGATCATTGTTGTAGGCAATTTCGGCTTCTAAGACCACCCAGGTAGGTTCAGGTAATGCAGGAAGACCTCCGTAGACCCCCAGGCCTGGAGATATCAATAAAGTGACACAGGAGACAGGTTTGCTTAGCCACTTAATGACATCTAATTTGAGTTTCAGAAATACAGCATTTATGTCATTTGAGGGATGGGAGGAGTTTTACTAACCTTATACATGTCATTGAAATGAAAATAGGTTCAGTTAATAGTTACCTATTAGCTGGTGTTATAAAACAAAATCTTGCATCATTTCTACTATTAGAATATTCTTTAACAGGTGAAGGACGCACTTTATCTTATCAAGAACAAACATGAGCTAGGCCAAACTCCATATTCTAGCTAAAATGTATAGGCAACCTTGAGAAGGTTTTCTATAGATAACAGCTTAAAGATAATATGGGTTTCAGTTGAAACTCAAATATGAGTTTTCTCAATTTTCCTGTAAAACATAAGATGGTGTCTTAGAACTAAAATGGAGTCCCTCATGATATGTGCTATGTTCTTTACAATCCCCTCTTTGAGACATTATTATATGGCTCACTATCTTTCACAGTTATGTAAATTTTCTTCTATCATAATACATACTCAGATAAATCCTATTCGCAGCAGCAGGATCAGGGGTTCGGGATGCCTTAACAATTATACACATTATAAGCTTATAACAGGCATATAGGAACAAAACAAAAAGAACAATCATAATTATAATTATGGCAGCACTTTTTATCCATGCCAAAATTCCTATCCCAGAACTTAGGTTAGCAAAAGGATCCCATGTCTTAGCAATGTTTCTAGCTTCATCTTGTAATTTGCTTACTTCTTTCCGGTGTTGTGCAATTATATCATAATAATCTGGTACCTCAATACTTGTGTTATGAAACCAGGTACAACACTCATAATCTTCTGTGTTTTCACATAACCCAGTTAAAGCAGCACTCATGCTTTCTATGGCTAACTCGTGTAGTTCTAATTGTTTTCTAATTGCCCTAGTTTCTATATTTAATTTAGTAATATCATCAGAATTCTTTTCCATTATTTCATCAATGATGCCAGTGTAATTATTCAACCTTTTCATTAAGTCTATTCCCCACCCAGTCCATGAGGGGAACCAAGCCCATGCCATATCTTTTGTAAGAAATAACTCCCTTTTATTGCGGTGTTTGAGGGGGTACCTAGGATGCATGCTAGCTTCAAGGAGGTGTCTTCCCTTGCTATCTCCTACTACGCCCATGATGGGGACTAGGGATGCAAGATAACACCATCCTTGGGGTTCGGTGGGGATCCAAGGGTGACAGATTTTTCCACAACAAATATAAATACTGTTTCCTAGAGCTAAGGATCGTTTGTTGAATATTGTCATCATTTCATCAGAAAAACTGGAAAAAGTTAAACTCGACAATAATTGTCCTACTGTGGAAGTGGAACTGGAGTTAAGAAAGTTTATTAGAGTGGTGTTTAGGGCAGGTTCTGAAGTATGAAAGAAAGGGCTTTCAATTGAAGTCATTGAAAAGTTAATATTAGTTTGTTGGCAAACTTCAGCTCCGTTTTGTGGAGTTTCTCAACCTAAAACACCAGTCTGGGGAATGACTTCTACCAGTAATTTGGAAAGTAAGGGTATTATTTGAAAGTGTTCTTATGACTTCTGTAAGGACGACAGGAGGTGTGCCATTAAGGAGTGGGGTGAAGTTTAGAGGTACTGCCATTAAGGGGATTCTAGCAGTGCTAGGATGGAGTTTACTACATATCCAACATTTTTCAAATCCAGATTTCTGGGCGTAGCTATATTTAAACTTCAACAATAACATTTTATCTGTAAAACTTTCTGAGTTTTCATTTCTCTTGTGTCTGTCATGTGTATTATTCTGTTGTAGAGTGTTAGAGGCCCCACAAATACCCTTTATGAGTCCCAAATCTTCAGAATGATAAATACAGTTAGTTATCAGCCAAGTTGGCAGGAACACAATCAGGGCAGCCCAGCATAGGAGGCACAAGGCCTTCCCAGAAGTCCATGGTGAAATAAGCGACGTCATCTTGTTCAGAGTCTTGACCACCTGCTTCACTCAGTGTTCGAGGATTTATATCACCTGCTTCACCTCTCTGTGCTTTATCTTTGCCTTGCTTCTTAGGGTCCTGGTTGACCTTCTTTACGCGACTTGCATGAATCCAGGCCTGTTGTCCTTCTACCAAAATAGCTGTGCGGGTGACTGCGATCACTGTGGTTGGGGGTCCGAAGGGAAACTCTTGTTTCTTGGTGCGGTTCAATCTCTGGACCACCACGGTGTCACCCACCTGGAAAGGGTGTGTAGGTTCCTGTGAAGAAGAAGGAGAGGTACGAGCAACATTCCTTTCAACTTTATCCAAAGTTTCAATAAGTTTTTTTACATATTCTTCCTGAATAAGATCTAGGTCCCCTCTTTCTAACATAAGTGGCTGTCTGGCCCATGGGGTGGGGAATGGCCTACCCATTAAGACTTCAAAAGGAGAGTATCCTGTCTTTTTAGAGGGTGTCATTCTTACCTCGGCTAGTACAGCTGGTAGGACCTTCTTCCAATTTGCATACGTACCTCCAGTGGCCTTCCTGATCTTATCTTTAATGGTTCTGTTCATCCTTTCCACTATACCTGAACTCTGGGGGTGGTAAGGAATATGAAACTTCCATTCTATTTTCAGTGTTTTTACCAGGTCTTGACAAACTTTGGCCACAAATGCAGGACCATTGTCAGAGTTGATCTGTAGTGGGCAACCCCACCTTGGGATAATTTCTTGTATCAGAATCCTCACTACTGTTTGTGCATCTTCCTTTGTAGTTACAAACAATTCTATCCATCTTGAGAACATGTCCACTATTATTAGCAAATATTCCTGTCTTTTACCTAGTTTGGGCATGTGTGTAAAATCTATCTGCAGATGAGTGAATGGTGTAGATGGATATATCAGATGTTCGTGTTTTGCTTTGTGAGGGTTGCTAGGGTTATTCCGAATGCATGTGATGCATCTGGAAACATATGCCTTAACGAGAGAGGGAAGACCTGGAATGTAAAAATCCTTATCCAAAAGTTCACATGTGACTTTCCACCCTCTGTGACCTATCCCATGGTATTGTGAAATAAAAATGGGTGCACTGGCTACAGGGATACATGGTCTCCCTTCTTGGCAGACAAGGTCAGTTTCTGGGTTTGTCTGCACACCTATTGAGTTCCATTGCTGGATGTCTTGTTCTGTGGCATATGCTTGGAGATCACGCAATGTTTGATCCAAAAGAGGAATTTCTGGTGAGAGTAATGGCATTTGTATGTTTGCAGGCTGTGTGGATGCTGCTTCTCTTGCTGCTTTGTCAGCTAAGGCGTTGCCTTTGGCTATGTCATCCTGTTGCCCTGTATGTGCCCTACAGTGTAGTATAGCTATGGACCTTGGTAATTGTATAGCTTCTAACAGACTTGTGACAAGCGTGGAATGTGAGATGGATTTACCGTCTGCTGCTATATAGCCCCGCCTTTTCCATATGACTCCAAAATCATGCGCAACACCGTACGCGTACTTGGAGTCTGTGTAAATGTTTACATCCTGCCCTTCAAAAAGCTGACAAGCTCGAGTAAGGGCTATAAGTTCTGCAGCTTGTGCTGATTGGAATGGGACAGGGTTTGCTTCCAGTATTTTATCAGCCAGCTGAACAACAGCATACCCTGCATGGTATGTGTTATCATTTGGTCTTGAACAAGACCCATCCACAAAGACATTCTGTGCTCCAGGGAGAGCAGTTGAAGACATGTCAGGTCTCGGGGATGTGTCTTGGTGGATGAGGTCCATGCATTCATGTTGAGGCACTACCTCATCTTCTTCACCTTTCAAGCCTAGCAAGGCATTCAGGATTGGAGCTGGGCCAGAAGTGGGAGAGGCATATTTGATCTCAAGTTTTGGGTTAGAAAGTAAAATTACTTCATAACCGCTCAGCCTCTGGGCTGACATGTGCTGGGTATGGATGTTCTTTAGTAGAATGGATACATTGTGAGTGGTGTGTAGTGTGGTGGCATGTCCTAGAGTGAATGATGTAGCCATTTCCACCACCATCGCACAGGATGCCAGAGCTCTGAGACACGCCGGCATTCCCTGTACCGGCATCGGCACAACTTTTGAAAAAAAACGCAATTGGGCGGAGTTTCCCCCTATGCTCCTGAGCCAGGACCCCCGCCATTGTTTTACAGTTGTCCCTTGCAAACAAGTGAAACATTTTACCATATTCAGGTAGTCCAAGTCCAGGAGATGTGACCATTGCAGTTTTAAGATACACAAAAGCATTGTACATTTCATCATTCCATTTCACACAATCTGGCATGTCAGTACCTGTGGCTTGCCTCAGGAGATTATCATAGTAGGAACAATCAGGTATCCATTGGCGGCAGTAACCAATCATTCCAAGAAAGGATAGCATGTCCTTCTTAGTAAGTGGGCGGGGCAGACCCACGAGAGCCGCAGCTCTCTTGTGACTGATTTTCCTTTCTCCTTTGGAGAGTACAAAACCAAGGTATTCAACAGTTTCCTGACACCATTGTAGCTTTTTCTTAGAAACATTGTGACCATTGTCTGCTAACCAATGTAACAGATCTAAACCATCATTTTTACATGCTTTCTGGCTTGGACTACACAACAACAAATCATCAACATATTGGAGTAGGACAGAACCATGGCGGGGTGTCCAAGACCGCAGGGTTGCCTGGAGGGCCACTGTGTATACTACAGGGGAGTCTACATAGCCCTGAGGTAATCTACACCACGTCATCTGTCGGTTTCTGAAATTGAATGCAAAGATAGGCTGTGTCTCTTCGTCAACAGAAACTGAAAAAAATGCATTACAAAGGTCAATGACCGAAAAATACTCTGCATCGGATGGTATGGAGGTTAAGAGTGATGGCACATCAGGCACTATAGGAGCAATGGGTATCACTAGGTTGTTTATAGCTCTGAGGTCTTGTACAAACCTGTAAGAGCCGTCCGGCTTCATTACTGGGTTAATGGGGGTGTTGTAGGGTGACAGTGTCTCTTTAAGAATTCCTTGCTTCAGGAATTTTTCCACCATTGGGGCCACTCCTTCCTCTTTTTCTTTTGAAATGGGGTATTGTTTGTGATAAACCGGCTGTGCCCATGATTTTAAAGCTGCCTTGTATGGGGTACAAGAAATAAGACCTACATCCAAGGAGCTTTTTGACCATACCGGATCATCTGGTGGAGGGAGATCACTATCCTCAGTGTAATGTATTGGTATTACCTTGGAGTGTACGAAGACCCCTCCTTCAGTAGTCATTTTCAGTGTTATACCCAATCTTCCCATCAGATCTCTACCCAAGAGATTCACAGGACAATTTGGTATAATCCTGAAACAATGATGCAAGACTGTCGCACCTCCCCTTTCAACATCACTTACTGGTAAAGGTGGTGTTTTGTATGTTTTGGTAAGTATCCCATTAATTCCCATAGAAGGTTCAGCAATTTTAGTCTCACCTCTGTAGTAGTCCTCACTGAGGGTGCTCCGAGTTGCCCCTGAATCGGTTAAAAACGGAACAGGCCTATTTTTGACATATAGGGTCACAATTGGTTGTTCATTGTAAGAGTGTGAGATCAAAGGAAATGCTGGGATACTACCTTCCGGGCAGCTTCATTTTAGTTGCTGTTGATTCCACTGTATAGGGAATCGGGGACCCTGTTGCTTTGGGGCAACTTGATTCGGTTGGCTAGATTGGGGTCCCTGTGTATGCATTTGATCTTGATCTTGAGTATTTGGGTTATTCCATTCATAAGGACATTGATTTCTCCAGTGACCCTGTTGTCCACAGTTAAAACAACATGTGCGGGACTGCTGGGGTGGTCTGGAAAAACCATGCCCTCTCCCTTTTGTTCTTCCTCTTCCTCTGCCTCTGTTTCCACTGCCCCATTGTCCACCATTATCTTGGGGAGGCTGAGTTTGCACTCCACCCTGATAAAGGGTACTCACTGCTTTCTCTTTTATTACATCAAAACACCCTGCTGCTTCTTTCTGTATTAAAGTTTCCTGAAATTGGTCAATCGTCTGTGTGGTCCATTCAGATATCATCTGTTTTACCACCAAGGCGAACTGGGGTTTTAGATTATTCATAAAAGTTTGAATAAACAAAGCTCCCACATCAGTAGTTGTAGCTAATCCAGCTTCCGTTGTCCAATTTTCATGAAACCTTTTCCAGAATTCAACTACATTTTCTCCTGACTTTTGTTTGCATGCTATGGCAGTAGGGAGGGAACTTTTATTTTTAAATACTCTCATCATTTCAGTCTCTAATTCTGTCCACATGGTGTTCCTACCTGGTACTGTGTTTAACCCATATGCTCCCGCGTTTCCAGTGTCAATAGTGTTTATACTTGGAACATTTGCCCAGCTCCAGGAACTGGTGTGTCCTATGATACCATCAATGATAAGACGCATGTCTTCCTGTGTGTAATTTCTACCCTTACAGGCCTTTTTTAAGTGAATTAAAGTGCCTCCTGCAGAGGCGGTGGGTTTGGGGCAATGTTTTACTATCCTGTCAATGTCCTCAATGTCTATTACCTTTTTTAATAATTCATTTCCAATGGTCATGAAAGGTGCTTGAAGGTTAGTGTTTCTATATACAGTTCCACTCTTTGTTTTAGGGGGACTAAGTATTCTATCCCCTTTAACGTCTTCTTCCTCCTGCTCTTGGCCAGGTGGTGAAACTACCCCTCCTATAGCTCCCTGATCATCTTCTGGTTCCCCTACCTCGACTCGGGCCCTCTGTGGGTGCTGTCTATCTTGTTGTGGAGCGGGAGGGATCTGCTGTTGTGGTTGTGGAGCGAGGGGGACCTGCCGTTGTCTGGTTGCATAATGTCCAGCCAGAAGATCAATATCTTCCTTTCTTAAACTCGGATAGACATGTACATATGCAGGTGGAGGATGACTGACTATTGGCAGGGGTGGGGCTATTGGGTCAGGAACAAATCTCTTTTTATCGGCTTCTTCTCTATGTTTCTGGTCATAATCTTCCTTACTTAAACATTTGGTGGGCTTTTTC